>JARHVA010007309.1:0-195000 GCA_037957365.1 Torreya grandis | reverse complement strand
ATATGAAGAACCACAAACACTTGTAACTACTCCAGCAAAAAAGAAGGCAAGTGAAAATAATGCTAAAGACTAAAATGATATTTTAAGTGGTTTATGTGAATTATAATTTGTTAAAGTTGTGAAATGTAAATATTCTCATGAAACTTGGGTAAAATTTGATAATATTTACAAAGCTGATGGAAAGGTTCAGCAAACTAGGCTTTAGACTTTTAGAAGATAGTTTGAGAGTTTGATGATGGGAGAGGAAGAAAATATAACAAGTTATCTTTTGTGGGTTGATCAAATAGTTAATTAGTTTTAAGGTCTTTGATAAAAAATTTAAGAATAAATTGTGGTACAAAAGGTTTTGAGATCTCTACCATTGAGATATGATGCAAAAGTTTTGGCAATTGAAGAGATGAAGAATTTAGCCAAGCTAAAGATGGATGAGTTACATGGTATTCTTATGGAATATGAGATGTAGAGTGCATAAGAGAAACCCTCAAAGACAAAATCTAATTTCAATTCATCAAAGAAAGAGAAGGCTAAGATTAAAGAATCAAGTGATAGTTATAGTGATGATGAATATGACAACGGAGCTCTATTCATTTGCAAGTTGAAAAAGGGCACAAATAAATATCAAGGAAAATTACCTTTTAAATATTTTAATTATGAAAATATTGGACATTTTGTAGCTAAGTACCTAGATAAGGGTAATTGTGACAATGAAGAAGGAAATTGTACATACAAGAATAATTTCAAAGGAAAATTTAAGAAGGGATTTGAGAAGAATATTTTATACTCTAAAGATCCTAGCTCAGTTAAAGATAGTGGAGTCAGTGATTCAAAAGAAGAAGATATTCTATTCATGGCCATACATGAAGACGCATCCACAAGAAAAAGTATAAATGATCAAGAAGAAGAATAGGATGAAGTCAAAGTAAATCTGGAAGGAGAACTCATTTATTCCTTAGAAGAGTTAAAAGATCTTGAAAAGAAGAATCAAAGATTAAAGCTCTAGAAGAAAAATGAAAAGGAGTCAAAGGAAATAATTGAAGATCTATAAGCACACTTTGAAGAAGCCAAAAATAATGAATAAGATCTAACAACATAGTTTCAAAAATTAATTAAATAATGTGAAAGGTATGTTATTGAAATTATTTCTTTAAAAGCATATCTTGAGAAAAATAATAAAGCAATCAAAGATAGAGTAGCCAATGATTCAAAATTTGAGAATAACACTAATATGTTGAATAAGATATTAGAAAGTCAAATATAAATGTCAAATAAGATAGGTTTTGGATTCAAAAAAGAGAAAGGGGAGGTCACTACTTTCATAGATAAGAAAAAAGGAAAGAGCTATGCTAAATCTCTTACAAAAGAGAAAATAAAAAGGGAAGAAGTTAAAAATATAGAGGACATCTCAAACAAATAAGGTTAGAGGGAATAGAGATACAAAAGGAAATTAGGCCAAAGATACACAAATAAGTCCTATTTTTATAGTTACTATTTTTATTTTAATGGATATGGTCATAAGAAAATAGAATGTAAAAAAAGGGCTAACAATTTCAGAAATAAGAAGGAAAGTCATGTAGAGTCAAGCAGAAGCCACAACTCTTTTAATCCTCTATTAGGCTTTAATGAAGAGGGCATAATATGTTACAAGCGTAACAAATTCAAATATATAGCCTGGTATTATAGAAGTGTGTTCGAGTCAGTCAAGAAGGACTAGAGTTTCTAGACTCCATTCATCAAGAAGAAAGTTTAGACAGGTTCATGGACAAAGAAACAACCTAAAAAATCTATGTTGGTACAGACATCTTTTCATTCAAAAAATGAAGAAACGTCATGGCTCATTGATTGTGGATGTTTGAGGCACATGATAGGAGACAAGATCAAGTTCATAACCTTGAAGAAGATCAATGGTGGCATAGTGAAATTTAGAGACAATACTACTACCAGAATTACCAAAAAAGGTACACTAAGTTTGGATAATGGTAAAACTAAAATTGAAAATGTTTTATATGTATAATGTCTTAAGTATAATATTTTGAGTTTAAGTTAGATGTGTGATTAGGGGAACACACTAAAGTTTTATGTAAAAGGTTTTGTAATTAGGAGAAAAGATTTAGATGTGTTGGTTGTAGATGCTCAAAGAATAAGAAATAATTTGTATATGTTATCAGACATCAAAGGTCAAAGATGTTGTTTGAGTGAGACTGAATAAAGTTGGCTATGGCATAGGAGAATGGAAAACATAAATTTTGGAAATATTATCAACATTAGCATGAATCAAGCAGTCAGAAATCTTCCAAATATTACAAAACCATCTGACATGCTTTATGAACCTTGTCAGCATGGGAAACAAGCCAGAAGGCAATTGAAAACAAAAGAGAACTCCACCACACAGATGCTAGAGCTTGTTCAAACTAATCTATGTGGACCTTTGATAACTCAAAGTACTCAAGGTGAGAAATATTTCATGTTGCTTATTGATGATTTTTCATGTATGATCTGGGTAATGCTTTTAAAAAAATTCAAGGCTTTCAGACATTTCAAAGCATTAGTTGAGAATGAAACTAGATTGAAGATTAAGTGTCTAAGATCAGATCAAGGAGGAGAATTCATGTCAGATCAGTTTATTAAGTTTGAGAAGACCATGGAATAGAGAGACATTATTCAGTAGCCAGAACTCTACAAAAAATGGAGTAGTTGAGCAAAGAAATAGAACAATTTAAGAGATGGTGAGGACAATGCTAAATAAATCTAAGATACTATATAAATATTGGAAAGAGGTAGTTGTTATAATAGTGCATATTTAGAATAGAGCATTATTGAGATTTAATAGTGACAAGAATCCTTATGAGCTATGGAAAGACAAACTAGCAACAATTGATTATTTCAGATTTTTTGATAGTAGATGCTTCATAAAAAGAACTCATAAAAAACTTGGTAAGTTTGAATCTAGAGAAGATGAAGGTATATTTTTTGGTTATTATTGAAAAATTAAATTTTATAAATTTTACAACAAAATAACTAAGAAATTTTTGAAAGTGCAAGTGTCAGGATAGAAGAATATGGAACACAAATAATCAGTGATCCAATAGGCATTCTTGAAATATTTTAAGAGGAAGATTTTGAAGAATCAGATGAAGATGAGAAGGATAAAAAGGACACCAAAACCCCATCCAAATATGTATAAATAAATCATAATGAAAGTGACATCATTAGAGACATAAATGAAGGAATTTACACCAGAAGAATGATGGTAAGTGAATCTGAGCAAGTTAATTTCTCTTTCTTATCCAAGAATTAGCCTAGAACTATTTTAGGAGCTAGACATGATAAGCAATGAGTTAAGGAAATATATGAAGAATTAAATTAGATAGAAAAGAATGATACTTGGTAATTAGTGCCTAGACTAAATGATCACAATGTGATAGAAACAAAATGGGTTTATAGAAATAAGTTGAATGAAAATGGAGAAGTGACCAAGAATAAAGCTATATTGGTATGTAAAAGATATACTCAGATTGAGGGAATAGATTTTGAAGAAACTTTTGCACCATTAGCAAGGATAGAGGCTATTAGAATGTTTCTTGTATATGTAGTGTTTAAAAATTTCAAAGTGTTTCAAATGGATGTCAAATCTATCTTCCTAAATGGGAATCTAGAAGAAGAGGTTTACATTGAGTAGCCTGAGGGATTTATTCTCTCAAATATTAGTAGCCATGTATGTATATTGAAGAAAGCACTGTATGGATTGAAACAAGTTACCAGAGATTGGTATGCAAGACTTGATAAGAACTTGTAGGATTAAGGTTTCAAGAGAGGATTTTCTAAAAATAATCTCTACATCAAAATGGAAGGTGAACATTAATTGATTGGTGTGGTATATGTTGATGACATCATTTTTGGAGGAAACATTGAAAAGATGATAAAATAATTTTTTGATAATATGTAAAAAGAATTTGAAATGTCTATTCTTGGAGTATTGTCATTTTTCTTAGGGTTGAAAATATTTCAGTCAGATAAAGGAATTTTTATATCTCAAAGTAAATATGCCAATGAAATGTTGAAAAAATTGGTTTTGAGGATTGTGCACCAGTTGGCACACCAATGTGTATAGGAAATAAAGTGATCAAGGATGAAGATTCACCTATTATAGATAAATATTTGTATAGATCTATGATTAGAAGTCTTTTATAATTGATAACATCAAGGCCAGACATCATGCATGTAGTAGGTATAGTTGCAAGATATCAGTTAGATCCAAAATATAGTAATGTTTAGTTGGTGAAAAGAACATTTAGATATATCAAGGGGACATTATATTATCGATTGTGGTATCCCATAGGTAAATATTTCACTTTGGTTGCTTATATAGATTCAGATTGGGCATAGTGATTGGATGATAGAAAGAGTACAAGTGGAGGATCTTTATTCCTTGGTGATAGTTTAGTATCATGACTAAGCAAGAAGTATAATTTAATATCACTTTATGCAGCTGAAGAAAAATATATTGCAGTGGTGTTGTGTTGTAATCAAGTGATTTAGATGAAGGAAAATTTTGAAGATATCAAGGTAAAATATGATGAATCTATTTTTATTTTTTGTGATAACACAAGTGCTATTAATATTTTGAAAAATCTAGTGATGCATTCAAGGACAAAACATATTCCCATTAGATATCACTTCTTGAGAGAGCAGGTTGTAGATCAATAGGTTAAGATGGAATATATCAGTAATATAGTGTAGATTGTAGATATTTTCACAAAGTCACTACCAAAAGACAAATTTGAGTATCTATAAGAGAAGTTGAGAGTAATTTATTTTACTTCTTTCCATTGAGGTTCAGCATTAGTTGAGGGGGAGCTAAGTGTTAGCTCTAAGTAGGCCCTTTTCCATTGATGTCAAAGGGGGAGAAGAATAAAAATAGGTACAAGTATAGATGTAGGTGTAGAAATATGTATAGGGAATAGGTATAGGTTACTATAGTAAGGGAAATTTACTATATGTTTTTTTTAGATGGTAGTATGTGCAAGTTTTAGGATGTGGTAGTTTCAGTTTGAGGTTGCCATCAATGACAAAGGGGGAGATTGTTGGAAATATTAGCATTAATGTCAAAGGTCTAACATTATTAGTGATAAATTCCCCATTTCATTTAATGGTATTTTTAATATTCATATCTTGGCTTATGTGTGTTAATATTTATTTAATATTAGTAAATATATTTTTGGTTGCATATAGGTCAAAAGAGGGCCCATGGAGAAGTCAAAGAGGAATGAGACGTATTTTATCATGAAGAGTCATCTTGAGGAATTCCAAGAGTCACCATATGAAGATAAAAGAGGGTATGGCACATTTTTCCCTGGAGGAACACTTCAAGGAATATAAAAAGTCACCAAGATAAAGATAAAAGAGGAAAGGATGCATTTGATTAGGAAGGGTCACCATATGACTTTTCAAATGCAAGGATACGAAAGGTCATGAAATTTTGGCACCATTTTCCATGAGGATTTAAGGGTCACAAATGGTGAATGCCAAAGGCCATTTGGAAAGCTATAAATAAAGGCTTGAGAAGCCAATTGAAATACGCAAGAGTCTGCATGGTTTGTATTTGTTTTTGAAGAGAGAAAAGTATGAGATATTTTAGAGATCTATTATTTGTTGAGTAAGCAACATTAAGAGATAGTTATGTTTTATACACAAGAAGGGTCAGTGATCCTATGGGTTGGTGCTCATGTGGGTTGGTGCTCACAAATAGTTGATGTGCGGGTGCTTGACAAAGGGGTTGGTGCTCCTGCAAGTTCATGCTTATAAACTTTGTAATTTGATTTGGGGATCATTCATATACTTGAGATTATTCTCCATGGTTTTTCCCACTTTGAGTTTTTGCATAAAAATTTGGGCTCTCTCTCTCTCTCTCTCTCTCTATCGTGTGGTGCATATTATTCTTTCAATTTTATTGTATATCTTGAATGTGTGATTAAGTAGTTAAAGAAAAGAAATCAGATTAAGTAAAAGATATATAAAATATACTGATTCACCCCCACCCTCTCATTATATTTCATGCTTAACAGTTAGTTATAATTAGGAATGAGAAATATGAAAAAATATTAATTTACCCAAAGGTAGTTATAATCAACAATATAAAATGCAAAACACTAATTTGTCCAAAGGGAGTTATAATAAGGAACACATACTTTTACTCTAAAATGGAGGGTGAATCAGTTGAAAATAGTTATTTGACCATAGGTGGTTATAATCATTAAATTGGTTAAAAATAGAATTTTCCATAATAGGGAAAATTGACAACAGTATCTTATGTGAAAAATATTTAAAATGAATCTATGATGAGATGGGAAAGGATATAAACACATTTATAGTGAAATGTGAGTTTGAATATGCACATTCGAACAAACATGGGATATAGGTTGAATTTTTTTTTTGTTAAATGGGTCTTAGGGGAGGCCTAAAACTATGGTATAGTGTATGAGATGCTCCTTGGATATTATCATCTTACTATGTTATATGACTCATATGGATGCTTATTCAGAGATGCTCATCTTTATAAAAACATACTAAATCATTTGTTTTTCTTGATTATTACTCATGCATTTAGGCATATGGTAGGGTAGTTGGCTATTTTTTGATATATTGGAGAGATGATTCCATTACATTTCTAGAATAGACATCATTTGAGCATGGTTTTGATTTGGCTTATGATATTATGCATGATAGTTATGGATAATTAAAATGGAAATTCATATCCCAATCATGGAAAATTTAATTTAAATGTAAATTTCAACAATATTTTAATAAGTTATGAATAATCAAATCTTAGGTTTCAATATAATAAATAAACCAAGTATAGGACTAAATACAAAAATTCACAACCAAATTACATGATATGGATAATCAAGACTTAAGTGTAAATATATCATGATATTCTTACAATAACTAAAAAATAAAAGAGTCCAAAAATAAAAAAAATAAAACCAAAAGATAAAAATAAACAAAACATCAATAAAAACAAACTATAAAACACTGATAAACACACACAAACAAAGAAAGTGAACAAAACAATCAAAATAACTAAACAATCTAAAGTATATAAAATTGTAGTAAACAAACTAATCTAACCACACAAAAACAAACAAACTAAGCTAAACAAATAACAAGACACAAACAATGGCTAATCACAATGTTAGTGCAAACAAAAATAAATTGTTCATGTATGTGTAATAAAGGTGTTACTCTTGGTGATAGGGTGACCTCTAGACTAGGTGTAAATAACACAAGTAAAATAACATAGGAACAAAAGACTAACAATTTCCATTAGGCTATAGGTTAACAATGACACAAATAAGATGACAATATTGTCCCTAGGTTATAGGAGAAAATGACACACATAACAAACAAAATAGGGGGGAATAGAATACAAGGAATGGGTAGCTAAGATAACTCTAGATGCACAATGAAAGTGCACACTAACCTAAATAGTTTCCTAGACACAAGATCTAATTTTAACTTTAGGCCAAATGTAATTCTCCTAGGATAATGGATAGAAGAAAATGAAGGATAAGAAAACATGATTTTCATGTAGAGGAAAATAGGATTGGTCTCGTAAAACAATGAGTGCATGAGAAAAGAGGGGATGACGTTACACAATAATGAAAATGTCAAAATAAACAAATCACACAAGTGTGAGAGTATGGTTTAGGCTAAAACCACACTAAAAGACAAGAGATGAGTATCCATAAATGAATTTAATTTGTAATTCATAATATGTACTACATCTAAGTCTTAGAAAAATAATGATCTCATAAAATGATGAGATCATTAAAATATAAATTAATCACAAAATGGAAAGAGTGTAAATAAATCCAAGTGGTCATTAGTGTATCAAATTTGAATATATAATGCTCAAAACATGAACTCATAAAATAGTAAGAGCGTATGACAAAGGAAAATAAGGATGGGGAAACTAAATGATAAGTGGTTACTCATGAAATAGTTAGGGGTCCCAAGATCTATAATACAAAGAAGTGGTTAAAAATAAATGAAGCTATGGCCGAGCTAACCTGAGATACTCCATGTATCTAGGTGCTATCTACATAGTTTGTGTATACCTCAGGTCACTTTAGTTATCCCAAAAAATGGGAGTAAAAAGACCAAGGTGGTCTATAAATGAAACTAAATAGATAAGATGGCCCATACCATAATATTTTGATATATTTATATCTCATGTGGAAATTCTAAACTAATTTTCATGATTTTGTGAATTTTAGTTTTTTTTAAATCTTTACAAAATTTTAGGGGTTTTGAAACTATTTCAAATGTTTTTGGAATTTTCTAGGCATCTCAACTCAACCAAGAATTAAGAGACATAAAGTGATCCAACTCATAAAAATTTTAGAGCATGGCTTAGGTTTCTCTCAAAATGGAAAGATTGTTCAAACGTAAATTTCTCAAAAAATGGTGAGAGCATGGAATAGGGGGTAATTTAGCTGACCTCAATGTGAATTAAACACTTCATACATAGTCCCATTAAGACCTCAATTCATTATAGTTCCACATACACAAAAGGTAATTAATTTCTTCCAATGTTTTATTATTTTTACTATCCAAAATCAATAGATAATTACAAGATACAACACGGTCAAAACTCACAAAATGGTGAGAGCATGGAAAAAGGGTGATTGAGCTAACCTCAACATGAATCAAGCACTTCTTACATAGTCTCATAGAACCTCAAGTAATTGTACTTTTTCCTACATAAAACATGTCCAATTTAGTACCATTAAGTTCCAAGTAAAGGCAAATTGAAAGGAAAATGATAAAAATAATGGTAAGGTGATGTGGAAATGCATGGTAGAGGTGTTGTTCCTAATTTTCCCATAGGTGATTATAATTAAGAAGTAACAGGAAAGGGTCAGTGGTACTAATTTACCCATAGGTTGTTATAATTAATATCATGAGGTGAGATACTAATTTCAAGAAAGATAGTTATTTAGTGGCACTAGTCAAACATAATAAAAATTTAAAGATGCAATTACTAGGACCACTTCATACTACTTTTAGATATTGCCATTTGAATGTGTAATTCTGAAAAAACTAATATAATTGAATCTATCATTAACCACTAAATGTTCCTAAAGTATAAATGAATTATAAATATGGTGAAATGTGATAGGTAGGGTTACATTAAAAAACTTTTCTAGAGAATGGTTAAGGGTAGGGTATAATGGTAGGGGGTATAGTACAAAGAATAGGTATAATGTGGCATAACTTAGATATATTTATAGACAATAATCTAAATCCCTCAAGTGTATAAATGTTTGAGTTACATTATGTTTATTGGTTCATAAATTTCATCTCCCTCTAGTGTAGTGATCCCATATTCTCTAGAATCATAGTTGGAAATGATTGCATAAGGACCTAACCAGTTTGGTTGGAACTTTCCCTTTTTCTCAGACTTAGCTTTTAAATTTTTTTAATTGTTTAGTACTAGGTCACCAAGCTAAAATTCATGATGCTTAACATGCCTATTTTATCAACATTTGAGTTAGTTCTGATAATACTAGAGATTATTCAAGGGAGTTAATCATTTACCATCAAGTAGGTCTAGATCGTGCAAGCAAGCCACTCTATAATCTTTATTGTTGATTATGTGTTGTAATGAAATTTAGAGAGAATGAAAATTGACCTCAATAAGAAGAATGGATTTTGTTCCATAAAGAAGTGAATAGGGTAGTTCTTATTAGAGTATATAATGTGGTAAGGTATGTCTAAAATGCATTAAATAATTGCAAGTGGTAATTATGACCAATGTCATTGACAATTTTCTTTAGAATGTTGATGATGGTTTTATTATAAGCCTTAGTTTAGCCATATCCATATATATATTAAGTAGTTGATAAATGTTGTTTGATGTTGTATTAAGAACATAGTGATTTCACATCTTTTTTCTTGAATGATTTATCATTATCAAATATAATGATGGAGGGGATGCCATATCATGAAATGAGACGGTTTAATATGAACTTAGAGATCTATTTATCGATGATGTAAGTGAGGGAAATGACTTCCACCCACTTAGTGAAGTATTCAATAGTAGTTAGGACATGTTTATGGACATCTAAAGATGTTCATTTGATATTATCAAGAAGGTCAAGTCCCCACATTGAGAATGACCATGGTGTTGTCAATGGTTTGAGTGTTTTGGCTAGAGAATGAATCATATTGACATGATTCTAACACTTGACACACCACTTCACATATGCAGTTTCATCAAATTCCATCATTAGCCATTAATAACTAGCACAGTAAAATTTTGGCTAATATTACCCTATTGGTGTGGGATACACACACTTATTTATGGACTTCCCTCAATGTTAGTCCAAATTCTACTGAAGGTAAAAAATTAAGTAGAGTTCCATCAAAGCTTCTACAATACACATTTGGTCTAAGATAGTCTATAGTAAGAGGCTTTGAGGGTGAAGGATTTTTTTACATGATAAATTAGGAGACATGATTTGGTCTTGAAGATAGGCATATATATCTGAATACTAGGGAGACATGGGATTAACAATGTCACAAACCATCTCAATGGTTGATTATTCATGTGCCAATGCTAAGAGATGTTCAACAAGAAATTGATAAGCTCTAAATCTATCAGTGATTTGGATCATGGAACTAATAGTGACCATAGAATCAATTATTTTATTATTCAATCAAGGTATTCTTTCAAATTATATGTTGGCAATATGTTGCTTGAGAGTATATACCATTACCTTATAGGGTGACAACTTCTTATTCTTAGTTTGGTACTAGTTTTTGGCCTGATTAATGATTAATTAAGAATCACCATACACTAATAAATGTTGAATATTCCACTATAATACTTGATGAATCCCTACAATGATATTTTCATACTTAGCCTTGTTATTGATATAGGGAAATATAATGTGAAAGTAATTAAGAATAAGATCCCCTTATGGCATAACAAACAATATTCTGGCCCCTAATACACAAGTCATGAATGATCCATAGAACTACATCTTTCATTGTGTAGCTTCAAGAGGTGTATCTTATTATTTAACAGTCATTATGAACTTATTTGAAAATATAAATGTAAGAGATTGAGTATTTTGAAGAGGAGATTCAATAAGCTGATCTATGAGTAATCTCCCCTTAATGGATTTTTAGTTGGCATAACAAATTTTAAACTTGCTCAATAGCATGATCCATTTTTCCATATGGCCCTATAGAGCTGATTTGGAAAGTAGATACTTGAGTGGATCTATTTCAGTGATAACAATGGTATTGTTATTTAGCATATAATGATAATTTTTGGGTTATAAACACCATTTCTAAATATGCCATTTTAAGCAGCATATAATTATGTTCATATGTGACCAATGTTTGGCTCAAATAATACACAACATGCTCTATCCCTATTTTTCATTTTATGCCAAAATTTCCCTAAGGGTATTATCAATTGCTAAAAGGTAAATAAGTAATGTCTTATTTTGCATTGGTGGCAATAAAATAGGTGGGTTGGCAAGATATTTTTAAAACTAATTGAATGTTTTTTGACACTCTTCATTCTAGGAGAATACAACACCTTTCTTCAACAAGTGCATAAATAGATGGGATTTATTATTTAATTATGAGATGAAACATTTAATAGATTGAATAAAAGCTAATTTAAGGTAGATGATGTTGGCATTTCTATAATTACACAAACTTTGTTTGGGTCAACTTCAATTCCCATGTGAGAAAGTAAAACCTAAAAGTTTTCCATAAGTGATGTCAAATACACATTTCTTCAGATTAAGCCTACCATTATACTTATGTATCCTCTCAAATATTATTCATAACATAGATGGGTGATTATTATAGGGTTTTTGATTTACTCAAAATATCATCAACATAGTCCTCAATAATGCCATGCATCATGTTGTGAAAAATCACTATCATAGATCTTTGGTAAGTGGTTGCATCATTTTTAAGTCCAAATGACATCACCTGATAACAAAACATTCATAGAGATTGGTGAACATTGTCTTGTGTTGGTCTTCCAATGCTATCCTAACATGATTATAACTAAAAAATCCATCCATTAGAGAAATCATTTCATAATTGACCATTGAGTTGACTATATTATCAATATTAGGCAAAGGGAAGTCATATTTAGGGCAAGATTTATTGATATCTCTAGAATCAGTGCATGCATATTATCATACCTTCTAATTTATTGATTACTAACATAATGTTTGAAATCCACTATCAATAGTTAATTGGCTTGATGCATTTCACATCTAAGATTTTTTTAAAATCTTTATTTAATAACATATTAATGTGAGGATGCATTTTACATAGATTCTATTTAATAGGCTTGGCATCAAAGTTTACAATGAGATAGTGTACAGTCAAGGTAGGGTCTAAACCTAGCATGTCTAAATAGGCCAAGGTAAATATGTCAATAAATTCCCTCAAAAAGGCTATAAAATCTTCACATTCCTCCTCAGTGAGGGATGCACCTAGTTTAATCCACTTTGGGCCCTTTGGAGTCCTAATGATTACCTCTAAAGTGTCCTCCACAAGAAGTGTAGAACCATCATCTAGAATAGTTGGCAAGGAATGAACTAATAAGCAATGGTAAAATCCTCCAAATATACTATCTTGTCTAATTCTCCTAAATAAGATGAATCAAAGTATCCTAATGTTGGCATTGGCTGATTTTGGATGGTGAAGATGATGAAGGAATATAGCGATGGCAAAGTCAGTGAGAGTGATGGTGACGTGGAAGGTGAGTAGATGGTGGAAGTAGAAATTAGAGCTAGTGATGGCATGCAAACTAGGATAGTAGAGGTGGAGGATAGAGGGGTAGATTGAGTAGAAATATTAGAGGTTATCCTAAAGTATGTAGTCAGAGGTGTCTCTTAGTTGGTGGGCATTTTAGATCTATTAAGGCTACTACATTATAGATGGTTCTAGCTAGGGAATATGTTATCCCTACACAAGTTATGTCCTAGGGTTTATCAGATACAATGGTAGTGGAATTCAAGCATAAATAGGGCCAAGGTAGGAGGTAGATATGGGCTAAACCCCCTTTCAAGGAAAAATCTTGAAAGGATGTTAGTGCTGACAGGGTTTTACTAGAGCAACAATGAAAGGTTGTTTGGATCAGGGTAGAGAGAGGAAAGATAAAGGTGTTAAAAACATCTCTAGCTTTTTTGCATCTAAATTTATTCAAGATAACCTATCTTTTGAAGATGTTTTTTAGATGGATAGGCTAGTAAAAGTAAATGGTGTGCATAAATTTTCTCTCATTCAAAGCAAGTGAAAATATTTACTAGGGTTTCTCCAAAGGATGTTATGTACCCTAATTACATCAATTCATAAAATCCTTTCCATAAATAGAGTGATTTATATAAGGAAGTCATTCTTAGAAAGCATCCTACTTCTATTCTTGTGTTTTTTTCTAGGAGCTTATCTCAGAGGGGAAAGATTCTAGTAGATGTTTCAAAGATTGTTGAGGAGTTAAATACTAAAGCAAATGCTTTTTAGAATGAATCCTGTGATATGTATTTTTAGGTGATATTCCATTATTTTTTTCAAAATCTCTTCCTCTCTTTGAAATCTTGGATGCTAAACTCTCTATGCTTGAAGTTGAAAGAGGACAAATAGATTTAATTGGTAGGTGTGTGGGAAAGTGACCTTCTTAAAACTCACTTTTCAGAGTGGTCTCAGAAAAATTGTCCCTCTCTTTCATCTCCGTGTCTTTCTATCTTGGAAAATGGTTTATTCATTCTTCTATTTCATAATAGTGAAGATAGGGACTTTATCTAGATAAGTGGGCCATGGTTATTTGACAAGCAAGGGGTAGTTCTCTGTTCTTGGTCTCCCTCTTTGACCCTACCACTATAGTGATTTCCCAAGCTCCCATTTGGGATAGATTCTAAAACCTTCCTTTGGCATTGCAAGATTCTCATATTTTTAATAAAATGGTCATCAAGGTGGGAACCTTTGTAAAAATGGATGAAACCTTTGGTTCTAATCTGAACTATGTTAGGGTGTGTCTGTTGGTAGATTTAGCTAAACCTTTACACCACTCTATTCATATTTCTTATTTTCATGAGGTAAGGATGCATTTCTTAAATTTATAAGGCCTTACATATAGATGCTTCAAATGAAATCATTCTTATCATAAATTTTCTTCTTTCCCCAAAATAAAATTTCAAGGTTTTCACTCTTTGTTCTTGTAGAAATTGTTCAAAAAGATTCATTTCCCAAATCTAGATTTGGTCTATAAGATGCATATTTATTATAAGTTCCCAAAGGCCTTAGTATTTAAGTAGGAGGAGAACAACTCTTAGTAATAGGAGGTTTTTGAGTTATCAATAGTGAAACTTAACTTGAAAGTAGGACAACCCTCTCCTTCCAAGTGGGAAAGAGTTGTGCTAGATTCCAAGTCAGAGCAGGAGTTTAATCACTATCATACATAGGTTTTCTCTCAATAAAATATAATTGAGATTATTGATGATGGCATTGAGGATGGGGAAGAGGAGGGGAAATATTTAGAAGGTGGACTTGCTAGTACACAGGTCCTTTCCATTTCCTAGAAGCCTAGGGTTTTGAAGACTCTTGATTGTGGCTCGACAAGAAAGAGGGGTAGGAAAATGGAGGTAGAAAGGCTGTAACTTGAGGCCATAAATTCCATCTATGGAGTCTCATAATGGACTTTAGAGTCTTTAATTTATATCAAAATTAGGCATTTATTAGCTACCAAGGGTTGATTTCAGTGGTTAGTTTTATGAATTTTTGCTTTATCTTTTCTCTTGATCCTTCTTTGTTTTTGTGATTCTCATTTTTTGGTCATTGTTTTTGCCATTTTTGGTCTTTAAATGTGGATGGTATCCTTGGTTTAATGGTCTTTTTGGATTTAATTTTTGTTTCTATAGATGTTTTCATTATTTCAATGGCATATTTATGAGGACTGAACACTTGGTTTTTCTCTAGAATCGATTAAAGTTTTGGTCAAAAACTTACCAATTTTGGGTTGGGGTCCTAATACAAACCTTGTATCTATATTTATTAAAATTTTGGCATTGGCCATTATAAAAATACCTTAAGGCACTCTTGAACAATGTGTGTAAAAATAATTTCACTCCTCAATATTGATATATAATCCATAAATAGACTATGGGCTATAGGTCTCCTATGCTTCATATGAAGAAGGGTGAACATCCTCATCTAATGGCACCAAAAACCAATTTTCACTAAGAGACTTGCCTTTCTCTTCACTTTTTCCCTTGTTATAAAGTGTCCCAAAGAGATTTTAAATTTGAGACTGTAATGTTATATTTTATTTTTATTTTTGGCTAGAGAAGCTCACCCACTCTCCAAATTAGGTAGTAAGATCCAATATAATAGCAAAACCCTACTTGTGGTCTTCAAGAGGAATGTGTCTCCTTAATCCCAAAATATTATATATGACCTCATCATTTTAAAAACTCATCTAATGGTATTTCTAACTCATGTCAGTCCCCAATTCATTAATAGTGGTGGTAAAGGGATAAATGTGAAGGTTGATGAATAGGACTAATGGTATAAATGGCATGGGGGTTAAACAAATTTTTAGAAGAAAGGTCATTATAGATGCTATAATCAGACCCTACATCACTACAAATATCATGGTCTCTCATCATTGGTGTTAAAACATGAATAAGGTATCTAGGGTCACCTGCAAGTGGTTTAAATTTGATACCATGAGTTTCCTTATACTTAGTCATTAAGATTGGTTTGATCATGCCTTGCTGATGTAACCCAAGGCCTATACATTTATAAACGGGGTGATCCATAATGTGGTTAGGAATATGATAATTCATGCTTTGGTAATAACCAATTAAATCATCAGTGTAGATCCATGAATCATCTTCTACTAAGGGGTCTTGCTTTAGGTCAAAGGTTGGTTTAAAAATAATGGGCTTTCTCAACTAATATTTTGATTTGGTTTCTCATTTCATAAAATTATTGTTGGCATTAGGTCTCCCATAAGATTTAGGATTTTTATGTAATTTAGAAATATGAAATGCATTATGGGTGATATATTCTTTAAGACCTTTGTTAGTGATATAGAATTAGTTTGTAATTTCTAGTGGAGGCATGGCTGAGGTAAAGGCTAAGATATTTAGGTTAATGTAATTAACTTTTAGGCATGATTCAACAACTTTTACTTTTTTGTCTTTGTTGCTATCTGATTATAGAATAGGATTCATGCCAAACTAATATTTGTAATTTTTGTACTTGGCCTTAAGGCATTTATAATACTGGTATGTTGAAAATCAATAATTATAGTCAATTCCATTCCTTAATGTTTAAATTCTATATACTAATGCAATGTAGAAGGCATATCCTTGATTTCATGGATTCAAGGTTAACCTAATAACATATTATAAGATAATTCAAGGTCTATAATATTGAATATAGTATCATGGGTCAATGTCCCAAGGACCAATGGAAAGTTAATGTTACCTTAAGATTCACATTCTTCATTATCATATGACTTGATAACAATGGCATATGGATGCAAGTCAACTAATATATATCTATGATGTTTGACCAATTTTAATGACATAATTCTAAGATCATAACCATTATCTACAAGGACATGTTTAACCCTATGGTTCATTATACTAACTTAAATTTACAATGGGTTATTATGCATAGGTCCCAAATAAGACATATCACTATGGTCAAAGGTGAGACATTGGCCTGGGGTGTCTTACCATGGCTTGAAGTTTTTTCAGAGTGATATAATCTAGTACAAAAGATTGGTTCAAATAGTCATTTAGGATGTATTTGTGGATTGTAGACATGCACAAAAATTCCATGATAGAAATGTGTGAAGGTGTCTTCTTTAATTTTTCCATAATATCATAGGATTTTCCCTTGGTTTATTTGTGATAGGCACAAAAGGTCAATTAGTCTCATTGTAATATTTAGTTGTATTACTTTGATGGTGACCTTGACACATCCATTTGTGATTATACAATATCGATCTAGAAATTGGATTTGGTAGTTTTATGGGTAAGCAGGGAGGATCATAATGATGATTATTTGATGGTATGGTTCTTGATTATCAACATGTCTCATTTAAAAATCACCAGTATAAGGAGGTTGTTAGGTATTGTTCAGAAAATAGGCATTATTAGGTGAAGGTATATGCCTATTTATAATTGGTCTATGGTGGATAGTGATGGTGGTAACATGACTACCTCAAATGTGTCCTAAAACTATTTTATAGGTATACACAATGGCACAATGACCTCCTTAGTTGGTTTGATCATTTTGCCCTTGGTTCTAACCATTTTGCTATTTTTATTATGGCTAATTTTATTATTACTAAGTTTTTAGTAGAGTTATATGTTTTTGTTGTTGATGTTATTGATACTACTTTTGGTTGTTATTTTTATGTTGAGGAAATTGATTCTAGTAAACACCTAAGTTATGATTATTTTTAGGAGCATGGGTGTCTCTTTCTATCTCTATTTTTCTAGAATGTTCTTAATCATATGTCTGAGTTGGATACACCATCTAATGGAATGTCCTCTGACATGATAATACATACAAAATTCATGTTATTTATGCTAATAAATAAAAGGATTACCTTCAATAAATGTCTTTAGTATAGTCAAAATGATCATATTTTGTTGAACCAATATTTAGAACACAAACTCAATAGTCTCACCAAGGTCAGTGAATTATTGAGTGATGGATGGTCTTCTCTTCATAGGAGGGTCTTATTATTAGTTTTGATTTTGTGGCAGTTGGTTTTGTGGAGGTCTTAGTTAAATGTATGAAGTGTTTGTTTAGTGGGTGGAGGTATATATATATATATATATATATATAGTTGGTGTTTTCACAATCTAAATATGTCATGATTTAGTAATCCCATTGCCAACAACATTGTTTTTTTGTTATATGGTTTAGGTCTTTCATTATTATTATATTAAGGATATGTTGAAGATTATATTTGAGTTTGGTATTTATTATGGTTCTAGCCTTTATTATATTTTTGGTTATGATTGAAAGAGGATAGCTTGATTATGCCTTTGTTGAAAATGGATTTCTTAATTTGTATTCATTTTCCTATGAATTCTTTAACAAGTAAACATATTGCAATGGAGATGGTAGGCTATCTTGTTGTGTAATCTCCTAGTAAATATTATAGACAAATATTTATTCTATAAACTATAAGTGAACTAGCTTGTTAGGGCTCTCCAAAATTCTAAATATGTAATGAAGCTTTCAATAGTCTATTGTTTAGCTTGGCCTAGGTCCACAAAAATAATCTCATGCTCAAGATTATATGAAAAGTGTTGTAAAAACTTCTCCAATAGATCATTGATGTTAGGAATAGAGTTATTTGGTAATTTCAATAGTCATTCCAAGGTTTGTATAGCTAGACTCCTTTGGAAGAATAGAAGTAAGTGTATATCACTATAGGTCATTGACTGACACACAACAAATAATTACTACAAATTCTCTCTAGGGTTACCTTTGCCTTTGTATTTTTCAAATTTAGGTAGTTCATAGCCTAATGAAAATTTTATTTGTAGAAACTCTATGTTAAATGGGTAAGATCACATCTCCTCCAATTTGAATTTATTCATTTGTTTTCAGATGTGTATCATTTGAATTACATCCCTCATCTATTACGACTATTGGTTAATGAAATAAAGAGTGGCCTATTATTATGGAAGTTGTATGGTCAAAGGTGGATTACTTTGACCAAGGTAGGTATATTATGGGATGCTAATTGAGTTAGTTGTATCACTAGGTATACATATATATGCATTAGGGTTATATTGTGGGTTTGGAATATGATATTATTGAAGCACATTTTGTTTTAGGCTAGCTATATAACCCTAGCTAGTGAATTGTGACTTTAATAATGACATTTGGCTATACAAAATGTGTTAGTATCATTGGGATTGGGAGGGAAATTTATACCTACTCATTGAACACTATTGGATATAAGGAACATGTTACTAACTAGATCTTTATTTTTAAAGGTGTTGGTAGTTAGATCTTTATTGCACATGTGATACCCATTGGGTGAAAGGAAATTATTTTCTTACACCTAATATCTATTATGAATAATAAATTTGTTTTTGAATAAACACCTATTATTGGATTGGTACTTGTTTTTGAATATACATTTTTTATTGCATAGGAACTTGTTGGTTTGACAATTATTGGGGGTTCTACATTTATTGGTTTGGTAGCTGTTGTTGTTAACTAGCTAGCAATTTTTAACCAATAATAATATTTTATTATTTAGGAAACGTCTATAATTGATAAGGTACATTGGTTTATAATTATTTGGGTAGAAAATTCATTATCACCTGTGGAGGTGGTGTAGTGTTCTGAACTTATTATGGTGGTAAGTTAGTTTAGTGTTAGATTGCCACCACATGTTGTGCATTCAAGGAAATAATAAATTGAGGATTGGATATTTATTTTTTATTTTGGAAAATAGGTGTACCTATTCCCTACTATTACAATCCACTCATGGAATGTTTTACAGGAATCTATTGTGTGTTACTCAGGGTTAAATTAGACCCACTTCAGTTTAAATTGGGCTGCACTTATGTGTTATCTACAGTATTTTGGGTGTGTTATTATATTTTAATAACATTATCTTCCATAAAAATAAATAAATTATACATATCACCAACCAACATACTTTGGCTAAAGGGGTATATTTTTTAACTTGTGTAGATTGAGGCATCCATTTGTTACCCTGTCGATGGAGCTATCTCAATAAGAGGTGTGTTAGAAACAATCCTTACATTAAGCTTAAAATATAAGTTGAGATTGGTTTAGTACACTTATTATACATATTCCATTTGTTTATCCATAATATATTTCCTTTTTTTTAATCATATTTTGGTCTTTTTATGGCATTTGGACTAGAGATTGACTATAACTAGTTAATGTACATTTGAATGGTGGAATTTTAAGTTCATTAATAAGAGTTTTAATAACATTTATTATAATTTCATGTGGGAAGTCCAGTTGAAACTTGGCTCCTAATTTGATAAATCTAAAAAAAACTTCATCTTTATTTTCTAACAAATGGTGTTCAAACAAGTACGGATCATATCTAGTTTGAATGGGTGTTGTAATATAGTGGGGATATTATTATTAGTTTTATTTAATGTTAATCATTATTTGAGAAAGTTATTATTCCATTTTTTCTAATTATTGGCTAGATAAGGAGGCACATTTACCAAATATTGTGCTAAAGGGTCATGCCTTTTTCAACATATGGGATGTTATAAGATGGATAAGGATCCATATCATAATCTATTTTTTCAAATGAATCTTGAAAAAAAGGTTCATTGGTCATAAATTTATCATAGCTAAAATTATACATAGTTCTACTACATGTGTAACAAACCATGTTTAGATCCATGATAGGTCACATGAAAAAATAAAGGGTATAAAGGTAATAAACAATTAAGGTATAAAAATAAAGGACCTTTGGCTTTATAAAAGAGACAAAAAGGGATAAACAACTAAACTAGGCAAAGGTAAAACAAAACAAATGTGAGACTAGTCTAACAAAATGATATTAATTTGCCTAGAGGTTATTATAATTAGTGGCAAAAGTAACATAAAGGATAAAAATCATCTATGGATAAATTACTAATTTACCCCAAGGTGGTTCTAATTAGTGACATGCATTTCTAAGAAAATTATAATAATCATGAGTTAGGATCAAAAGATAGTAATGATTTTCCAAAAAGTGGTTATAATTTTACTCAAAACAAGGATAGACTTTGTTAAAAAAATAAATCACACAATAACTCAAAATAAAAATAAACAAAGGTTATTGGATAGAAGGACACTTGGTAATTTGTTCACTAAGACTCAATATTTGATTCATGAGAGACTATTAGAACAACAGAACTGGGACACTCAAAATCTGGAACAAGAAACTTGAATCAAAGTATATGGTAACAACATGGCTCAAAAGGATACTATAAACAAGGTGAAAAACTAACAAAAAGTGATAGGTATAGCTAAGGGGTCTTTTAGATCAAATAGGAAATCAATCCAAGTAACATAATTTAAACTCAAATGAGGTAGACAACATAAGCCCAACTTAGATGAGGCTTTGGTGTAAACCTAATTGTTTTAGGATTTTTAATTTAAAAGGTTGAGTTTTAGATTTAATATAAAAATACTCAAATGTTCTAAGGCAAAAAGGATAGATAAAAATGGGTAGTGTAACTGGGCATTTCAAATAAAAGAGTTACAACAATAGCATGGAATTTGGTTTCAAAAGTAATAAGAGATTAGAAAAATATAGCTAGTGTATTAATGCTCCTTCAAATAACTCTATTTACTATGAAATTATGATACAAAATTACATTAATAATTTGGTAAATGGTAATATACTAGCTAGTGTATTTTTAGCTAGTTTATTGGTAAGGATCCTTCAAATAAATGTCATAGTAAATGTTATTGGATTATAATATCTAAGGAAAATATTAGGGAAGAAATAGGCAATGTAACGACACCTAGTTTAAACAAGAGGCACACAAATGGTTTTGGAATAAATTTTCTAAGGCACAAAATGTGACACATAGAAAAAGTAACACCTCTTAGATAAAGTGGTGTAAAAATAATGTGAATGTTTTGGACTTGTTATGATGTGACAACACAAACAAATAATTTTAATTTAAAACTACTCATGTAAATCAAAAAAATATAAATAACACTAATGGCTCATTCTATATCTAAAAATTGACATGGGTGTGCATAGCTTATGCCAAAGTTTCTACCTATATACTAATGCTTGTGAGGAATTAAGTGTTAATCCAAAATTAAAGTATAGGTGTACGTAGAGTTTTTATGCCACCTCTATCTCTCAGTAATTGATCATGTCATGAAATTAGAGTGAGGACCACTCAAAATTTGGCAATAAATTCCACGATAAGTGGGGTTTTGACTAAAATATATAAATATTTAATGTACTAAATGGTCCCAAGTCTAGCTAACATAAGTTAATGATCATGTCAAATGAATCCAAACTACCTAACTTACTATGGAAGGGTGTATTATCTTACATGATGACTCCATTTATGTACTACTTAGTAGATTTTGATGTCTAACTATTACATGGAGTGAGTACCCATTGGGATGGTCAGGCTAATAACTCACCACTATCTTATCCACTGATTTACCCAATTTATGTACCCCATCATGGAGTAGGGTTCATACTATGCTAGGAGTTAAAACCCCATGTTACCACACTCCCAAAGAAATTTTGGGGAGGATATGAAATATTTCTCACCAACCAAATACATGAAAATAAATAAATGAAAAAATAGAAAGACTTTAGAGGTCGTTTATGGGTCACCCAAGTCACTCAAATCATGGGGAGAACATATGCAACATTCTTTCTAACATAAATTTTCAAACAACAGAAATACACTAATCACTTTTGGTCACCTGAGTTCCCTAAAGGGGACAAGGGAGAGAATACATGTTATAGTTTCTAATTTACCACAAACAAAGAAACTAGTCTAATAAACTTTGAAATTTAACTAATAATGAAAAATAAACATAAATTAAAAAAGCTATAATAGCTCTTACTAAAATGTGTGTTCCTTTTAGTATCACTAAATCAAAATTTTATTGAAAATTTGGACCCTTGGCCTTGTTTTCACTTGTAAAAACTTTAAAAACAACTAAAAGACAAATACAACTAAGTGTATTTTTAAGCACCAAGAAAAAAATATGTCAGATTTTAACAATGCTTAAGCTTTTCTCTCTCCACATTAGGTCCTAAAAAATGTTAGGGGGTTTGAATACTTAGAATCCCAAATTAAATTTAGTAAATAACAATTTATTTTGAGCTCTCAGGTTTCTATTTCTATCTCAAACAAAAATCGTCATTGATTACACAAAGATCAATCTCAATTCCTGAAATTAATGTTGATTCAATCAAATAATTAATGTTCTTTGAAACCACACAAAAAAAATGTGTCTCAAAATAAAAAATTGGTTGATAAATAATTTTAAAACTCATACTTCTCATGGATCTACAAGGAAATGGTTACAAAGGCAATAAACAGGTTATTAAACACAAAAATGAAATCAAAGCATATCAAGAAAAATTAGTTTTTATTATGATCCTAGCTTACTATATTTTCAATTTAGATATCATCATTGATCCTTGAATTAGAAATAATTTGACACAATCATCATATATCCTTATACAATTGTTTAAAAAGATGTGAATTTCAAAGTTAAAACTCTAAACTTGAAGATTTAAATGAATTTTTTAGAAAAACTAAAGCTAGCATATCAATCTCCTCGGCCATACAGGATGCTTGGTCCCACTTGAAATGTAATTACATACCTTAGGTTTTTTAAGAGTAAAAATATGTATATTAGTCCCTTATTATTACAAATGAGAAAAAATTAATTAAAACATTACACTAAGAATAAACACTCTTTCCAAAAAACTAGGGGGAGCATAACACAATAAACATGATCATAAAATAGGGATAAAGACAGTATAAATTGTTTTACCTCCTTTATAAAATTTGATGCTTAATTTTTGTAATAAGGGTGTTCATTCTCAACCTATGATTATTTTAGTATTCTATAAATCCTCTTCCATGGTGGTGCCATCTCTCCAATAGTCACATGTTGCTTGGTGTGAAGCTTGGCATAAATTAGGCATTATAACACTACTCTCAAAGGCTTTAAGAAGGTATTATAAAAAATAAAATTATACACAAAATATTATTTTACAATGGTGTGGAAATTATATTTATATCTAAAAGAACTAACTCTAACCCTAGGGAGGTTAGGTTAAATTCTAACTTGGGTTGAGTCTAAATTAACCTAGGTTGAGTCAGTCTAACTCTGGGTGGGGTTAAGGCACTCATGAAATCTTGTCACCTTAGTTTTAGATATTTGTGAGGCATGACAACTTAATTTTGATATTTTTGAGGTGTGAGTCATATTTTTTAATATTTATGAGATAATGAGTCACTTTTTTAGCTTATTTGAATTTTGACTTCATATTTGGCTAAAAATTCCTTTTTTGGTAAATGAAATTCACTAATTTGATTTAGAATTTTTGTTTAGGAAAGTTAAATATGATTTAAAATGTAATTAGTCTTTATTAGTTTTTTTTTGTCTTTTGGAAATTGTTTTAAATGTCTTCAATAAATAGCTTGATAGGCCAAAAGTGTCAAACTACTAGGTCATAATTTGATTAGGGTGAGAAATAAACTAGGTTAGTGATGCATACATGGTAATACAATAGATAAGCTAGCTTCATCACATTTTTAGGAAATTAAATTTCTAGGCTTAAAATGTGTCATTTTCTATAAATTGAACTGAATTCTAGTTTAGGCATGAAAGTGGCCAAAACTAAGTTTCTACACCTCAAACTATTTATACACAGGACTACAGTTTCCATTATAATTTTTATATCACAACATGATCCCATATATATATATACATAACCTAAAATTTTACATCTAAAAACATACATAAATATATAAAACTAAAATGATTTCCATTCCTTTATTTACTATCATACCATTTCAAGTTTTCAAGTCACATTGTAAAACCCATTTAGGTATCAATGGAAAATAACACTCATATTTTTATATTAAAAATATATCTATAGACAAATCAAACATGAATTAAATATTATACCTATTCTAATTTAAAATGGGTGTATAAATCTCCTTTGCATATATACAATTATAACACACACATAGAGAGAGAGATAAACACACACACACACACACACACACACACACACATGAAAAATAAATTTAAATTAAATAACATATTTAAGAATGTACCCAATTCTATGAGTTTATGGTTACATTTTTTTTGGTATCCTGATTTGACTAGTGGAGATACATCCTAGTAAAGTAACACTCTCATCTTAGTGTTGGCTCAAGAGAAAATAATTGAGTCCTTTAAATATGCTTAAGTTACTAAACCTAAAGTAAGTAACAACCTTTGGGGAATGACACAATCTAGGTCTCCTAATACTTGGCTTGGCACACTCATGCTTATAGCCCTGAGAATAAGATTTAAAATCCCATCTTGATGTCTATAAAATAGACAGGCTAGGGTTTAAACTAAGAGATTGTTCAAATTATTTTCTATAATTAAACAAAAAAACTTATTTGAAAACCCCATTATCTCATTAAAATAAAACTAAGAAAAATGATTAACTTGTTATTAGAAAAAATCTTATAACAATCTTCTCTTTCTCTAATAATTGAGCTTCCTACTATCTTTTCTTCCTTCCATCATTAGATAATGATAATAATGAATTATTTTCTTTTCATCCTCACCTTAATTATTATCTTCCACATTTTATCCATTCTTATTATGACTTACACAAGACCCTTATAATTTCACCAACTGAACCTCATGTAATTTTTTTATATAAATGCACCACTTCACTCTTGTTCAACTCTCAGTCTATTTTCATGCATGAGAGATTAGCATTTGAACTATTCCAAAATACTTAACAAGGTTAAAACCTAAGGAAAACATAATGATAATAAACCCTAATTTGAGTCCTTTTACCAATAACACATCATAAACAAGTATCATGAAGCTTATATGAATAATATTTGAGTTTTAATCTAATCACTAGATTGGAAATTCCACCATGCATAAAGTTAACATAAAAACTTGACTTAGATAATTATTTTTCTTATATATTAAATTTCACCTTGAAATTTAAAATATTAATTCAATATATAACTCATATATTATATCTATAAGACAATAATGTTTCAACCCATAAGTAGTTGAAAATCCATATAGGATTCGGTACATATACTCAAACAAGATAATCAAATGTCTTAACTTGATACATGTTATATAAAATAATAATTAGGTATATAAGTATGATATGATAAAGTAAATAAATACATACATAATAAATAATCCATATTTGCACACTTATGTTTCTACAAATCATTATGTAGTGAAAATCATCATATAATAATAATTTAGCATACATGTATGCAAGTTATGAATTTAAGGCAAACAAGGTTTAAGGAATTAAATGCAAGAATAATTTATTTCATTCCAAATAAATGGTAGTGGTGTGTGCACAAGTCCTTTAAAATCTCTCTCTCTCTCTCTCTCTCTCTCTCTCTCTCTCTCTCTCTCTCTCTCTCTCTCTCTCTCTCTCTCTCTCTCTCTCTCTCTCTCTCTCTCTCTCTCTCTCTCTCTCTCTCTCTCATTCTCTCATTTTTTATATCTACTTCCCCCTCTTTGATGACACTCCTAAATTGTCAATGAGGTCAAAAAATATCCTGCATTCACCTCATCAAAAAAACCAGTAATTAGCCCATATCATGATAATAATCAACATTTAATCATAACCACTATTAAATGTAATAAATATATTAAAATCATGATCACAATAATAATATAACATATGCAACAACCATTCAAAATAATATTTTGGTTAACCAAACAACATATACAAATCTAGCTCAAAAATAAATAATAGATATGCCAATGATTAACACAAAATCCACTAATTAATGCTTCAAAAATCCATAGGGGTAAAATAAACGTAAAAAAAATATAAAGGACATAAATATGTCACAATAAAAAATTCTAAGGGTCACATGCAAGGGGACATAAATATGTCAAAAATAATGGACATCAAGGATGTTACATAAAACAAGGCCAAGGGCCACACACCATAAACAACCACAAAGTAGTTTATCATGTAAACAAGTAAAACAATCAATGGAGCATATAATAAGGGAACTAGTCTACACCATACATATATATCAATGTCACATCATAGTATAATAATGTATGCTTGTAGCACTATGTAAAATATGAGTAAATAGGAAGACACGTGTAAGCATTATATTTAGATAAACATAGTAGAAAGGTTATAGAATAATATATAACCTGCAATAATGAAACATGTGGAATAATAATCCCTCAGTATTGACATGCCACTGGGTAAAAATAATTATAACATATATGTGCCCATTGTAACTTGTATGTCTTACATCACACTCATATATAGAAAAATTTGCGTATGTATGAAAATAATATGCCATCTACCAAACATGTGATAAATAACATATGTAAACATTGTAATATATTAATCATGTCATAATTACATCCTAATTTTTAATTTTGAATATTTTAAATTTTTTTATATTTTCTTAATTTTTTAATTTTTTTTACAACATTTGAACTTAAGTAAATCCAAGTTGTAATTATTTTAAAATAATAATAATGGTATATATCCCAAAAATCCACAATATGTGTCAAGGTAGAGTTTGAAATAGATGTGATAATATGGCTATGTTGAAAAAGTGAAAGCAAGTGATATTCCCCCACTATATATGTGAATCACAATAATGTAGCTCAATAGTGTTTATGAAGACAAGGATATGCATGCCTCCAATATGGAAGAATTAATGTGTTTTATTGTAATTTATATGTATAAGTCTATGTAATCATGTAATCTCAATAAAATCTATATCATGTATAAGTAATCAATATCTAAGAGTGAGAAAGTAGCATGTCACAAAGGATGTGCACTAGAATCATTATAGGATAAGTGTCTTAAATGTCTAGATCACGTTAATTATCAATGGGTAAGGTACAAGTGAAAATAAAGCCAAGGGATATAATAATGGGCTATGTAAGGGAAAATTATTATATTTAATTCAAAATACAATGCTATATTAGAAATAAAACAATCATTAAGAAGATATGTACAATAACATAACACTAAATCTTAAGTAATGATGTGTTCAATGGGATACTCCCATGGAGTTACTCAATATAATATGTGATATCATTATGATTTTTGTGTTAAATCACCAATATAAATGTGGTATTGCATTGTATGTAATGTATCAAATTTTTAATAAATATTGTTTACTTTTTCCTTGCTCTAAAGAATCTTAATACTATGAAATGTAAATTTTCACATCTTCATGCTCAAACATAACATAGTCATGATCTTTACCAAGTGTTTTCCCCATTGATATTAGACATGATCTTCATAGTTTTCCATTTTATTTATCCAATTTAGGATTAACTTATAATATAAAAAAATGTTTTTATCCCAAGTATGACTAGAAATATAATGGAACAAATGTAACATTGAGTCCTAGTAATATGACCTATGTATTGACAACCATACTTTAATTATTGGTGAAGTTTCATTGTATATATATTAATTTGATAAAATATATAATATCCACATTAATGCATTTATTTATATCAATGTGAGACTAAGAATCAAAGGCTCTAGATTTGACAAACTCTTTCTAGTTGTCTCTTTGAAACTACTCTTGTAACATTAAATTTTTTAAGTAGATCTTAATTTTTAATTTCCTTTGTGACAAACCCTTTCTTAAGGATGATTTCTTATTTATATCTAGGTTTTTTTAACTTCTATTTTAGTTATTTCTCTTTTATTAATTTCTTCTAAGGTAAACTCTCTTGATATACCTTGTGAAACCTTTCTTGTTATTATTTTTCCCTTTGTAACCTTTACTTGTCTAATAATCTATTTTATCAAATTTATTTTTCAATTTGTTCCATTTTTAACCTTTAATTATCTAATTGATATTTTTATAACCTTTCTTGTTTAAATTTTTCCTTTTGTAATCTTTGCTTGTCTAACGATTCACTTTGTAACCTTTGCTTGTTTAACTACACCTTTTTTAATCTTTATTTTTCAATTTTTATTTTTTTAATCTTTCTATTTCTAAATTTTTCTTTTTTAATTGATCCTTTTATTCTTGTTGAACTTTTCTTGAGGATATGCAATCATAATGTGAGTAGATTTATTTGTTATATATGGTGTTCTTGAATTAGGTGGTGGTTGATGGTTTTATCTAGTATAGGATCACCACTATTAATCACACTTCGTATTTTTTTCTTCAAATACCAATAATTATTTGTATTATGTCCATTAATTATATGATAGGCTCAATAGTATTTTAAATTCCTTGTAGGATTCATAGGAGTTATTGTGATTATATTTTTCTTAAGCATTTCCCATAGAATATCACTTTAACTCTTATTTCTTACGTAGACTTTTTTAATCACTAGTTTTATATGTATATTTTATGGGATTCCATTCCTAATAAGAATTATTTTGAATCAAAAAATATTTAGATTGAGATATAGATATATAATTGACAATTACATGTTCTAGATTATTTATATATATGACCTTAGTTTCAATTAATGTGATATTAAATATGAAATATTTATTTTTATATTTCAAATCCTCTATTGATGTTAAAATCATGTCTATTTGATCTCTAAAGGCTTCACAAAAAATATCCCTAAGTATGAATGTGCATAAAAATACCATCAATAGGTGTTGTGGGAGTTGCATGGGGATGTGGAGGAACTATTGTGACATGAGATTTCACCTTTGCAGAGCAGTTATTCAGGCTTCCCCACTCCTAGTCATATTATGGGAATAACCCCAGGATGTGGGTATCCTATAATGAGGTTGAAACTTTGGAGAAGGTTGGTTTCCTTTTGATGGATCACCTAAACTAAGGTTACTTGAAGGAAAAGGGTTAGAAAAGGGGGAGTAGGGATCCTAATAAACCTAAAAAGGTGATGCACGAAATAAAAATGGAAGACTACCATAATCTTGAACCCACACTAGATCATCATAAGATAATGCTAGCTCACACAACCTCATAAACCAATTAATTGCATAAGTATTTCATGGACTAGGTTTAGGTAGAACTCTAATCTAGACCTGCAATAGCTTGAAAACACCTTAAAGGAGGTCAGAAAGGAGGATAATGGATGAGGAAGATTATCCTTCACAATGCCATCATGCACAACTCATTCAACACAAATATAAGCTAAGAGATATGTAAAGAAAGTATTTTATTGCATCAAGAGGTAGTTCTTAAAAATGCTTGACAGGTTTTAGCCTAACCAAGATGAGCATATTTTACAATATCCTAGAGAGTCCCCTTCTCTTCAAGATCAAAGAGTCCTTGTGGGAATCTAGAATAAGAGAGAGTGATTAAAAATGGGAAAGAAAGGGTAATATAGAGAAAGGCAAAAGGGAGAAGAGGGAGTACATCAACTAAGATCATTAAATGAGTTTCCACCTTCTGATGAATTATCTATTATATTTTTTATAAAATTAAGGTTAATACATCATAGACAAGATATCTTTCATTTATCCCAGTAGCCCCCAAATCTTCTCATTGGTTGGGCAATAAACTAAAGGACATTAAAGTGTCTTTGGATGATGAGTCATGATCCTGTTATGAATAAAAACCCTTAGAGACCCTAAAAATCTATTACATGATCCAACTACTTTCTCTAATCACCATATCTCCATTTTGGTATTCTACACCATCTTCCACTTGACCTTTTTATGAGAATAAAATATTCATATCTATAATTTTGATAAATCAATCACCATGTCTACTTTGGGTAACCATAGTTATTTATTTTTTGAATCTATGATTGTATCAAAGGATGAGACACTACACCTTATCTCATTTATGTTTTTATCTAATCGAAACTTGAACATAGGTTTACTATATATTGAAAACTAATTCCTTTACTAGTTTTCATATATCTATAATATCGATGATAACCTAAAGGTTGTATAGTCCTATCTTGAACTATATTAGGTTTAAACAAACATACTATACCTTTGAACCTTGAAGAAGCTACATCATATGCATAGGTATTATTAAAAGAATATAAAAACATAGTTACATAACATTATTATAATCTTAAAAGAAATAGGTCTACAAGTTCTAAAAACCTTTAAACTAGATCCAAACAATGCTTTAATGGCATTATAAATTTATCATTGATAATCTTAACTATATCAATGTGTCTTATTCTTAAGGATGTTCAATTGAGTTCTAATGGTGACATATGCCTTTTGAAACATTGCTCTAGTTTGATCTAGGTCACATATTCAACCTCTAATTGAAGTCTCATGTCTTTGAATTTTAAAAATGGTCTTGATATTGATTTGAGATTATCTTATTATGTCAATTTTTAGCTTTGCATTCATATCATAGGTCCTACAGTTAGTTTTATCCTTTTCATGCACTTGTTCCATATGGTGGCCTTGTATTCATCCTAAACTCAGTTGACCATTTAACCTTACACACACCATTGATCTTATTTAGCATGGTTTGTATGCATACCATTTATTTACATGGTAGTTACCATGGTCATGACACTTGGTAGATTATTATTAATTCCAAATATTTGCTAACTAGTTGACATTTTGCTTGCCATTGATCTACTTTGGTATGATGGATTGTGCACCATTGATCAGCTTAGACCCATTGGATTTATCAATTGTTTTATATTGTTAGATACTCATATGGCTAGCTAAGATCTTTCCACTTTTTAAACGTAAATTTATCTTAGGAAAATTTGAATCCAAATGGATATTTCTTGTAGCTTTAAATTGATGTCCTTGTGCACATCTCATTCTACTTGTTTAAATTTAAACACTTGTAACTTGAGATAGACAACTAATCAAGTCATAAAATTTGTAGATAATGCTCAAGGCATGAATAACCTTATGTACATGTAATTATTTGGATTTGAAAGGCATTCTAAGTGAACTTATTAAGTGTTTAACAAAATTGACCTATCAATTCCTGCATGATGTTTGATGATGGTGTGGTCCATCTTCTTTACTTTCTCAATGCATTTGATTATTTGGTCAATCAAGAACTCTACTCAGTTGATCTATCTAGGAAATATATTTGTATGTGGGAAAAATTTAGCTAATAGGAAAATTTATATTTCCTCTATTTTTTTAAAATAGTAGTATTCACCTTAACTCTTTTGATATTGATAACATGGACCTCCCTAGAGGAAAAGTAGTTATCATCACCTTGAGGAAAGGTGGAAGGAAGAATAAAAGAATACATAATAGGAGAGTGGTTAGGGTTTTATATTTGGTTATCCATTTTAGATTTATCTATCCTTAAGATATATTTTGAGATTTATATAAGGCCTAACTCAAATACATAAATAAACATAAATTTATTTCCTTGACAAGGGTCAAAAAAAGAACCAATCACTCAAAGAAAAATATAAGGAATTTTTTAAAACTAGAAGAGGTTTTTAATTAAAAGATTATATAGAAAAAGCCCATATATTATTTTGAAAATAGGTTTACCCTCTATACCCTAGGCCAAGTTTAATAAAAAAAATATTAAATTTATAATTCCATGAAATTTGTATAATATTTTAAGAAACAATAATAGATCAATTTTGATTGAAATATCAACCAATCAGGGGATGGTGCTAGTAGAGAAAAACCTAATTAGATAATGAGTGTGAAATATTAAATAAAAATAGTAAACTTTATGATTTTCACATAGGGGATGGGAAAATTGGAAATTGGGTATAAAAATAAAACCTTAAGAATGAAATATGAAATCCTGTAAGGATCAAACCCTAAGGGAAGTATAGGCTCTTACATGTTTAAATATTTATGGTTTCACCAATATGTTTTACCCTAATTTAGTTTTCAAACCTTAATAGGATATAAACTTGAAATGTAATTTATATATTAAGCTTTGGCATTCAAGCATACATTGCAGTTTAAAATATTGAAACATATTGAAATGATTTGAAAAGTGGCATATACTAAATATATTAAGTACAATGAAAGGATGATTAATTATTTTATATTACTATTTGATTGCCACTATAATTTGGAAGTGGAAATCATATTATAGTAAGTATATGATTCATCTTGCTTATAAATTTTACTTTTGTATGTGTAGGTTTGTTTATGTTTATTTGGGTAAGTATCTTCAGTAGATACTAACCTATTTTGGGTAATATTTTCTTATGCAAAAATAAGGAATTATACCATATGGTCAAATTCACATATATTTTATGTTATGTATGTGTGATCATCAACCTTACTGATGCACACAAGTATATAAATCAACCTCCTTCACTTTGAAACCCTAGGGGTGATTTTTAAGGTTATAAACTTACAAATATTGAGAAAGTGTAATTAGGTGAGTTGATCCAAATCACCCCCATTTTATGATTAAGTGTTGCCTATGTATTTGATAGTTTGATGATGGGAATCAGTCCACAAAAAGTTTTTCCAAATAGTATAATGTGAAATTGTGTTCCTTCACTATATGTATGTAACTGATGATTTTATTTGATACTTAAAAACACATAATTTGACTTAGATTTGGAATGAATCAAACTGGGGTTATGAATGCACCTAGTGATATATTTGAAGTTTATAAGAATAACAAATTTTTTATCAATGTGTAATAGTGTTTAGATGTGTATGAGATAATTAACAAGTATCCTATAAAGTGGTGCCTTTATTTGTTTATATATGATTCCATTTTGGCAATCTATGACATCACTAGCATGATAGGTAGATTGGCAAACCCTAAGGGATGGGTTTATTTTTAAAAATAATTATTTTTAGGAGAGACCAAATTGGATCAGATTTAGTCAATATTAACTAATGGTATTTACTTAAATTGATTGAACCAATTCATTTATATATGGACTAAACTAAAGGTATGTATATGTTTGTGTAGAATATTTATCAGGTTTAGAAAAGATAATGAGGTTATTATAGGTGTGTAATGATATAATGAAAGATTCAAAATCATAATATAGTATGTGAGTGTGAAAAAATGAATCATTAAAACTATTTTTTGTGAACTTAGTTAATGCATGGTAGTTTTTTTTTAATAATTTCAATATCAATTAAGTAATATCAAATTTGAGATCTATAGTGGGAAAAACCATCTCATAATTTTATGATGACTTAAAACCAAAAAAAAAACATTTTTTTATTATTTTTTATTTTTATAAATTTATTTGAAAATTTTGAAGTTAGGTGGAGGCCACCATTAATCAGCTAAAGGCCATCATCATATATCCTTTGTTTAAGATATAGGGTTTAATGAAGCACCTCAATTTTTTTAAATGACTTTTTAATTTTTAAATAAATTCTTCTTCCAAAATTTTTGATACACTTAATAATTTTTTATAGTATTTTTTATAAAATTATAATATATATATATATATATATATATATATATAATATTATAAACAAAAAATTCGTAATTTAGTAATTTTTTATAAACTTTAAGGAAATATAAAACCTCCATTATAAAGGTTATTCCTAAAATGAAACTAACAAGAGATGAGGTGGAATGAGATAAATAGAAGATGGTGTGGCTAGAAGTGTGTCAGAAATAACAAAAATATATAGTCATGGCCTCCAAATATGGTTGATTCAGTGGATTCCTGAGTTACATAGGGTCAAAAATGATCCAAATAGAGACAAGGATTTACAATAGGGTTTCCAAAAACTAGGATGAATTAAATCATGATTGACCAAAAATAGCCATTGACATAGTTTAAGTTTTAACCTTGTAGGTCTTTTGAACACTTATTAAGTTGTATTTGAATGAAAGTTAGGTCTATTAGATATAGCATGTTTGGAGTGCCTTAAATAATATAAATTACATGGGAAGTATAATGCCTAATGGAATAAGGTTCAAAACTCACTTACGAGTGCATTTATTGAGTCCAAAAAACTATTTTTACCTTTGTCAGAGCCCATAATATGGGAGGTTGCTAGTGTGTGTATCACATAGAGATCTAAAAAAATTATAAGATAACAAACATGAATAACATGCATAAGTTTGATATGAATTGTGAAATTTAAATGAGTGTATGGTCATGTCTCATCATGAAAATTCATTACAAGAGCCAAAATTATATGTGTAGATTAAAAGAAGTGTGTTATTACATTATGACTATGGGATGACATATTAGTTGTGGTGTATCAATAAGGTTTGTAACTTCGAAGTTATGTGTCAAAATTTGGATGATAGATGTGTGATGTATGCCATTTATGGGTGGAACTGTTGAGGCCAATGATGGACTTGGACTAATAATTAGTTGTAATAGCTAGGGGATTTTTGGTACACATAACCCCTAAAATATCATTTTTTATTAAAATTTAATAAATTTTACCAAATAAAAATTCATAACATACCATGTAGAGTGAAACCATCACTACAAAAGGTAAAAATGAGAATTTAAATAAAATTCAAAGTGAAATATATTACACTTATGGTGGTGATTATTAGTGAACTAAGGGGATAACTCACTAAATTAGACATTATGGACACAAATATTTTATAAGTTTTTGACTAGGAGTCTTTAGAAAATAAATTTATATGAGCCTCTTTTAGAATTAAATGAGGAAATTTTTTGAAAATTATTTTGCTAGTGCTTATTAAAAATTCTATAATATGTGAAAACCCAAAATTTTGGATCCCTCTATAGACTGAACAATAAAAACTTGAAAATGTCATAGTAGAGATTTGCAATTCTCACAATAATAATACCCAATATTTTGTGGTCCCTTGAAGGGGATTTGATTTTATATTAATGATGTATAATCATAATGGGATAATCTTAAATTTGAAATAATTCATAATGGGCATGGGTATACAAGTTTTATCACCACATACTTATCCTCTCAATGAAGTCTAAATTATGACATATGATATTCTTCTCCCCATATAAAAAACTATGTGTTTGATCATGGGGAAGTAGATTAGGATCCATCTAGCTAGTTTTTATTCAAAATGGGTTGCCTTTGAATACACCTTATAAGTAAAAAACTTCTTAAACTCAATGAATTTAAACTTATCCCTTTGTTTTAATTTCCAATGTGAGAAAGGGAATTTAAATATTACAACCTTAATGAATAGTAAATATCATATGAATCCTCCATGATTATATCTTCCTAGCTTATAAATAACAACCACTAAGTGTAATTTAAGTGAGGGTAGAACTCAAACTATATACTAAATATCCTTTCCAAAGTACCATCACTATCCATGTCATATTTGTGAAACTATAAGTATAAAAAAATAAGAAACTCTAAAATGAGTCACATGGAACCTCAATCAGTTGCATGAGATAGGCATATTAAATATGGGATATCAAGTTTTCACTATACTTAATATAATGAAGTTAGCATCACAATCTAGATATATCATATGATCTTGGACTCTCCAAAAGAGGTAAAAATCTTATGATGTAGAAGATTATGTGTAGAAACCCAAGATAGTGAAGCTATTAGAATATCCAATGTAAATAACTAAAATTTGTCATATAATATATGATGTTAAATAATTAAATTACACATGTGAAAAATCCTAATGTATTTTAGCATAGATAACCAATAATATAGTTAATATATGAATCATCAGATTAGATAATTCAATGTTACATACTGGGTTTTCATATAACAAAAGTTAGATATGGTGTTTATGAAATCATTCTATTTTGGATTAATGTATATAACATAATTATATGTATAACTAAACTCTTTTCTCCTTGGAAATGTGTTTGTAGATCATTTCTTTATTTCTAGTTTAATTTATTTTTTTTAACTTTATTCTAGGCACCTATTATTTTTTAGTTATAACATGATCATCTTTTTGATAATTTAAATCCTTATTTTCATAGGTTATATATCTTTGCATGTTAAATTTATTAAATTCATATTTTAATGTAATAATACTCTCAAATGTACGATTAATTTTGGGTTAATTATTTCTAACCATGTAATTCCTAATATATAATTATAGTGAAGAAAATATGTCATAAAATGGAATAATGTGAGATATGTTTGGGGATTGATGTATATACATATAATGTAATACATTCCACTTTTACTTATTTTTTCTAAATAATGTGATAGTTATTCTAAATTTTCCTTTTTAGATCTAAGTGTCTTAAGGAAAGGAAGACCATAAAACGTTATATGATATTTTCCATCTATCATTATTCATTTTATTTGTCTATCAATACATACAATTATGATGAAAGGTTCCACATGTGAAGGATGAGTCTCTTTAACATATTTGGGAGCCATTATTTTCAAATTATCATGCTTAGGTGTTTATTTATTGAGTACCTCTTTCTTAGGAAATTATTTGTTAATAAAACATTAATCAATAAGTGGCACATCATGTGAAGTAGTGTTCTCAATGTTATAGAATGTGCTTGAGACATGTAAATTTGAAATGGATAAATTTGATGTAAGATCACTAGTATTAATAAAATTTAATATTTTATGTTTAAAATAATGAAACCTATCATTGCATGAATATTAATTCAATTATATTCACAAAGTAATTTGGAATCAAATGTTCATGGCTTACAAACCCAATCATAATAATTAATAGAAGGTAAAATAATTATGTTATTATCAATTAACCTTTTCAATGTTACACTTTGAATTTTAAAAAGCTTTTGAAATTATAATGATACACAAAGGTAATGAATAGGACCTTTTTTGAATTTATTTTTATAATTAGCCAAGGGTTTAGGATTTTTTTGATTTACACATGGCTAGTGTTAGAATTAATAGAAATAGTATCACAATGTGAAGCATGAGTCTCATAGCCAAGTACATGTGATCATAAAATTTGATTCTAAAAAAACATAAATTTATAGAAAATATATTTCAAATATCATAAAATTTACCTTTGAGAGGAGATAAAATAATTCTGTTATAAAATTGTAGATCCATTAGTTCATCTATATCAAATGATTCTTGGTAGCCTTGAATGTTATAATATAATCATGAATAAACCTAGATTTTATTTGGAAAAGAGATTTAATATGCTCAAATGTATCAAGTGTTCCCATATTAGTGATAAATCATGATATTTTTAAACTCTTCCAATTTTATGAAGGTGTAAAGAGCCACTAGGTATAGTGAGAAATAAGTCAAAATCAGGACCTGTTATGATTCTATGAAAAAAAATGAATTAATATTTTATCATTAACATAATATTTAACAAGAGAAACATAATTTTTATTAATATATATGAGATAATCATATTCACACCCAAATTTTACATAGTGAAACATTTTAAGATATTGAATGATGATAGAAGGACCTCCAAAAACAATAATATGATTAGACATTTTGATCTCCCCTTTTATATATTTTCCTTTATCAAGTCTTAATATAAGTGTAAAATTTGAAAAATATAATTGTGAACATTCAAAACTTGGTATTTTTAATAGGCATTGAAAACCAACCACAATAGTTCATGTGACCACCTTAGTAGTTTTAATGATTGTTGAAGTGGTTGCATAACTGGCACTTGCATATAGCAGTGGTTTTATTTCTATATATGTATTTGAAAATTACTCATGAGGTGCAAATTTTCATGCATTTTTCATGTTTTATCTTTAATTTTTATTATTATTTTTATACATTTGACTCCCCAGTGTTCTAGTTCACTCCAAGTCATGTATAAACTAGTTTTAGCTGAATCTAAATGAACTCCAATAATTTCTTATCCGAATATTATTAACTCCCACATGAAACATATTTTTATTCCCATTTAAATAAATCAATTTACCATGAAATTAGGATACAAAATTGCATTGATAATTTGGTAAATGGGTTTTAAAAGAGCTATATTATGAATTTTATAGCTTCTTTGAGAAACTACCCCAAATCATGTAATAACCTTTTGGTCACCATAGAAAATTAGAGGAATAAAATTATGAACTCATATCATTAAAAATATAATATTTATAAGGATAATTCATAGTCCAACTGCCTCTTCCATTAATTATGTGTGTGTGTGTGTGTTTTTGCTGCTTCACACTTTTCACTTATTGGAGAATCCATAGGTCATCAAAGAGGAATAATTGAGTAGTGTCCTAAAGATAAATTAATTTCAATTGTAAACAAAGTTCTTCTTCTCCACCTATCATTTGATTTAGTCTAGTTTGGGGATTTAGTTTTATTTTTTATTTATTTAAAATTTCCATTAGATCAAATTACTTATTTTAATTATTTTAGATTTCAATATCATAAAATATAACATAGAATAATAAAGAGATATCATTTTTACATTTTTTTATATTTCAAAGCATTCAATCTTACAGGATCTTACTTGCATATAGGATATGTATGCAATCAAAATTTCATGATGTACATGAATTAATCTTGGATGAGATAAAATAGAGAAAAACCAACATTTTTGATTGGGTATACACTTGATAAGTAGGACCATGACCAATATGGGGATCCACTAGACCTAATTAGGGGATCACTTGTATCACTTGTCACAATATATCTTACTAGGAAGGGTTTCAAATCCTATAGTCTAACAAAATCACACAACCCTAAAAGATTCATATGATTTAATATTTCACTTATGCTAATAAACAAGAAAGTAAACTATTCTAATAATAAGAAAAGTAAACTAATCTAGTGTGCACCAAAGCTTATGGCACAAAGTGGGGGTTAGAATAAAACAAATAAATAATAATGAAATTAAACATGCATAGGAGACATATACTCATGTCAATGTATATAGAATCCTAACATATGAAAGATAAGAATACATACTCCATTATGTACTCACTCTTACAAAAGGATAAATAAAGTTGGGAATACTTACCTTTGAAGATGAACCTATCGAGCCTCAATCTCTCCCTTGCCCAAGGTGCTTCATAAGATATTATTATGGTTGTAAGGATAACCAAGATAAATCAGCTCTAGGCTACACAACCTACCTAAACATCCAAAATACTTATCCACAAGACAAGATCAGAGCTCCAAAGAAAGTATTAAACCCTAAAGCTTTATTCTTCAAGTAGAATGGTCAATAAGCAGATGTTCATTCACACTTCTTCACTTAATTCTTCACTCTTTTTCAAATCTTATAAAATGGTGGTAAATGACCTTGTATATATAGTAGTATCTTTTTTACAAACTTTTGAACATGTTGGCTATACTAGGTCAACCAGGTTGACCTAGCATGTTTTTGAGATAACTCACTAGGTCTATGCTAGGTTGGTTAGGATTCTAACAATTCAAAAGAGCTAAAGTGTACCCAAAACACACTAGGTTGACTAGGTTGACCTACTTTGTTAAACATGTCAAAAGGTTAATAAGGCAAGAAATGAAGGATTAAAGTATGTCAATGACTAAAATGGATAGGAAAGAGATAAATGAGCTTAGGATTTAAGGATTTATGAGACAAGTGTATAGATGGCAAGTGGTAAAAGGAACAACAATCTTATAAAACATTGATAGTCTACCCACCCCTTTCTTTATGTACCCTTTAAGGCATGTACTCAGAGAGATTGAGACTTGATAGGTTCCTAAAAGATAAGAAGTGTTAGTAATCAATAAAAGTTTGAAAATATTATCTGTATATATAAGCCCTAGCCAAAGCTCATCATGTATTATGTAAGTGTAACATGGGATGGTACTTCAGAGATAGAACATGATAACACATAATTTTAATGCTAGGTATGGTTTAGTAAGAAGAAGATTAAGATAAATGAAATGATATAATTGAAAAACACATACCTTTAACTTATCTTAATGTTTTAGTTAAATAAGAAGACTGCCATAAAGTAGTGGTGTCTAATGTAAAGCACACTACATGAACCTATATAAGTTGGTGCAAAAAATATCCAAAAATCAAAAAATTGGAAGATATGCATATGATAGTGTAAAATAGTATCTACCTCGCCATGAATCAAATGTATTTTATGGTTTGCAAAAGGGATGAGCAAAAACAAAGATATGAGAAAAACAAGGAATCTGAAGGAAAATAATTAAAGAATTTGAATTGATAAAAAGTGGTTTTAAATAGGAAAAAGAGAAGTCATTTTGTTATTTTTAATTTTAAATGAGAATAAAGAGAGCTTTGCAACCCAACAAGGCTAGGATGGTGATAGGATGACATGTTAGATGAGGAGGACACCTAGAGGTAGCAACAGGTGCACTACAGGTATGCAACTACAAATCACAAACTAGTTTTTGAAATTTGTATTAAATTAAGTGAATTTATGATAAAATTTGTTTTTAAGAATTTATACATGCAAAAAATGAAAAAAAAATATTTTAAGTGATGCAAATAAGAAGATAAGAAATGGGTTTGAAGGAAATAGGGAGAAAATAAGAAAAATACATATTTTTAGAAAAATATACTAGGTCAACACATTGAACCTACTAAGTTGACCAGGTCAACATAGTAGGTTGAAAAAAAGGTAAAATCCATATGGTCATCCTAGTAGGTATAGGTTGACCTAGTGTATTTTGCAAGCTAAGACCTTGTGGAAAACTATCCAGTTGGTCTGTAAGAGCCAAAATAGAAACTTAACACTAGGGAGAAGAAGATAAGAGGAAAAATAAGAAATTTAGGATAAAATAAGACAAAAGTAGGGAAATTTTGGTCAAACTAGGTTGACTAGGGAACCAAAATAAACATAAAAAAGTGTGTTGAAAGTTGAAAGAGGGATATAACAGCTTAAAATGACCAAAAAAGGGTAAGAGGGACAAAAATAGGATAAAAATAGGACAAAAATAGAATGTATAAATAATTTATTGTGATTATACATGACATGGAGGAACTAATACATCTTTTGTTGTTTTCTTAATTATAGAGATGGCTACAGTTTTGAAGGTTGCTAGACATGTCTTGGTTACCAGATTTGTTAGATAGGTTGATAGACATAGATAGAGATAGATTAGTAGCCATGGGTCTCAAAGGTATATTAGATATGTGTAGGATCACTTTTAGTGCATATGTGTTGGTCATGTTCCTCAGTTATTGGTAATGGTTGACCAACACCTTTAGATGGGAGGTGGATGGGGATGTGATAGAGGTGGCTATCACACTAGAGGATGTAAAGCACACTAGGTGAACATGTAGAAGTTAGTGTAAAAAATAGCCAAAAGTCAAAAAAAATGTAAGATTGGCATATGATAATGTAAAATAATCTCTAAATCACCATGAATCTAATGCATCTTATGGTTTTCAAAATGCATGAGTAGAAACAAAGATATGAGCAAAATAAGGAATCTGAAGGAAAATAATTGAAGAATTTGAATTGCTAAAATGTGGTTTTAAATAGGAAAAAGAGAAGTCATTTTGTTATATTGAATTTTAAAAGAGAAGAAAGAGATATCTAAGACAAAACAAGGCTAGGATGGTGATAGGATGACATGCTAGATGAGGAGAACATCTAGGGGCAACAACAGGTGCACTACAGGTATAAAATTATGGATCTCAAACTAGTTTTTAAAATTTATATTACATTAAGTGAATTTATGATAAAATTTGTTTATAATAATTTATACATGTAAAAAATGAACAAAATTAGATTTTAAGTGAAGTAAATAGGAAGATTTGAAATGGGTTTGAAGGAAATAGGGATAAAATAAGAAAAATACATATTTTTAGCAAAATATACTAGGTCAACACACTAAAACTACTAGGTTGACCATGTTGACATAGTAGGTTGGAAACGGGGTAAAATCCATATGGTCAACCTATTAGGTATAGGTCGATCTAGTGTATTTTGTAGCTATGACCTAGTGGAAAACTATCTAGTTAGTTTGTAAGGGCCAAATAGAAACTTAACACTAGGGAAAAGAAGATAAGAGGACAAATAAGAAATTGAGGATAAAATAAGATAAAAATAGGGAAATTTTGGTCAAACTATGTTGACTAGAGAACAAAAATAAACATAGAAAAGTGTGCTAAAAGTCGAAAGAGGGATATAAAGGATTGAAATGACTAAAGAAGGGTAGGAGGGACCAAAATAGGATAAAATGGATAAAAATGAACAAATTGTGCTTTATTTTTATCAAAAATAGAATGTATAAAGAATGTATTGTGATTATACATGACATGGAAGAACTAATACATATTTTATTATTTTCTTAATTGTAAAGATGGCCATGTTTTTGGAGGTTGTTAGACGTGTCTTGGTTACCAAATGTGTTAGATAGGTTGATAAACAAAGATAGATCTAGATGGTAGCCATGGGTCTCAAAATTATATCAGATATGTGTATGATCCCTCTTAGTGCATATCTGTTGGTCATGTTCCTTAGTTATTGGGAATGGTTGAAAAACACCTTCAAATGGGAGGTGGATGGGGATGTGATAGAGGTGGCTATCACACTAGAGGATGTCCATGCCATCCTTAGACTACCCATAGTAGGAACACCAATGATCATAAGGATACTAAATAACATAGAGGAGAGGAGATCCTTAGCCATGTGGGCTACAAGCTTAGAGATGATATTGCTAGGGTAGAGAGCGAGTATGGACAATGTGTATTTTTCATAGATTTTGGATCTCCAAAAGGAAATGATAAGCCTTGTGACATATTTATTTCTCTATCACAAATTAGATGGCAAGGTAGCACTATACGTGGTAGCCTTGAGTAGGATCATGCTAGAGGAGGGAGTATTATATGATATGGGATTTGTCATCTAGGTTTAGCTTGTTCATGATCTATTTGAGATGTGAGTTAGAGGACATAAGACCATGGGACCAATCATACTACTGATAACATGGATATATGGGATAATTCCTATGTATCAACTAGCTAGGTTGCCCTATATGGTTGATGATAGGTCACCTCAAGTGAGGATATGGAGGGAGGACCAAGTAGTGAGGGATATGCCCTATGTACTAGTGCTATAGATGGTGATATGCATCGACATAGTATGGTGACCATATGAGTAGCCTATGACTACCTGAGAGAGATGACACATAGTTGGACTAGTGCTAGATATGAGAGAGGTGTAAAACACTATACATGGTGGAGAGAGCCACATCTAGTGGCATGGGTGCTAGGGTAGATGGGTCTGACTCATCTAGTGACACTAATACTCATGATCAAGTAGTGGAATTGGCATGTGAGAGAGCCATAAGGGAAGAGGGAACTCAAACCACTAATAGTGATATTGATATTGAGGCCACACTAGGAACAACTATGGACTGGTTAGGAATGATGAGAAGAAGAGTATGAGAAGGTGGAGGTGGAGGTAGAGATACCATATGTACCACCACTATCTATAGAGAGAGATGAGTTATGACCACCTAGGACATGACATCGATAGAGATATGAGGAGAGAGCAGAGACCATCATAATATTTAGCAAGTTAGAAGAGGAGCTAAAAGAGATATAGATGAGAGAGAGACCACTCAGGCATAGGTTGATATGGACACAAGCCATGATAGCTAGGTTCAAGCTAAAGAGGTGACCTATAAAAGAGGTACTAGGAGGCCATGTAGATGGGGACATTATATTAGGTGATCACACAAATTGAAAGATCATATGAGCTAAGACACACACACACACACACACACACACACACACACACACACACACACACACACACACACACACACACACACACACACACACACACACACACACACACACACACACACACACACACACACACACACACATATATATATATATATATATATATATATGAATATGGTTGAAATTATTGCTTAAGTTTTTTATTTGATAGATAGATATTATGAGATATGATAGTGATATAATATCCACTTGTTGTGAATTTTATATGCATACCTATAGATGAGGAAGAGAGATGGGGTTCCTTTGTTAGGGGAGTACTCTATGATGTCATATACAAGACTTTATATCCATACAACCTTATGACATTGGAGGATATGAGTATACCATTTTCTCTAGCTCAGGTGAGATGGTTTAGACTAATAGGAGATGTTGTGAGGTAGATATAGTTTCAAAGAGAGAGAGGTTAAAGCCACCAATAGATATGGGTGTAAGGGAGAGGTGGGCCTAGTAGGACTTAGTCAATGAGAGAGATGCACATCTAGAGATAGTGATATAGATGATGTAGGCATATATAATGATGTAGACTTAGCTGATGTTGGCACACACAGTGACCTAGACCAAGTTGGTATAAGCATAAGTGTAAATAGCACATCTATAAGGATAGGTAGACGGATTGAGATATCAAACTACCTCATGATAGCATACTTTTTAGAGGAGTTAGACTAAGGATTCAATAGGTAGTGTGGCTAGGCCATAAGATAGACATGATGGAGCTCAACACTAGAGCTAGAGCATTGTATATAATTATATATATTGTATCAAACTCTTGATATATATATATATATATATATATATATATATATATATATATATATGATGTATCATTTTGTCTGATTGATGTTGGTTGTGTACTTTGTTTTTATAATGGTTGTATTTGTTCATTATGGTTGAGGTTGTGGATGCTTTAGATATATTTATTTCTATAAAATGTATTTAGCTTTGTCGTATATGCTATAGGAAATATATGTGATGTGGTTTCCTTTTTAACATTATGGATGACCCATGCATGGTTAAAAAGAAATAAGAGAAAAAGGACTTGGAAAAATATAATCAATCAAAGAAATGCACTACACACTAGTTCAAGTTGGGAAATGTGTAATAAAAAAAATTATTAAGTATAAATAACCAAGAAAATTGAAAACAAGATGGTAAAAGGGTATTTGTTTTTAAACCAATGTGAAAGATTTTTTGCACCAAATTAAAATAAATAAAATCATACTAAATATCACATTGGGAAGTATGACCATAAAGCAATAAAATGTAAACTATGTAAAAGGGCACAAATGGTAATAAAAAAAAATCAAAATTAAGTTAATCAATTATACTATTTCATGATGGGAAGTACAAAATTAAAAAAAATGGAAAAAACATAGTCTTGACTTTATCATAGTAATTAAAGCTGGGAAGTATGAGAAATTCAAGAAATGGTTGTAATCTTACATGCACTTGGAAAATAAGAAAATAAAAGGTGAAATAAAAATGGATTAAGCATAAAACATATTAAATATCAAGATAGGAAGTATGTCAAATGACATGTAACCTCATAATTAATCAAATCTTATCTCTTACTTGATACATGTAATTTGGATGGTGACTTAGTTATTGGAAAATTTTTGTTTTGTGAGGAATGGGTCCTATCCATAGTCTTACACTAAAAATCACAAAATAAAACCCAAAGATTACTAAAATAACATTTTTAATAAAAAGGAGAAGTAATGGTAAATCAAGGATGTGGGTAATAGGATGGAAAAGGTGGTAATTTGTGAGTGATGATAGGTTTTATCCATGTTCTTACAAAGCAACTCACAAATGAAAACCCATGGGGAGTGATCAAAAAGCAAAAGAATATTTCCCAAGAGGAAACATGAGGAAAGGGAATGAAAAAGAGTGTGTAAAAATCAAATACTTAGGCATCTTATGAGAATATCTTAGGAGGCAAGAGGCATACTAATGACATGAGAAGACACTAAGTGACTAGTGGTCATTTATGTACAAAGGAGACCTATTCCATATAGACAAATATTTTTAGGTAGAGAAGTGTGATACTAAGATCAAATTATGAAGGTATATTGGTACAAGGAAAATTAAAATGGACTTACATCCCCATAATGTGTTCCCCACTCCTCATGACCCCTTATAGAGCCATTGGTCTACTACGAAGATTGGGTACTTTCATGAGAAAGTAAGTAGCACTTAAAATATATGTTTTAATTATCCTCTTCTAATGTACTAACCTACCACACCCCAAAGGACCTCAACGCTATCATGAGGCCAACTATGGAGTTTGATCATCGACTAAAAGAAGGAGATGTGCTTTTAAATCATGTATTTTAGTATGATTTGACTTTTAAGATATTCAATATTTTTGCCAATTGATATCATTGCATTTTGTTTAAATGATTTGTATTTTAAATTTATTTTGAAGGCTATTTTTTAAATATTCCTCCTCCATATGGATTTTTAATGACCAATCATGAGAGAGATAGTGATACATATGAATGAGATGTAGGCTAAGGCTAAAGGAAGCTAAGTAACCCAAGATAAAATACTAACTAGGACACTTAGGCTTGATAATGAACAAGTATGTGATCTCAAGTTTTAAAAATGTATATGCTTAGTTTATAGAAAAATGAAGAAGGGAAAAGGAGATCCAAAGGTGCACTGGTAAAATGAAATAGTAATGAGAAAGACTATTTTCTAACTTATCACATGATAAAAGGAGATAATAACTAAAGGGAATAGGGTAGATATAACCAAGTCACCATGATAACTATAGTGTAAAAATAAAGATAATAAATAAAATAATCATGAAGATACAAGGGAAGAGTTTTAAAAAATCTAGAGGAAAATAAATCAATGATAAGGAAAAAGACAAGTATATGTGAAAATATAAAGTCATAAGCTAACTATAGTATAATAAGAAGGATAAACATGATATAAGATAAGAAATAATTTGACATAGTGTCAAATGATATAATAAAAAATATAGAAATAAGATTGGAGCACACATACAATCCAAATAGAAAATGAGGAAGCACCATTCATGTGCTCATAAATATTGTTAAATCTATCTACACACATTATCCAAGACATAGGATAAATATCTATGAAGTTGAATACAAACTACTACTAATGTCTCATCAATCTTTGATGAATAGTAGGGAAATACTTATTTTTGAATATCCTCAATTGAAAAGGTAGGAATACTCATTAGATCATGTTGAGGAGGGGAGTTAGGTAAAGGATGTTTAGGGGAATACATGGGAATAATATCTATAGGAGATGAAAGAATCACCAGTGGATAAGGATCCATGGGTGAAAGAAGGTCCATGGGTGGAGAAGGAACCATAGGTAGAGGGATAGAAGGTGGTGAAGGGACGACATGAGGTGAATCTATGGGAGAATAAGGGGGAGCCTTATTACAAGAATGACCTATATGAGGAATGGTAGAAGGTCCAGGAATATCTATAAGATGGTCCTTAAGATGTTGATAAAGGATATAAAAATGATCAATGTGATGTGTGCTACATTGGTGCCATAGGAAATACCTCTCACTCCTACTTAGGTATATGTTTAGGAAGGATATTTGGAGGAGGAAAGGTAGTGTCTATTGATGGGGAAGAAGGATGCAAGGTATCAATATATTTTTGCAACTTATGATAATGGGTATAAGAGTCATTATCTATCCCATGGAAGAAACATATATGCTTGTGAGTATTTTTAGGAGAAACACTCATGGGAGAAAGTGCAATAGGAATGGAAGACGGAGATGAAGCATTGGCCCATTTGGTAGGTAGAGGATCTATCTTAGGTAAAGGAAGTAAACCATCACTAAGAGAAGGTGGTGATGGAGAAGGAATGGAAATAATATGAATATGAGTACTAGTGGTAGAAGCAAAAGTAGGCTCAGTAATAGTGGAAGTAATAGTAATAACTAGTTCTAACACTAGTTCCACTATGGGAGGGGTAGGGTCAACAAAAGGTCTAAGAAGGACTACCCTAGGTATGGAAAACTGATAAGGTCTGGTCATAACATGATCAATGAGTATAGTCCTATGGGGATCCTAAAAATTATAGGTATTAGTGCCATCTCTACTCTACAATAAAGAGGAAAAATGCAAGAATCAAGATCTATAAATGTTACAACATGAGAAGATGCATAAAAATACTCAAGTAAATAAGAATGATAATTCATAATCTTGGCATCATGGGCTTGGAAAAGAACACCTAATAAAGGACCATCTAAATAATATCCATCATCGTAATCTAATGTATGAAGATCAATGACACAAGTTGGAATAACTTTGTCATCATAAGAAGCAAGGTAAATAGAATGTTGAGCCTTGGATAAGACTTTAGGAATGTCATTGAGAGGAGGTTTGGAACAATGAGGTTGCAAGGAAGTAGGAAGCATGAGATGAGAAGAGGTGTGAGACCAAAATTTTAAATCTTTAATTTAATATCATTGGGATCATCATCATAAAATTCTAATAGTTTGGGAGGAATGTTACCAATGAGCTCAGGATGCCCATTGTAACCTCTGGTTGAGTTGATAGGAAAATTTAAATGTTGTGAATCACATAATGTAATACTAGGCAAAGGCTCAAGAGTAGGAATCTTGAAAACACCATGATCTTGGAATTGTTCAAAACTCCAAGGGTTAGTATCTATTTGAATCCTATAAATGGATCCATTATGAGGGAATTTAATGCATTAGTAGGCATAAGAAGTTATATCTCACATAAACTGAGTCCACGGCCTACCAAGCAAGATGTTATAAGAAAGGGAAAAGTGAAAGATCTTTACATTTACACAAATGGTAACAAGTGGGATAGTAATGGGAATACACACATACCCAAGAGGAGGTATTTTCCTTCTATAATATCCTTAGCAAGTGATACATGTGGACTTCTGATTACATTATGAATATCCAAGGGTTTTAATGAAATCAAGAGAAACAACATAAGTGCTAGAACCCTCATCAATAAATTCTCATTTAACTTGAATATTACATATTTGGATGCTAATAAATAAGGGAGGATCATTATAATGAAGTAATATCTCATCAAGAATCATAGATGTGATAGTAAATTTCAAATAAAGAGAAGTGTTGATAGTTTCATCAACATTGATGGACATCTCTTCACATTATTTCAAGATACTATCCTCAAAACTAGATAAGGCTACCTTCGGTCCTACTGAAGGAGGATGAGGGACATTCATCTCAAATAGTAGTTAAATAAGATGGTTATAATGATGGGGAGAGGTCTTCATAATCTCAATAAATGGAATTTGAGATGGGAGATTAGTGAGATCTGCAATGGGAACCCACTCATCATAACCCATGAGAAGATTGTTAGATATAAGCACGTAATGTTAAGGAGGTATGTGAAAGGAAAAGTCAAAAAGAATTGAAATTTGCGTTGATAAGAATGAGAAGGTTTAGAAAAAGGTTATAAATCATTTATTTATGAACAAGTAGCTTGTTTAGATTGATAATGAGAAGCAAAAGAAGTGTTAATATAAGGTTGATTATCATTGGAATATTGATTATCATTGGTACAAGAAGTTGATTGAAGAATGGTATAAATAGAATGGGATGTTTTATCCAAGGGAGAATCATAAATTGGACCATCATCAAAGGTTATAAAATCTTCTTTCCCTAAATCATTCAAATGAGTTGGAAAAAAATCTTAGATAACATGGAATGTCTTAGAAGGGGGTAGGGTTTAGATTAATTGAGAATCAAATAAAGACACCACCCTTCACATATTAGTCATGTTTTAGATTATGATAAAAGCCAGTTTTGAAGGGATCCTGAAACCCTTCAATAGAATCAAGAAAGATAAAGCATTAAAAATCACTAGGAAAAGCAGTCCTGAAACCTACTACGGAGCAGCATCTAAATCAGGTTTTATAGGGAGCTGAAACCACAAACATAGACCAATAAAAGTACCCAGGTTTTACAAGGACCTGAAACCTCAAAGAAATTACAGGATAGGGTAAAGAATGAAAAAAAAAATCTTTAGCATTATTTTAGTCACTTTTTGATTTCTTTGTTGCTTCATCTTTTTTGATTGTCTTGTTTTTCTTGAATAGGTTGACGATTAGGCAAAAGATTTTTATAGATAAATAAATGAACATTTGCTTGATATAAGGCTTGAGATTTATCATGAGTTTTGTAGTCCTTGAAAGAAATTTCATAATATTGTTGATTCTTGTGAATGATATAATCATGATCAAAATTAGGTCAAATAATAAAATCCATAGATAAATTATGAAGTTGTATACATGTCTCATGAGAGTGACCCCAACTAGCATGAAACCAACAAAACTTGCTAGGATTAGACTAGGTTTTCATAGGATGAGTAGGGTTAATATTTTGAGGAAGAGACCTAGGTAGATGCCTAATAAATTCAACTAAGGAAAGAGGTTTATGAACATTAAAGTAATTTTTTTAATAAAAATGAGGATTAGAATATTGTTGAGAAGGAGCTAGTTTTGAAGAAGGGGTAGGAATGACAAATTGAACATAATGAATGGTATCATATGAATCGGTAACACCATCATTAATAATTTTATAGTTTTTTTTAAGTAATAGATGAGGGCTTGTAGAAGGTTGGGGTGGCCTAAATTGATGCATAAGGAAATATTGTCATTTGGCTTGGTCAATGGCCTCTTCCAAGATATGTGGAGAGAGGGTATGGACTCAATATTATAATTTAGGATAATGATAATTGGTAAAGAGATGAAAGAGATTATCATCAGCCATGTTATGCTCACACTTTTTTGACAAAGTCTTCCATCATTTAACAAATTCTATGGTGGTTTCATTTTCATTTTGTTTACAATTGGTGAAATGGGTCAAAGTGTTTTAAGAAAGATCACTAGTTTGGAATTTTTGTACTAAAGCATTCATTAAATCCTCCAAAATAGTAATGGAATGAGATCTAAGTTGATTATACCAATCCAAATAATCACCCATTATGGTTTTGGCAATGAAATATTTGTTAAAATTATAAAGATTTCCAGATGTCTTAAGATGAAGTGTAGGATTAGTTGATCCATTATAGGAGAATGTAGATGTTATAACTCTAATGTTAATCTTATAAATTTGAGTAGTAAGAGGTTCATTTTGTAAATGCTTGATGACTTTGTTAACTAAAGGAAATTTGTTAATGAGATTTCCTTGAGAATATCAAAGAGGGGGAGGAGGAACACTTTGGTTATGTATGCCCTAAGTCATTGGTTGAGGATTGGTTTGAATATTAATAAGGTGGTTTTGCATTCTCATCATTTTATTCATATTATGAGCTTGGAATTTGTTAATTTTATTGATAGTTTCAATAATAGTTGATGATTTTGATTAGTATTATCATATGAAGAAGTATTGGTGTTTGTGTTGGTATTAGTGGCTTGGGTACCACTATTAGTGTTGATATGAACTTGATAAGAGCTATGAGAATTTGAGGCACTAGAGGTAAAATTTACATGTGAAGCAAAAGATGGACTAATTAATGGTTGAGAGGAAGAAGCACTAGAAGCATGAGTGCCTTATGTGGTAAATAATGAACTAGTGGAAGGGTTAAGGATAGTGGATCTTATGAGAGGCCCACTAGATGTAGAACCAACCATATTAGTTGAGATACTAGGCATGAAGGTCAAAGAGGTTAAAGAAGAAGATGTCATGGCATAATACGGAGTCAAAATTGAAGGAAGAGATTGAGAAGAAAATAAATTGATACCCATGAATATAGTTGAGAAAGTGGAAGTAGGAGAATGAGTTTCTTTAATTTGAGGACTAATCATAAGGTTATAAAAGGTAGATGGATCCTTTCCTCTATGTTGAGGGAATTCTATGATAAAGAAAATCATTTTAGGAGTATACTTTAGCTCAAGCTGATATTCTAAGAGAAGAGGAAGGTTTTGTTGTAAATAGGTATGAGGATTCCCATAGTTTATTATATGGGTTAAAATATGAACATTACTAATATTCTTAAAATGAACCCTAATTTATCTATGAGAGACCATATTAGGATTGATAAATTCCATCATGTTTGTTGATTGAACTTTGGTGTTATCACAAAATAGATAGTCCATGATGAATGGAAAAGAATAAAGATGAAGCAACAAAGAAATCAAAAAGTGACTAAAATAAAACTAGGTTGACATGGTTGACCTAGTGCAAAAATAGGGACTATCAAACTATACAGGGTCCATAGGATTGACACAGTTAAGAAAATATAAATCAAACAACTTGGAAACTAGATATAGATAATTGGTCAAAATAGATTATTAATTAGATTATTAAGAATAATTTTAAATGGTAGGGAGTTAACTATAAGTAAGGTACTAGTTATTAATCTATGGATGGTTCAAGTGACTTTAGGATGAAATGAACTATAGTGGAAATGACATAGGCTTGGTATTGGGGCCTACCCCCTCACTTCACACACTACAATGATAAGGGTATCAGGTGCTTAGCTAGAATATAACATTAACCATGTTTTATACTTGACTAGAACATCAAGTTGGCTTCTGCTTTGGTGATGAAATCCATGTAGGTTGGCCTAGGTAGTTAAATGTAAAAATGCTTATTGATGTTATGTAATTTGTTCATGTGTGAATAAAATAGAAATAGCAAAACTTAGAGATTAATTAAAAACCAACAAATTAGACTATGTAAACTATTCTAAGCATGTAATCAACTAAAAGAGAAAATGTGATTAACATATAAGGTAAATTCCAACTTTGAAATAAGGTATAGTGAGAACACTATAATCATGACATATAGAACTAGGTCAATAATGTTGAGCTAGTACTACTAAAGACAAGGTCTTGAAAACCTACTAGGTTGATGAAGTTTACCTAGTTATTTTATATAGCACATAGAACATAGAATTAGGTCGTCTAGGTTGATTTAGTTGGCCATGTAGGGGCAGTTTTGAATATTTTAAACATGAAAGGAAAGTACAAAATAGAAATAAATAGATAATAAAATACTGACCTTAATGGTTTAGAGATGAAAATGAAAGAGATTGTTGATCTTTAACCTTGGAAAAGACTATCAAAATCTTATAAACTAGGTCAATTTGGTAGACCAAGGAATACATAAACTTCATAGAAAAGTGTTGAAAATGCACTAGGTTAACTTGGTCAACCTAGTTGATTAAACTTGAAGTTTGAAAATGTACTAGGTTGACCTGGTTGACCTAGTAGGTTAATCTAGAAGTCTGGAAAATTTAAACCTATACTGGGTTAAGCTAATTGATCAAGCTATATAGGAACCTACTACAAAGAGGCTAAAAATGTACTAGGTCTACTTGGTTGGATTAGTAAGCTAAATTGAAAGTCTAGAAAGTATTGAAAACATTTATTGGGTCAATCTGATTGATTGAATTACATGTTCTTGTGTAAAGAGAAAAATAACTAGGGTGATAGAATCAAACTAGTGTGTCAAAATATATGATATAAATAATGACAAAAAGACTAAAATAAGTGAACAAAATCCTACAAGGGTGAGTTTCACATTGGATTCACCAGAATATATGTAATATAAATTACATGATGTACATGAATTAATCTTAGATCAGATAGTATATAGCACACCCACACTTCTGATTGGGTATACAGTTGTTAAGCAAGATCATGACCAATATGGGGATCCACTAGACTCGATTAAGGGATCACTTGTCACAACATATCATACTATGAAGGGTTCCAAAGCCTACAATATAACACAATTCCACACCAAACCTAAAAGAGTCTTATGATTTAATATTTCACTTATGCTAATAAAGAAGAAAGTAAACTATTATAATGAAAATAAAAGTAAACTAATCTAGTTTGCACCAAAGATTTTATTACAAAGTGGGTGTTAGAACAAAAAACATAAATCAAAACTAAGATAAACATGCATAGGATACATATAATCACATTAATGTATACATAATCCTAATACATGGAAGAGAATAATACACACTACATTATCTGACTACTCTTACAATGGATAAATAAAGTTAGGAATACTTATCTTTGAAGACAAACCTATTGAGCCTCAATCTCTCCCTTAGACAAGGTATTTCACAAGAGATTTTTTTGGTTGTAAGGATAACCAAGATAAATACGCTCTAGGATATGTAACCTACCTAAGCATCAAAAATACTTCTCCAAAAGATAAGATCTGAGTTCTAAAAAAAGTATTAAACCCTAAAGCTTTATTTCTCAAGTAGAATGGTCAATAGGCAGATGTTCATTCATACTTATTCTCTTAATTATTTTCTCTCTTAAAACTCTTATAAAATGGTGGTAAATAAACTTGTATATATAGTAGTATCTTTCCTAAAAAATTTTGGACATGTCAACTATACTAGGTCAACTGGGTTGACCTACCACATTTGGGGGCTAACTTACTAAGTTTGTGCTAGGTCTGTTGGGATGCTAACAATCCAAAAGAGCTAAAGTGTCCCTAAAATACACTAGGTCGACCAAGTCAACCTAGTTTTCTGAATAGGTCAAAAGGGTAATAAGGTAAGAAATTAAAGAATAAATCATGACAATGACTAGAATGGATAAGAAAGAGAGAAATAAGCTTAGGGTTCAAGGTTTTAGGAGATAAGTGTGTAGATGGTAAGTGGAAAAAAGAACAACAATCTTATGATGTAGTGATGGTCTACCCACCCCTTTCTTGATGTCCCCTTTAAGGCATGCACTCAGAGAGATTGAGACTCTATAATTTCTTACAAGATATGAAGTGTTAGTAATCAATAAAAGTTTGAAAATATTATTTGTATACATGATATATGAAAAAAGTATTGTTTCATGTTGCTTTTATAATTATATAAACAAAATTCATTGATTTATAACAACTAATATATTTAAATTTTAGCTTCTAATAGATACATGTACATACACACATATACGAAACAAAAAAAAAATCTTTACATCCACTTGCAAAAAAAATCAAACAATTAAAAGAAAACAACTAGAATTATAGATTTTTTTCTCATAGTTTTGAATTTTATTAAATAATAGCCATAACATACATATGCATAATACGATTAGTTTCCAACTAAAACAATAGAAAAATAGAAAACTTGTAGTTAAATTTTATTTTTAGAATTTATGAATTTTTATTTCCTTCATATAAATCTAAAATTTTAGATTTAGTTTCATATGTACATCAAAAAATAGATTATTCACTCATTTTATTGCATTCATTTATAAACATTAATAAAAAAAATTAATTTACAATAAGCATTATTGTACTCAGCTACAAAACTAATTGATTTTGGCTACAAAATTACTGTACTCAGTTGCAGAACTAGCAGATTCAGTTACTTCAATCATAAGAATGATTCTTTATGGTTATCTGCCCACTCATTCCATCATCAATATCCTTTTCATGATTTTACACATTTAACCATGATGTATAATAGATGACTCATCATACTAATCTTTCTAAATCAAGTATAATCACACATGTAAACTTTCCATTTAACCTTTAACAAGTTAAAAATATAATTACCATCCTTGATGATGTAATCCCTCCATCATGTTGACACATCATCCCTGGAAAATGGTTAGAAAATAGTTAGAATAAAAAAAAAGTTTTATTTGAATTAGCCATTTATGTGAGAAGATCAATTGCCATCACTGATTTTCAATTGATCTCTGATGTTTTATTTTTTATTTAATTTTTTTGGGGAAGAATGCCATTTACTGGTTTTCATTCTCTTTCTTTTTTTTGTTGGGGAAGAGAATGCCATTTACTAGTTTTCATTCTCTTCCCTTTATTCTGGATCTTTTCATCTGATTATTTGATCATTTTGGAAGATAATGGTACTTGATCCCTACTTATGTTGGTACTCATCTTTTGGCCTGCATTAGTAACTAAGCCCTATAATGCCTAAGGATTACCATTCCAGTCCCTCCTCCTTTGGCCTAGGTTAGAAACCAAGATTTGTAGTGCCCAAACATTACCATTCTAGGTCTTGCTACTTTGGCATACATTAACAACCAAGCTCCATAATACCTAAGGATTATCATTCTAAGCCCCCATCCTTTGGCTTACATTAGTAACCAAGCTCTATAACACCCAAGGATTACCATTCTAGGTCCCCTCCTTTATCCTGTGTTAGCAACCAAGATCTATAATGCCCAAGGATTACCATTCTAAACCCTCCTCCTTTAGCCCATGTTGGCAACCAAACTCCATAGTTCCCAATGATTACCATTCAGTGCCCACATCATTTGGCATGCATTAGAAATCAAGCTCCATAGTACACAAATCAGTATTCACATAATTTAGTTTCAACATCAGATTGATTAATATTCACATTTCATATCCTAATAAAAGAGGAAAATATGAATAAGTTTGTTTTTATTAATTTCAAAATATTTTTTTCTAAAAAGTGTCTTAGTTTCTTTAATCATTTCAAAATCTTACTTTCTAAAACAAATAATAAACTTTCATTAAACTAAGCATTCAATCATTTAGATTTTAAAATCAACAAAAACATACATTTATAAAAAAACACATTAGTATTAGAAATATTTTAGATTAAAAAAAAACAAAAAAATTATGAAAACACTCTAAAACATGAAGCAAATATTTTCATTGCCCTTGGATGATGCTTATTGAAAAAGCACATTTACATAGCGTAGGATCATTTCATCGATTACCAATGCCTACTCATGCATATAATAAATAGAGTGACATAGAATCTAAGCTTTGTATTAAAATATTTTTCTCCACATCTTTGGATGGTCTCATCATTGGCCAACCAAATGATCTAGATGAGTAATTAGTTTTTTGAAGTTCATTTACCTATAAAAAATCAGCTCTTAGTTCATCTAGATTGAAACCTCCAAATTTAACTTCTTATTTCATCATATGATTTATCCTTGGATAATTTCATCCACCTTACTGATGACATTTTATAGGAATTCTCAAATTGATAGAGAAAATCATATGCCTAGAGTAATAAAACCTCACTTTAACCCATTCAAAGAAAGAAATATAAACCAATAATCATGTTATGCGGTTTTTATGAATTCTCCATATTCTTGGGATATTATTACACCATATTTTTCTACCCTTAACCATAAATTTTATATAATTAAATTAGTTGTAATTGACATGATCATTGATTACCACCCATTTCAAAAAACTCCATGTGGGTATTCCATCCAAATCAACTAGTCCTTCTAACTCATCCTATTCATCCACTTCAACCACCTTAACCAAAATAATATCTAGATCATCATATCATTCATATTCATTCATATCAACCCTACCTCAAGAGGTCAAGTACATAAGGTTAGAGAGTTACTTTATGTGTGTAAAAATATAATGAACCTAATGTTAAAGGCTTCTCCTTTTATATTTATGAGATTTATTATTATTTCCTCCATCATTTATCCTCTCAAATTTATTTTTCATGTGATTATACACACTTAAAATATGTATAGAGAGTAATTTAATAAGTATTTTAACCTTGAAGCTTACATAAGAGTTGTTCAGCCTCAAAGTGAACTATTTTTATTTAGTTGAACTACCACATTTGTCAAAACATTGAAAAGTGGTCTCTATTATACAACTCTTCTCCCTATATAATACAATATAAATCTTATGTATTAATTCAAGAGGTACAATATCCTTTGGATACTTCTAGTAATTTATATGACTACTTATTGGATTTGGATTATACTAACAGAATATGACTATACCCAACATCAACTTAAAAATTCTAACACTAAAGGTACACTAATATTTAATTAATATGCTAAGATAATTCCTATTTTACAAGATGGATTAAGTACGCTAAAACTACCTCCACCCAATTCTAACACTAATCAATATATTTTCATGGTACTTGAAAAACCCATGGTGATTCCTCTAGAGACAAAAATAAATCAGTTCATCTTGGGTTATTAATATTTTCCTTTGGAGTCTCTTATGAGAGAGGCCTTCAAGTCATTTAATAATGATACTATGAATGATATCATCTCAAAAGTGGTGGGATGAATTTAAGACTTGGATAAAAACTAATCATACATTAAAATTAACCCTTCTAGTGAAGGAAGAAACCAAAATTTTAATATTCAATGTCATTCCTCTTTTACATCTGCTTTAGCAATGTCTTATCAACTACCACAATTTCAAACCACATCTCTTTCAACCATATTTCCACCAAACCAGATCTTGAGATATCTTCTTAACTTTGGTGTCCTAAATACTATAGAAAGAAACATTCCCCTACCCAATCAATATTCCACTCACATTATCATCAACAGTTTTTCACCTATGTTTCTCTAAATAATATTGTAGCTAATATGCCACAACTCATGGTTATACCAAACTACATATATTATATTACACCATATAGATATGTTACTCATGTGCAAGTTATAATTGATGAATCTCCTTCAAAAAATTTAGTTCTATATTATCAAATGTTCTAAAAATCAACCCAATCAAATACATATTTTCTTTCATTTTATACTCCACCAACTTAGGAGACAACATTTCCCCCTATTATTTTTATACCTACCTCTTATCCAACACATTTTACTCAATCTTATCTAAACACTCTTATAGCTTATTTAGGCACCAAAGGAACACATGCTTAATATCCAAAGGAACCCCTCTTTTACATAATTTGAGGTGTTCTATTCCCACACTATTTTATTCAACTCCATAAATACAAAGGGAAAAAGGACACAAACAAACATATAAAGGCCTATGTTATGACCATTATAGATTTTCCACCCTAGGATAGAGTAGTGTCCAAAATTTTACCTAAAAATTTTAAGGGAATCATGTTTTACTAGTATTAATACGTCTCTGAATCTTCCATCCATCCTCTTTTCTAACTTATCATATATTTAGTAAAATAATTCAATATAAATAAGTATCTTTGGACTAACATATGGGAGTTTCTACACATTAAGCTTGAACTTAATGAGTTTACTTCCCATTTTATTTCAAGGTGGATGAAATTACTCAATTCCTTTACTAGTGCCCCACACATGGATCAAAGAGAGTTGTGTGATATATTCCTTCACTCTCTTAACTAATAAACTAATAAATATGTTCAAAAAATTACATATAGATAATATAAAGAATTAGTAAAGAGAATGCCTATAATAGATCAAGAAAGCATATATAGTGGTTATAGAGCCTATGAATCAAATGGGTAAATTAATTACTAAAAATAAAATATTGGGAGTTATTATAACACTATTAAAAATAACTAATAACTTACGATCATAAATCATAATCATAATTCTACCATAGATGACATGACTAATTAACCTAAAAATACTAATTTTGTGAATAATAATCAAAATAAAAATGTGAATAACAACTAAAATAATAAAACTAGAGGAATGAGGAATCTAAATATTCCTCATACAATTTCATTAATGTATTTTAACCATATACTACCTTGTGACAACCAATATTAGAATCAATACATTAACCAATATCAAAATCCTAATTAGAACCAATATGTCAAATTTGAAAACCAACATTTTTTTGCAAATAATAATCAACAAAGGTTTGGTCAATAAAAAATAATTAAATGCCAATGGACTATGATTCTAATTTTCATTTTTTATTCCATGGGATTATCAATCAAGATATTTGTATATGTAGGGAATATAGCATTTTCATCTAATGATTCCCTAAGAACCAGTGGAAAATATTTATATAGATGTTTTTACAAGTGCGAATTAAAACTATAAACCTTGCCCAATGGGTCACATGGTTCCTAAAAATTTTAACCTATGTATTTAATAGAAGATATTACCTAACCATAATAACAAAATAATTAGAATTTGCCACAAGAAAACCCACTCAACTAGCCCATGCTAGCTATAACTCATGACATTGAAGCCTCAACCTCTACATTTACTAATCCTAATATGGCCCCTTGATTAGGAATTTAGGTAAAAATAAGGTTAATATTATTTTTGGACAAATAATTTAATGAGGATGATGATATAATAAATTTGACAAGGGAATATATATAACAGATTCCCTATCACATTAGTACACTAGATACTAATGTCGAAATAAACTCAAAACCCAATGATAATTTTAACCTTGTAACCAATCTCTAAGATAATTTTCCATATTTCTAGCATGTATTTGATTAATAAATTTCTTTCCCATCCTATTAGCTTACTTTATGCCTTAGATATTGTTCATTTGGATAGTGTCACCCCACCTCTAGAAGCTTATATTAACCATTTAAATTTACAAATTTATCATTTTGGGCAAGATTCTTGGGATGGTGGATATTTATTTGATCTTAGGCACCTACCTCATAACACAAAAATGAATAGAAGAGGATATTATTCCTTTTAACTAAAGTTTTGGATCTAAAATAATTACGTAAAATGACAATAGTTGATGATATAACTTCAGCCAATGTAGTTATATTATTATTTCTTAAAATTATTGGTTATGGAGGAACCAACAATTCCATTAATAGTAACACCCTTAGACTATATGATAGACTAAAATATATATCAATTTTGACTTTAGATCTACCTATCACTTTAAGACCCAAAATAGTATTTATCAATATTTATGTTATTGATAAGGAAATCAATTATAATGTGACTTTCATGAGGTCTTAGATCCATGTGGTGAAGCAAATACCATCTAATATATTCCAAGTAATTATATTATTCCATTTATGAAATGATTTCATTGCCTAAGGTGATCCCAAACCATGTAACATCCATATGAAAAGCATTAGGAAAAATCTAAGACTTCATATTGAGTACCATTTTATTGACAATGGAATAATAAATCCTTCTCAACCTAATAAGGGCAAAAAACTCACTGTAACTATAAAATGTGTTATACAATTGATCTATAAAGATCATAAGTCAACACCAAATGAAAAACATGAGGATAAAATTATAATAACAATGAATAAAATGGGTGAATAAAAAATTTAAATGGTACCAATCATCTCAATTAAGTCAATAGATTAAATCATGAGTATCCTAGAGAAGGATAAAACCATTACACTCCCCTTTATCCTATTTTGGGTTTGGAACCTATAACCTTAAAAAATATATATGGTTACAATATATGAATGGGGTATCCATGATACCTTACATTTATATGGTTACAATATATGAAAATGAGGAGATACTCCTCAAGCACCATCTTGATCCTCCCATTTAAATAAATCAATGGATGTTCTATTAAAATGTAAAAAAATAAATTTAGGCACAAATGAAAGTGTTATATTAATTTTCCATAGAATAAGGATCATACATTTTGGGTTTAGATTCAATTTTGAATTCACTAACAAGAGGTAGAATAACAAGGCTTGTTTTTATGAATGATCATTTCTAGGAGGTTATGCATATAGAACCTAAAGGTTCAAGGTGAATCATAATTAGTCACTAATCAAGATCAATGACACAAGTTGGAATAACTTTGTCATCATAAGAAGCATGGTAAATAGGATGTTGAGCCTTGGATAAGACTTCACGAATGTCATCATGAGGAGGTTTGCAAGAATGAGGTTGCAAGGAAGTAGGAATCTATGAGATGAGAAGAGGTGTGAGATCAAAAATTTTTATCTTTAAGTTAATCTAATTTGGATCATCATCATCAACATCTAAAAGTTTTTCAAGAATTTTACCAATGAGCTCGGGATGCCCATTCTAACCTCTGGTTGAGTTGATAGGAAAATTCAAATGTTGTGACTCACATAATGTAATATTAGGCAAAGGCTCAAGAGTAGGAATCTTGAAAACACCATGATCTTGGAATTGTTGAAAACTCCAAGGTTTAGTATCTATTTGAATCTTATAAATTGTTTCATTATGAGGGAATTTAATGCATTAGTAGGCATAAGAAGTTATATCTCACATAAAATGAGTCCATGGCCTACCAAGCAAGATGTTATAAGAAAGGGGAAAGTGAAAGATCATCGCATTTACACAAATGGTAACAAGTGGGATAGTAATGGGAATCCACACATACCCAAGAGGAGGTATTTTCCTTCTATAATATCCTTAGCAAGTGATACATGTGGACTCTAATTACATTATGAATATCCAAAGGTTTTAATGAAATCAAGAGAAACAACATAAGTGCCAGAACCCCCATCAATCAATGCTCATTTAACTTGAATAGTACATATTTAAATGCTAAGAAATAAAAGAGGATCAATAAAAATGAAGCAATATGTCATCAATAATCATAAATGTGATGGTAAATTTCAAATAAATAGAAGTGTTGATAGTTTCATCAACATTGATGGACATCTCTTCACATTGTTTCAAGATACTATCCTCAAAACTAGATAAGGCTACCTCTAGTCCTACTAAAGGATGATGAGGGAAATTCATCTCAAATAGTATTTAAATAATATGGTTATAATGATGGGGAGAGGTCCTCATAATCTCAATAAATGGAATTTGAGATGGGAGATTAGTGATATCTGCAATGGGATCCCACTCATCATAACCCATGAGAAGATTGTTAGATATAAGCATGTAATATTAAGGAGGTATGTGAAAGGAGGAGTTAAAAAGCATTGATTTTTTTTGTGATAAGAATGAGAAGGTTTAGAATAAGGTTATAAATCATTTGTTTATGAAGAATTATCTCGTTTAGATTGATCTTGAGAAGTAGAAGAACTGTTAATCAAAGGTTGATTATCATTAGAAGATTGATTATCATTGGTACTAGAAGATGATGGAATAATGGAATAAATAATATGGAATGTTTTATCCAAGGGAGAATCATAAATTTTACCATCATCAAAGGTTATAATATCTTCTTTCCATAAATCATTCAAATGAGTTGGAGAAAAATCTTAGCTAACATGGAATATCGTAGAAGGAGGGAGGGTGTAGATTGATTGAGAATCAAATAAATCCACCACCCTTCACATATTAGTCATGTTAACCACATTTTCTTTGAAATTTGGTTCAAAAATACTTTCTACATTATTATTAGGAGTGGGATTGTCTTGGTTTTCTTGAATAGGTTGATGATTAGGCAAAAGATCTTTATAAATAGATAAATGAACATTTGGTTGATTTAAGGCTTGATATTTATCATGAGTTTTATATTCCTTGAAAGTAATTTCATAAGATATTTGATGCTTTAAAATGATATAATCATGATAAAAATTAGGTCAAAGAATAAAATCCATAGATAAATTATGAAGTTGTCTACATGTCGCATGAGAGTGACCCCAACTAGCATGAAATGAACAAAACTTACTAGGATTAGACTAGATTCTCATAGGATGAGTAGGGTCAATATTTTGAGGAAGAGACCTAGGTAGATGCCTAAGCAATTCAACTAAGGAAAGACGTTAATGAACATTAATGTAATTTTTTTAAGAAAAATGAGGATTAGTATATTGTTGAGAAGGAACTGGTTTTGAAGAAGGGGTAAGAATGACAAATTGAACATTATGAATGGTATCATATGAATCGATAACACCATCATTAATAATATTATAGTTTTTTTTAAAGTAATATATGTGGACCTGTAGAAGGTTGGGGTGGCTTGAATTAATGCATAAGGAAATATTGTCATTTGGCTTGGTCAATGGCCTCTTCCAAGATATGTGGAGAGAGGGTATGGACTTGATATTATAATTTAGGATAAAGATCATTAGTAAAGAGATGAAAGATATTATCATCAGCCATATTATGCTTACACATTTTTGACAAATTCTTCCATCATTTAAAAAAGTCTTGGGTGGTTTCATTTTCATTTTGTTTACAATTGATGATATGGGTCAAAATGTTTTAAGAAAGATCACTAGTTTGGAATTTTTATACCAAAGCATTCATTAAATCCTCCAAACTAGTAATGGAATGAGATATAAGGTTATTATACCAATCCAAATAATCACCTATAATGGTTTTGAAAATGAAATATTTTTAAAATTAGAAATAATTCCAAATGTCTTAAGATGAAGGGTAAGATCAGTTGATCCATTATAGGAGAATGTAGGTGTTATACCTCTAATGTTAATGTTAGAAATTTGAGTAGTAAGAGGTTCATTTTGTAAATGCTTGATGACTTTGTTAACTAAAAGAGGTTTATTAATGAGATTTCCTTGAGAATAGAGAAGAGGGGGAGGAGGAACACTTTGGTTATGTATGCCCCAAGTCATTGGTTGAGGATTGGTTTGAATATTAAGAAGGTGGTTTTGTGTTCTCATCATTTTATTCATATTATGAGCTTGGAATGTGTTCATTTGATTGAGAATTTCAATAATAGTTGATGAGTTTGATTATTGTTATTATATGAAGAAGTATTGGTGTTTGTGTTGGTATTAGTGGCTTGGGTACCACTATTAGTGTTGATATGGACATGAGAAGAGCTATGAGAATTTGAGGCACTAGAGACAAAATTTACTTGTGAAGCAAAAGATGGACTAGTAAATGGCTGAGAGGAAGAAGCACTTGAATCATGAGTGCCTTATGTAGTAAACAATTAAATAGTAGAAGGATTAAGAATAGTGGATCTTATGAGAGGCCGACTAGATGTAGAACCAACCATATTAGTTGAGATACTATGCATGAAGGTCAAAGAGGTTAAAGAAGAAGATGTCATGGCATAATAAGGAGTCAAAATTGAAGGAAGAGGTTGAGAAGAAAATAAATTTATACCCATAAATCTTGTTGAGAAAGTGGAAGTAAGAGAATGAGGTTCTTTAATTTGAGGACTAATCATAAGGCTATAAATGGTAGATGGATCCTTTCCTCTAGGTTGAAGGAATTCTATGATAAAGAAAAGAATTTTAGGAGTATACTTTATCTCAAGCTGATCTTTTAAGAGAAGAGGATGGTTTTGTTGTAAACAGGTATGAGGATTCCCATAGTTCATTATACAGGTTACAATATGAACATTACTAGCATTCTTAAAAGGAACCCTAATTTATCTATGAGAGACCCTATTAGGATTGGTAAATTCCATCATGTCTATTGATTGAAATTTAGTGTTATAACCAAATAGATAGTCCATGATGAAATTAAAAGAGGAAAGATGAAGTAGCAAAGAAATCAAAAAGTGACTAAAATAAAACTAGGTTGATCTAGTTGACCTAGTGCAAAATAGGGACTGTGAAACTATACAGGGTCCATAGGATCGACACAATTAAGAAAATAGAAATCAAAGAACTTGGAAACTAAATATAGCTAATTAGTCAAAATATATTGTAGATTAGATTATTAAGAATAATTTAAACTGGTAGGGAGTTAACTATAAGCAAGGTAATAGTTACCAATCTATGGATGGTTCAAGTGACTTTAGGATGAAAGGGACTATAGTGGAAATGACATAGGCTTGGTATTGGGGCCTACCCCCTCACTTCACACACTGCAATGATAAGGGTATCAGGTGCTTAGCTAGAATATACCATTAACTATGTTTTATTCTTGATTAGAACATCAAGTTAGCTTCCCCTTTGGTGATGAAATCCAAGTAGGTTGGCCTAGGTAGTTAAATGTACAAATGGTTATTGACGTTATGTTATTTGTTCATGTGTGCATAAAATAGAAATAGTAAAACTTAGATATTAATTAAAAACCTCCAAATTATACTATTTAAACTATTCTAAGCATGCAATCAACTGATAGAGAAAATGTGATTAACATATAAGGTAAATTCCAACTTTGAAATAAGGTATAGTGAGAACACAATAATCATAACATATAGAACTAGGTCAATAATGTTGAGCTAGTACTGCTAAAAACAAGGTTTGGAAAATCTACTAGGTTGATGAGGTTTACCTAGTTATTTTATATAGCACATAGAATATAGAACTAGGTCGACCAGGTCGATTTAGTTGGCCATGTAGGGGAAATTTTGAAGATTTCAAACATGAAAGGAAAGTACAAAATAGAAATAAATAGATAATAAAATACTGACCTTAATGGTTTAGAGATGAAAATGAAAGAGATTTTTGATCTTTAACCTTGGAAAAGACAATCAAAATCCTATAAACTAGGTTAATTTGGTCAACCAAGAAATACATAAACTTGCTAAAAAAGTGTTGAAAATGCACTTGGTTAACTTGGTCAACCTAGTTGATTGAACTTGAAGTTTGAAAATGCACTAGGTTGAGTTGGTTGACCTAGTAGGTTAATCTAGAATCTAGAAAACTTAAACCTATATTGGGTCAAGCTAATTGATCAGGCTATATAGGAAACTACTACAAAGTGTCTCAAAATGTACTAGGTCCACCTGGTTGACTTAGTAAGCTAAATTGAAAGTCTATAAAGTGTTGAAAACATGTAGTGGGTCAAGCTGATTGATATTATTACATGTTCTTGTGTAAAGAGAAAAATAACTAGGGTGATAGAATCAAACTAGTGTGTCAGAACATATGATATAAATAATGACAAAATGACTAAAATAAGTGAAAGAAATCCTACAAGGGTTAGTTTCAAGTTGGGTTCACCAGAATATATGTAATAGAAATTACATGATGTAAATGAATTAATCTTAGATCGGATAGGATATAACACACCCACACTTCTGATTGGGTATACACTTGTTAAGCAAGATCATGACCAATATGGGGATCCACTAAACTTGATTAAGGGATCACTTGTCACAACATATCATAATATGAGGGGTTCCAAAGCCTACAGTCTAACACAATTGTACACCAAACCTAAAAGAGTCCTATGATTTAATATTTCACTTATGCTAATAAAGAATAAAGTAAACTATTCTAATAAAAAGAAAAGTAAACTAATCTAGTGTGCACCAAAGATTTTATTACAAAGTGGGTGTTAGAACAAAATAAATAAATAGCAACTAAACTAAACATGCATAGGAAACATATACTCACATTAATGTATACATAATCCTAATACATGGAAGAGAATAATACATACTCCATTATCTATCTACTCTTACAATGGATAAATAAAGTTAGAAATACTTACCTTTGAAGATGAACCTAACGAGCCTCAATCTCTCCCTTGGACAAGGTGTTTCACAAGAGATTTTTTTGGTTGTAAGGATAACCAAGATAAATAAGATCTAAGATACGTAACCTACCTAAGCATCAAAAATACTTCTCCACAAGATAAGATAGAAGCTCTAAAAAAAGTAGTAAACCCTAAAGCTTTATTCCTCAAGTAGAATGGTCAATAGGTAGATATTCATTCATACTTATTATCTTAATTCTTTTCTCTCTTTAAACTCTTATGAAATGGTGGTAAATGACCTTGTATATATAGTAGTATCTTTCCTAAAAATGTTTGGACATGTTAACTGTATTAGGTCAACTGGGTCGACCTAGCACATTTTTGGGCTAACTTACTACATTTGTGCTAGGTCTGTTGGGATGCTAACAATCCAAAAGAGCTAAAGTTTCCCTAAAACACACTAGGTCAACCTAGTCGACCTAGTTTTTTGAATAGATCAAAAGGGTATTAAGGTAAGAAATGAAAGAATAAATCATGACAATGACTAGAATGGATAAGAAAGAGAGAAATAAGCTTAGGGTTTAAGGTTTTAGGAGATAAGTGTGTAGATGGCAAGTGGATAAAAGAACTAAAATCTTATGAATCACTGATGGTCTACCCACACCTTTCTTGATGTACCCTTTAAGGCATGCACTCAGAGAGATTGAGAATCAATAATTTCTTACAAGATATGAAGTGTTAGTAATCAATAAAAGTTTGAAAATATTATGTGTATATAGGATATATGAAAAAGGGTATTATTTCATGTTGCTTTTATAATTATATAAACAAAATTAATTGATTTATAACAATCAATCTATTTAAATTTTAGCTTCCAATAGACACATGTACATACACACATATACAAAAAAAAAAAAATAATCTTTACATCCACTTGCAAAAAAATCAAACAATTAAAAGAAAACAACTAGACTTATAGATTCTTTTCTCATAGTTTTGAATTTTATTAAATAATATCCATAACATACATATGCATACTAGGATTAGTTTCCAACTAAAACAATAGAAAAATAGAAAACTTGTAGTTAAATTTTATTTTTAGAATTTATGAATTTTTATTTCCTTCATATAAATCTAAAATTTTAGATTTAGTTTCATATGTACATAAAAAAATAGATTATTCACTCATTTTATTGCATTCATTTGTAAACATTAATAAAAAAAATTAATTTTCAACACGAATAATCAAATTTTTACACTTTAGAAAACCAAAAAAATTAGGAATAATCAGTATTCACATAATTTAGTTTCAACTTCAGATTCATTAATATTCACATGTCATATCCTAATAAAAGGGGAAAATATGAATAAGATTTTTTTTAATTAATTTCAAAATATTTTTTCTAAAAAGTGTCTTATTTTCTTTAATCATTTCAAAATCTTACTTTCTAAAACAAATAATAAACTTTCATTAAACTAAGCATTCAATCATTTAGATTTTAAAATCACCAGAAACATACATTTATTAAAAACACATTACTATTAGAAATATTTTAGATTAAAAAAAAACCAAAAAAATTATGGAAACACTCTAAAACATGAAGCAAAGATTTTCATTGCCCTTGGATGATGCTTATTGAAAAAGCACATTTACATAGATTAGGATCATTTCATCGATTACGAATGCATACTCATGCATATAAAATATAGAGTGACGTAGACCTTAAGCTTTGTATTAAAATATGTTTCTCCACATTTTTACATGGTCTCATCATTGGCCAACGAAATGATCTAGATGAGTAATTAGTTTTTTGAAGCTCATTTACCTATAAAAAATCAGCTCTTAGTTCATCTAGATTGAACCTCCAAATTTAAATTTTTATTTCATTATATGATTTATCCTTGGTTAATTTCATCCACTTTATTGATGACATTTTATAACAATTCTCAAATTGATAGAGAAAATCACATGCCTAGAGTAATAAAACCTCACTTTAACCCATTCAAAGAAAGAAATATAAACCAATAATCATGTTATGTGGTTCTTATGAATTCTCCATATTATTGGGATATTATTACACCATATTTTTATACCCTTAACCATAAATTTTATATAATTAAATTAGTTTTGATTGACATGATCATCGATTACCACCCATTTCACAGAACTCCATGTGGGTATTCCATCCAAATCAACCAGTCCTTCTAACTCATCTTATTCATCCACTTCAACCACCTTAACCAAAATAATATCTAGATCATCATATCATTCATATTCATCCATATCAACCCTACCTCAAGAGTTCAAGTGCACAAGGTTAGAGTGTTACTTTATGTGTGTAAAAATATAATGAACCTAATGTTAAAGGCTTCTCTTTTTATATTTATGAATTTTATTATTATTTACTCCATCATTTATCCTCTCAAATTTATTTTTCATGTGATTATACACTCTTAAAATTTGTATAGAGAGTAATTTAATAAGTATTTTAACCTTGAAGCTTACATAAGAGTTGTTTAGCCTCAAAGTGAACTATTTTTCTTTAGTTGAACTACCACATTGGTGAAAACATTGAAAAGTGGTCTCTATTATACAACTCTACTCCCTCTACAATACAATACAAATCTTTTGTATTAATTCAAGAGGTATGATATCCTTTGGATACTTCCAGTAATTTATATGACTCTACCTATTGGATGTGGATTATACCAACATAATATGACTGTACCCAACATTAGTTTAAAAATTCTAACACTGAAGGTACACTAATATTTAATCAATATTCTAAGATAATTCCTATTTTACAAGATGGATTAAGTAGGCTAAAACTACCTCCACCCAATGCTAACACCAATCAATATATTTTCACTGTACTTGAACAACCCATGGTGATTCCTCTAGAGACAAAAATAAATCAGTTCATCTTGGGTTATTAATATTTTCCTTTGGAGTCTCTTATGAGAGAGGCCTTTAAGCCATTTAATAATGATACTATGAATGATATCATCTCAAAATTGGTGGGATGAATTTAGGACTTGGATAAAAACTAATCCTACATTAAAATTAACCCTTCTAGTGAAGGAAGAAACCAAAATTTTAATATTCAATGTCATTCCTCTTTTACATCTACTTTAGCAATGTCTTATCAATTGCCACAATTTCAACCCACATCTCTTTCAACCATATTTACACCAATCCGGATCCTGAGATATCTTCTTAACTTTGGCGTCTTAAATACTATAGAAAGAAACATTCCCCTACCCAATCAATATTCCACTCACATTATCATCAACAATTTTTCACCTATGTTTCTCTAAATAATATTGTAGCTAATATGCCACAACTCATGGTTATACCAAACTACATATATTATATTACACCATAAAGATATGTTACACATGTGCAAGTTCTAATTGATGAATCTCCTTCAAAAAATTTAGTTCCATATTATCAAATGTTCTCAAAATCAACCCAATCAAATAACTATTTTCTTTCATTTTATACTCCACCAACTTAGGAGACAACATTTCCCCCTATTATTTTTATACCTACCTCTTATCCAACACATTTTACTCAATCTTATCTAAACACTCTTATAGCTTATTTAGGCACCAAAGGAACACATGCTTAATATCCAAAGGAACCCATCTTTTACATAATTTGAGGTGTTCTATGGCCACACTATTTTATTTAACTCCCTAGATACAAAGGGAAAAAGGACCCAAACAAACATATAAAGGCCTATGTTATGACCATTATAGATTTTCCACCCTAGGATAGAGTAGTGTCTAAAATTTTACCTAAGAATTTTAAGGGAATCATGTTTTACTATTATTAATACCTCTACAAATCTTCCATTTATTCTCTTTTCTAACTTATAATATATTTAGTAAAATCATTCAATATAAATAAGTATCTTTGGACTAGCATATGGGAGTTTTTACTTTCCATTTTATTTCAAGGTGGATGAAATTACTCAATTCATTTACCAATGCCCCACATATGGATCAAAGAGAGTTGTGTGATATATTCATTCACTCTCTTAACTAATAAACTTATATGTTCAAAAAATTACATATAGATAATATAGATAATTAGTAAAGAGAATGCCTATAATAAGTCAAGAAAGCATATATAGTGGTTATAGATTCTATGGATCAAATGGGTGAATTAATTACTAAAAATAAAATAGTGGGAGTTATTATAACACTATTAAAAATAACTAATAACTTACGATCATAAATCATAATCATAATTCTACCATAGATGACATAACTAATTAACTCAAAAAGATTAATTTTGTGAATAATAATCAAAATAAAAATGTGCATAACAACAAAAATAATAAAACTAGAGGCATGAGGAATCTAAAACTTCCTCATACCATTTCATTAATGTGTTTTAACCATATACTACCTTGTGACAACCAATATCAGAATCAATACATTAACCAATATCAAAATCCTAATTAGAACCAAAATGTTAAATTTGAAAACCAACATTTTTATGCAAATAATAATCAACAAAGATTTGGTCAATAGAAAAAATTTAAATGCTGATGGACAATGATTCTAATTTTCATTTTTTATTCCATGGGATTATCAATCAAGATACTTGTATATGTAGGGAATATATCAATTTCATATAATGATTCCCTATGAACCAATGGAAAATATTTATATACATGTTTTTAGAATTGTGAATTAAAACAATAAACCTTGCTAAATGGGTCACATGGTGCCTGAAGACGTTAACCTATGTATTTAATAAAAGATATTTACTAACCATAATAACACAATAATTATAATTTGCCATAATAAAACCCACTCAACTTGCCCATGCTAGCTATAACTCATGACATTGAAGCCTCAACCTCTACATTTACTAATCGTAATATTGCCCCTTGATTAGGACTTTAGTTAAAAACAAGGTTAATATTATTTTTGGACAAATAAATTAATGAGGATGATAATATAATAAATTTCACAAGGGAATATAAATAATAGACTCCCTATCTCATCAGTACACTATATACTAATGTCCAAGCAAACTCAAAACCCAATGATAATTTTAACCTTGTAACCAATCTCTAAGATAATTTTCCATATTTTTATCATGTATTTGATTAAGAAATTTCTTTCCCATCCTATTAGCTTACTTTATGCCTTAGATCTTGGTCATTTGGATAGTGTCACCCCACCTCTAGAAGCTTATATTAACCATTTAAATTTACAAATTTATCATTTTGGGGAAGATTCTTTTTGATGGTGGATATTTATTTGATCTTAGGCACCTACTTCATAACACAAAAATGGATAGATGAGGATATTATTACTTTTACCTATGGTTTTGGATCTACAATAATTATGTAAAATAACAATAGTTGATGATATAACTTCAGCCAATATAGTTATATTATTATTTCTTAAAAATCTTGGTTGTGGAGGAACCAACTATTCCATTAATAGTAACACCCTTAGAGGATATGATAGACTAAAATATATATCAATTTTGACCTTAGATCTACCTATCACTTTAAGACCCAAAATAGTCTTTATCATTATTTATGTCATTGATAAGGAAATCAATTATAATGTGACTTTCATGAGGCCTTAGATCCATGTGGTGAAGCAAATACCATATAATATATTCCAAGTAATTATATTATTCCATTTATGAAATTATTTCATTGCCTAAGGTGATCCCAAACCATGTAACATCCATATGAAAATAATTAGGAAAAATCTAAGACTTCATTTTGAGTACCATTTTATTGACAATGGAATAATAAATCCTTCTCAAGCTAATAAAGGCAAAAAACTCACTGTAACTACAAAATGTGTTATAAAATTGATCTATAAAGATCATAATTCAACAAAAAATGAAAAACATGAGGATAAAATTATAATAACAATGAATAAAATGGGTGAACAAAAAATTTAAAAGGTACCAATCATCTCAATTAAATCAATAGATTAAATCATGAGTATCCTAGAGAAGGATAAAACCATTGCACTCCCGTTTATCCCTTTTTGGGTTTGGAACCTATAACCTTAAAAAATATCAATATACAAAGATTCAAGGTGGGGTATCCATGATACCTTACATTTATATGGTTAAAATATATGTAAATGAGGAGATACTCCTCAAACACCATCTTGATCCTCCCATTTCAAGAAATCAATGGATGTTCCATTAAAATGTAAAAAAATAAATTTAGGCACAAATGAAAGTGTTATATTAATTTTCCCTAGAATAAGGATCATACATTTTTGGTTTAGATTCAATTTTGAATTCACTAACAAGAGGTAAAATAACAAGGCTTGTTTTTATGAATGATCATTTCTAGGAGGTTATGCGTATAGAACCTAAAGGTTCAAGGTGAATCATAATTAGTCATTAATCAAGATCAATGACACAAGTTGGAATAAATTTTTCATCATAAGAAGCATGGTAAATAGAATGTTGAGCCTTGGGTAAGACTTTAGGAATGTCATTGTGAGGAGGTTTGCAAGAATGAGGCTGCAAGGAAGTAGGAAACTATGAGATGAGAAGAGGTGTGAGATCAAAATTTTTAATATTTAATTTAATCTCATTAGGATCATCATCATCAAAGTCAAAAAGTTTGGGAGGAATTTTACCAATGATCTCGGGATGCCCATTGTAACCTCTGGTTGAGTTGATAATAAAATTTAAATGTTGTGACTCACATAATGTAATACTAGACAAAGGCTCAAGAGTAGGAATCTTGAAAACACCATGATCTTGGAATTGTTCAAAAATCCAAGGGTTAGTATCTATTTGAATCTTATAAATGGTTCCATTATGAAGTAATTTAATGCATTAGTAGGTATATGAAGCTATAACTCACATAAAATGAGTCCGCGGCATACCAAGCAAGATGTTATAAGAAAGGGGAAAGTGAAAGATCATCACATTTACACAAATGGTAACAAGTGGGATAGTAATGGGAATCCACACATACCCAAGAGGAGGTGTTTTCCTTCTATCATATCCTTAGCAAGTGATACATGTGGACTTCTGATTACATTATGAATATCTAAAGGTTTTAATGAAATCAAGAGAAACAACATAAGTGCCAAAACCCTTATCAATCAATGCTCATTTAACTTGAATATTACATATTTGGATGCTAATAAATAAGAGAGGATCATTAGAATGAATCAAGATCTCATCAAGAATCATAGATGTGATGGTAAATTTCAAATAAAGAGAAGTGTTGATAGTTTCATCAACATTGATGGACATCTCTTCGCATTGTTTCAAGATACTATCCTCAAAACTAGATAAGGCTACCTCTGGTCCTACTAAAGGATGATGAGGGACATTCATCTCAAATAGTAGTTAAATAAGATGGTTATCATGATGGGTAGAGGTACTCATAATATCAATAAATGGAATTTGAGATGGGAGACTAGTGAGATCTGCAATGGGATCCCACTAATCATAACCCATGAGAAGATTGTTAGATATAAGCACGTAATGTTAAGGAGGTATGCGAAAAGAGGAGTCAAAAAGAATTGAAATTTATGTTGATAATAATTATAAGGTTTAGAAGAAGGTTAAAAATCATTTATTTATGAAGAATTAGCTCGTTTAGATTGATTATCATTGGTACTAGAAGATGATGGAAGAATGGTATAAATAGAATGGGATGTTTTATCAAAGGGAGAATAATAAATTGGACCATCATCAAAGGTTATAATATCTTCTTTCCCTAAGTAATTCAAATGAGTTAGAGAAAAATCTTAGATAACATGGAATGTCTTAGAAGGAGGCAGGGTGTAGATTGATTGAGAATTAAATAAAGCCACCACCCTTCACATATTAGTCATGCTAAACAAATTATCTTTGAAATTTGGTTCAAAAAGACTTTCTACATTATTATTATAAGGAGTGGGATTGTCTTGGTTTTCTTGAATAGGTTGATGATTAGGCAAAAGATCTTTATAGATAGATAAATGAACATTTACTTGATTTAAGGCTTGAGCTTTATTATGAGTTTTGTAGTCCTTGAAAGCAATTTCAAAAGCTTGTTGATGCTTGTGAATGATATAATAATTATCAAAATTAGGTAAAAGAATAAAATCCATAGATAAATTATGAATTTGTCTACATGTATCATGGGAGTGACCCCAATTAACATGAAACCAACAAAACTTACTAGGATTAGACTAGGTTTTCATAGGATGAGTAGGGTCAATATTTTGAGGAAAAGACCTAGGTATATGCCTAAGTAATTAAACTAAGGAAATAGGTTTATGGACATTAATGTAATTTTCTTAAGAAAAATGAGGATTAGTATATTGTTGAGAAGGAGCTGGTTTTGAAGAAGGGGTAGGAATGACAAATTAAACATTATGAATAGTATCATATGAATCGGCAACACCATCATTAATAGTATTATAGTTTTTTTTAAGATAATAGATGAGGACCTATATAAGATTTGGGTGGCTTGAATTGATGCATAAGGAAATAATGTCATTTGGCTTGGTCAATGGCCTCTTCCAAGATATGTGGAGAGAGGGTATGGACTCGATATTATAATTTAGGATAAAGATCATTGGTAAAGAGATGAAAGAGATTATCAATATCCATGTTATTCTAACACTTTTTTGATAAAGTATTCCATTTTTTAACAAAGTCTTGGGTGGTTTCATTTTCATTTTGTTTACAATTGATGAAATGGGTCAAAGTGTTTTAAGAAAGATCACTAGTTTGAAATTTTTGTACTAAAGCATTCATTAAATCCTCCAAAATAGTAATGGAATGAGATCTAAGTTGATTATACCAATCCAAATAATCACCTATAATGGTTTTGTCAAGGAAATATTTGTTAAAATTATAAATATTTCAAAATGTCTTAAGATGAAGGGTAGGATCAGTTGATCCATTATAAGAGAATGTAGGTGTTATACCTCTAATGTTAATGTTAGAAATTTGAGTAGGAAGAGGTTCATTTTGTAAATTATTGATGAATTTGTTAACAAAAGGAGGTTTATTAATGATATTTACATGAGAATATTGAAGAGGGGGAGGAGGAACACTTTGGTTATGTATGCCCCAAGTCATTGGTTTAGGATTGGTTTGAATATTAACAAGGTGGTTTTCCATTCTCATCATTTTATTCATACTATGAGATTGGAATTTGTTCATTTGATTGAGAGTTTCAATAATAGTTGATTAGTTTGATTAGTATTATTATATTAAGATGTTTTGGTGTTTGTGTTGGTATTAGTGGCTTGGGTACCACTATTAGTGTTGATATGAACTTGAGAAGAGATATGAGAATTTGAGGCACTAGAGGAAAAATTTACTTTTGAAGTGAAATATGGACAAGAATCATAAATGTGATGGTAAATTTCAAATAATGAAAAGTGTTTATAGTTTCATCAACATTAATGGACATCTCTTCACATTGTTTCAAGATACTATCCTCAAAACTAGATAAGGCTACCTCTGGTCCTACTAAAGGATGATGAGGGACATTCATCTCAAATAGTAGTTAAATAAGATGGTTATAATGATGGGGAGAGGTACTCATAATCTCAATAAATGGAATTTGAGATGGGAGACTAGTGAGATCTGCAATGGGATCCCACTCATCATAACCCATGAGAAGATTGCTAGATATAAACACGTAATGTTAAAGAGGTATGCGAAAGGAGGAGTCAAAAAGCATTGAAATTTATGTTGATAAGAATGAGAAGGTTTATAATAAGGTTATAAATCATTTTTTTATGAATAATTAGCTCGTTTAGATTGATCTTGAGAAGCAGAAGAAGTGTTAATAAAAGGTTGATTATCATTGGAAGATTGATTATCATTGGTACTAGAAGATGATGGAAGAATGGTATAAATAGAATGGGATGTATTATCCAAGGGAGAATCATAAATTGGAACATCATCAAAGGTTATAATATCTTCTTTCCTTAACTCATTCAAATGAGTTGGAGAAAAATCTTAGAGAAAAGTCTTAGATAACATGGAATGTCTTAGAAGGAGGCAGGGTGTAGATTGATTGAGAATCAAATAAAGCCACCACACTTCACATATTAGTCATGTTAACCACATTATATTTTAAAGTTGGTTCAAAAATACTTTATACATTATTATTATAAGGAGTGGGATTGTCTTGGTTTTCTTGAATAGGTTGATGATTAGGCAAAATATCTTTATAGATAGATAAATGAACATTTGCTTGATTTAAGGCTTGAGCTTTATCATGAGTTTTGTAGTCCTTGAATGAAATTTCATAAGATTTTTTATTCTTGTGAATGATATAATCATGATCAAAATTAGGTCAAAGAATAAAATCCATAGATAAATTATGAAGTTGTCTACTTGTCTCATGAGAGTGACTCCAACTAGCATGAAACCAGCAAAACTTGCTATGATTAGACTAGATTTTCATAGGATGAGTAGGTTTATTATTTTGAGGAAGAGACGTAGGTAGATGCCTAGGAAATTCAACTAAGGAAAGAGGTTTATGAACATTAATGTAATTTTTTAAGAAAATGAGGATTAGTATATTATTGAGAAGGAGCTGGTTTTGAAGAAGGGGTAGGAATGACAAATTGAACATTATGAATGGTATCATATGAAATTGGTAACACCATCATCAATAATGTTATAGTTTTTTTTAAAGTAATATATGAGGACCTATAGACAGTTGGGGTTGCTTGAATTGATGCATAAGGAAATATTGTCATTTGGCTTGGTCAATGGCCTCTTCCAAGATATGTGGAGAGAGGGTATGGAATCGATATTATATTTTAGGATAAAGATAATTGGTAAAGAGATGAAATATATTATTGTCAGCCATGTTATGCTCATACTTTTTTGACAAATTCGTCCATTGTTTAACAAAGTCTTGGGTGGTTTCATTTTTATTTTGTTTACAATAGATGAAATGGGTCAAAGTGTTTTAAGAAAGATCACTAGTTTGGAATTTTTGTACTAAAGCATTCATTAAATCCTCCAAACTAGTAATGAAATGAGATCTAAGTTGATTATACCAATCCAAATAATAACCTATAATGGTTTTGGCAAGGAAATATTTGTTAAAATTATAAAGATTTCCAAATGTATTAAGATGAAGGGTAGGATCAGTTGATCCATTTTAGGAGAATGTAGGTGTTATACCTCTAATGTTAATGTTAGAAATTTGAGTAGGAAGAGGTTCATTTTGTAAATGCATGATGACTTTCTTAACTAAATGAGTTTTATTAATGATATTTCCTTGAGATTATCGAAGAGGGGGAGGAGGAGCACTTTGGTTATGTATGCCCCAAGTCATTGGTTGAGGATTGGTTTGAATATTAACAAGGTGGTTTTCCATTCTCATCATTTTATTCATACTATGAGCTTAGAATTTATTCATTTTATTGAGAGTTTCAATAATAGTTGATTAGTTTGATTAGTATTATTATATGAATAAGTATTGGTGTTTATGTTGGTATTAGTGGCTTGGGTACCACTATTAGTGTTGATATGAACTTGAGAAGAGCTATGAGAATTTGAGGTAGTAGAGGAAAAATTTACTTGTGAAGCAAAAGATGGACTAGTAAATGGTTGAGAGGAAGAATCACTAGAAGCACGAGTGCCTTATGTAGTAAATAATGAACTATTGGAAGGATTAAGGATAGTGGATCTTATGAGAGGCCCACTAGATGTAGAACCAATCATATTAGTTGAGATACTAGGCATGAAGATCAAAGAAGTTAAAGAAGAAGATGACATGGCATAATAAGGAGTCAAAATTGAAGGAAGAGGTTGAGAAGAAAATAAATTTATACCCATAAATCTAGTTGAGAAAGTGGAAGTAGGTTAATGAGGTTCTTTAATTTGAGGACTAATCATAAGGATATAAATGGTAGATGGATCCTTTCCTCTATGTTGAGGGAATTCTATGATAAAGAAAAGCATTTCAAGAGTATACTCTAGCTCAAGATGATCTTCTAAGAGAAGAGGAAGGTTTTGTTGTAAATAGGTATTAGGATTCCCATGTTTCATTGTACGAGTTACAATATGAACATTACTAACAATATTAAAAGGAACCCTAATTTATCTATAAGAGACCCTATTAGGATTGGTAAATTCCATCATGTCTATTGATTAAACTTTAGTGTTATCACCAAATAAATAGTCCATGATGAAAGGAAAAGAGGAAATATGAAGTAGCAAAGAATCAAAAAGTGACTCAAATAAAACTAGGTTGACCTGGTTGACCTAGTGCAAAAATAGGGACTGTGAAACTATACAAGGTCCATTGGATCGACATAATTAAGAAAATAGAAATCAAACAACTTGGAAAATTAATATATCTAATTAGTAAAAATAGATTGTTAATTAGATTATTAATAATAGTTTTAAATGGTAGGGAGTTAACTATAAGCAAGGTACTAGTTAGCAATCTAGGGATAGTTCAAGTCACTTTAGGATGAAAGGGAATATAGTGGAAATGAAATAGGCTTGGTATTGGGACCTACCCCCTCACTTCACACACTTCAATGATAAGGGTATTAGGTGCTTAGCTATAATATACCATTAAATATGTTTTATACTTGAATAGAACATCAAGTCGGCTTCCCCTTTGGTGATGAAATCTAAGTAGGTTGGCCTAGTTAGTTAAATGTAAAAATGCTTATTGATGTTATGTGATTTGTTCATGTGTGCATAAGATAGAAATAGTAAAACTTATAGATTAATCAAAACCTAAAAATTAGACTTTGTAAACTATTCTAAGAATTCACTTGAAAGAGAAAATGTGATTAACATATAAGGTAAATTCCAACTTTGAAATAAGGTATAGTGAGAACACTATAATCATAACATATAGAACTAGGTCAATAATGTTGAGTTATTACTGCTAAAGACAAGGTCTGGAAAACCTACTAGGCTGATGAGGTTTACCTAGTTGTTTTATATAGCACATAGAACATAGAACTAGGTCGACCAGGTCAATTTAGTTGGCCATGTAGGGGTATTTTTGAAGATTTCAAACATGAAAGGAAAGTACAAAATAAAAATAAATAGATAATAAAATACTGACCTTAATGGTTTAGAGATGAAAATGAAAGAGATTGCTGATCTGTAACATTGGAAAAGACTATCAAAATCCTATAAACTAGGTCAATTTGGTCGACCAAGAAATACATAAACTTGATAAAAAAAAGTGTTGAAAATGCACTAGGTTAACTTGGTCAACCTAGTTGATTGAACTTGAAGTTTGAAAATGCACTAGGTTGAGCTGGTTGACCTAGTAGGTTAATCTAGAAGTCTGGAAAACATAAACTTGTGCTGGGTCAAGCTAATTGATCAGGTTATCTAGAAACCTACTAAAAAGTGGATAAAAATGTACTAGGTCAACCTGGTTGACTTAGTAAGCTAAATTTAAAGTCTATAAAGTTCTTAAAACATGTATTGGGTCAAGTTGATTGATTCAATTACATGTTCTTATGCATAGAGAAAAATAACTAGGGTGATAGAATCAAACTAGTGTGTTAGAATATATGATATAAATAATGACAAAAACACTAAAATAAGTGAAAGAAATCCTACAAGGGTTAGTTTCATGTTGGGTTCACTAGAATGTAAGTAATAGAAATTACATGATGTACATGAATTAATCTTAGATCGGATAGGATATAGCACACCCACACTTCTGATTGGGTATACACTTGTTAAGCAAGATCATGACCAATATGGGGATCCACTAGACCCGATTAAGGGATCACTTGTCATAGCATATCATACTATGAAGGGTTACAAAGCCTACAGTCTAACACAATTGCACACCAAATCTAAAAGAGTCCTATGATTTAATATTTCACTTATGCTAATAAACAAGAAAGTAAATTATTCTAATAAAAAGAAAAATAAACTAATCTAGTGTGCACCAAAGATTTTATTACAAAGTGGGTGTTAGAACAAAACAAATAAAAAACAACTAAACTAAACATGCATAAAATACATATACTCACATTAATGTATACATAATCCTAATACATGGAAGAGAATAATACATAATACATTATCTGTCTACTCTTATAATGGATAAATAAAGTTAGGAATACTTACCTTTGAAGACAAACCTATCGAGCCTCAATCTCTCCCTTGGACAAGGTGTTTCACAAGAGATTTTTTTGGTTGTAAGGATAACCAAGATAAATAAGCTCTAGGATATGTAACCTACCCAAGCATGGAAAATACTTCTCCACAAGATAAGATCAGAGCTCTAAAAAAAGTATTAAACCCTAAATCTTAATTCCTCAAGTAGAATGGTCAATAGGTAGATGTTCATTCATACTTATTCTCTTAATTCTTTTCTCTCTTTAATCTCTTACGAAATGGTGGTAATAACCTTGTATATATAGTAGTATCTTTCCTAAAAATGTTTGGACATGTCAACTGTACTAGGTCAACTCGGTTGACCTAGCACATTTTTGGGCTAACTTACTAGGTTTGTGTAAGGTCTGTTGGGATGCTAACTATCCAAAAGAGCTAAAGTGTCCCTAAAACAAACTAGGTCAACCAAGTCAACCTAGTTTTTTGAATAGGTCAAAAGGGTAATAAGGTAATAAATGAAAGAATAAATCATGACAATGACTAGAATGGATAAGAAAGAGAGAAATAATCTTAGGGTTCAAAGTTTTAGGAGATAAATGTGTAGATGTAAGTGGACAAAAGAACACCAATATTATGAAGCAGTGATGGTCTACCCACCCCTTTCTTGATGTACCCTTTAAGGCATGCACTTAGAGATATTGAGACTCAATAATTTCTTACAAGATATGAAGTGTTAGTAATCAATAACAGTTTGAAAATATTATGTGTATACAGGATATATGAAAAAAAGTATTATTTCATGTTGCTTTTAAAAATTATATAAACAAACCTCATTGATTTATAAAAATTAATCTATTTAAATTTTAGCTTCTAATAGATACATGTACATACACACATCTACAAAACAAAAAAATAATCTTTACATCCACTTGCAAAAAAAATCAAACAATTAAAAGAAAACTAGAATTATAGATTCTTTTCTCATAGTTTTGAATTTTATTAAATAATAGCCATAACATACATATGCATACTAGGATTAGTTTCCAACTAAAACAATAGAAAAATAGAAAACTTGCAGTTAAATTTTATTTTTAGAATTTTAGAATTTTAATTTCCTTCATATAAATCTAAAATTTTAGATTTAGTTTCATATGTACATCAAAAAAATAGATTATTCACTCATTTTATTACATTCATTTATAAACATTAATAAAAAAAATTAATTTACAATAAGCATAATCAAATTTTTACACTTTAGAAAACCAAAAAAATTAGGAATAATCAGTATTCACATAATTTAGTTTCAACTTCAGATTCATTAATATTCACATGTCATATCCTAATAAAAGGGGAAAATATGAGTAAGTTTGTTTTTATTAATTTCGAAATATTTATTCTAAAATGTGTCTTAGTTTCTTTAATCATTTCAAAATATTACTTTCTAAAACAAATAATAAACTTTCATTAAACTAAGCATTCAATCATTTAGATTTTAAAATTAACAAAAACATACATTTATAAAAAAACACATTAGTATTAGAAATATTTTAGATAAAAACAAACAAAAAAAATATGAAAACACTCTGAAACGTGAAGCAAAGATTTTCATTGCCCTTGGATGATGCTTATTGGAAAAGCACATTTACATAGCATAGGATCATTTCATCGATTACCAATGCCTACTCATGCATATAAAATATAGAGTGACATAGACTCTAAACTTTGTATTAAAATATTTTTCTCCACATCTTTGTATGGTCTCATCATTGGCCAACCAAATGATCTAGATGAGTAATTAGTTTTTTGAAGCTCATTTACCTAAAAAAAATCAGCTCTTAGTTCATCTAGATTGAAACCTCCAAATTTAACTTCTTATTTCATCATATGATTTATCCTTGGATAATTTCATCCACTTTATTGATGAAATTTTATAGGAATTCTCAAATTGATAGAGAAAATCATATGCCTAGAGTAATAAAACCTCACTTTAACCCATTCAAAGAAAGAAATATAAACCAATAATCATGTTATGTGGTTCTTATGAATTCTCCATATTCTTGGGATATTATTACACCATATTTTTCTACCCTTAACCATAAATTTTATATAATTAGATTAGTTTTAATTGACATGATCATCGATTACCACCCATTTCACAAAATTCCATGTGGGTATTCCATCCAAATCAACCAGTCCTTCTAACTCATCCTATTCATCCACTTCAACCACCTTAACCAAAATAATATCTAGATCATCATATCATTAATATTCATCCATATCAACCTACCTCAAGAGGTCAAGTGCACAAGGTTAGAGTGTTACTTTATGTGTGTAAAAATATAATGAACCTAATGTTTTAGATTAAGGTAAAAATAGGTTTTGAAGGGGCCTCAAAACCCTAAAACAAAGGAAGAAGGATATAATAATAACGTCCATAGGGAAAAAAAACCTAACACCTACTGCTGAGTAGTATCAAAAATAGGTTTTACAGGGACCTGTAACCACAATTCAAGATCATCAAAAGATAGACCCCAGGTTTTACAGAGACTTGGAAACTCAAGTGTTAAATAATGAACCAGAAAATGGAACCAGTAATAATATCCAACTAAAAGGACCAGGACAGTAAGAACTAAAGGCTCCTATTCTTCTAATTCCAGAATCATCTTCACCACTTCCTTTCCAATCACTGTAGTGTCCTGTATAGATATTGCCACTGACATGGATACCACTTGCATTGCTTTCTTCCTTGAGCTCTGTTTGGTCCTCTTACTAAGCCCCTCCAAAGATTTTATTTCCTCATTTTCCCATTTTCTAATGTTTGCAGCAGCTGCACATATGCTAGAAGTAACCTCCTCCATCTTAATTCTAATTTCTTTAATGAGCTTCCTTAGAATGTTCTCATAGTCTTTAAGTTTGATAGGAATATCCCTTATCTACATTTACAGGTTGTTGATTTTGTTTCGGTCAGCTTCTTGATTATGTTCCATAATTTCCATTTTCTTCTTAAGGCCCAGTATTTCCTTATACATCTGCGAGTCAACTTGAAGGATAGCATCTACTTTGCATTTGGCCGAATTCATAAAGGGATGCCTCCTATCATTTTTCCAAACATCACTTAAATATTTTGTGTTCTCATTTGGATTGTCTTCATCCTTTTCAGTATGATCCTCCCTTTCCATTCTTTTATGTTCTTTATTTTCAACAAGGCTTTCATTGTGGATAAGATCATCCTTTACTTGTTCTCTAGTTTCCATTGCATGATAGGCTTCCTTCACTAAATGTTCCTTCTCTATTTTCGAAGCAGGGTCCTCAATTAAAACATCCATTTCTTTTTCAGTTTCCCCTAGCACTTGTTGATTTTCCTCAAGATCATAGTTATTCTGTTCATTTTTTACCTCTATAGTGTCCCCTTCATTTTCATTCTTACTTTTATCTTCTCCTTCCTCATTAGAGCTAGAATTCCCACTCTCCGTTCCTTCCTCTTCCTCCATACTCTCCTCCTTAGAACTTGCAGTGCTTTCCCACTCTGTTTCCTCATCAACAGTCTATTTTTTAAAGCTAGAGGATTTGGGTTTAACTTTTTCTTTCCCCTTCACTATTTCATTCTTCTTACTCTATGAGTCCTTATTTTTTTCCAAATAAGGATTGGAGACAATGGCCTTGTTTTTGCAGAAACCTTCTATTATTACGATCAAAATGAACCTAATGTTAAAGGCTTCTCCTTTTATATTTATGAATTTTATTATTATTTCCTCCATCATTTATCCTCTTAAATTTATTTTTCATGTGATTATACACTCTTAAAATATATATAAAGAGTAATTTAATAAGTATTTTAACATTGAAGCTTACATAAGAGTTGTTTAGCCTCAAAGTGAACTATTTTTCTTTAGTTGAACTACCACATTGGTCAAAACATTGAAAAGTGGTCTCTATTATACAACTCTTCTCCCTCTACAATACAATACAAATCTTGTGTATTAATTCAAGACGTATGATATCCTTTGGATACTTCCAGTAATTTATATGACTCTACCTATTAGATGTGGATTATACTAACACAATATGACTATACCCAATATTAGCTTAAAAATGCTAACACTGAAGGTACTCTAATATTTAATCAATATGCTAAGATAATTCCTATTTTACAAGATGGATTAAGTAGGCTAAAACTACCTCCACCCAATTCTAACACCAATGAATATATTTTCACTGTACTTGAACAACCCATGGTGATTCCTCTAGAGACAAAAATAAATCAGTTCATCTTGGGTTATTCATAGTTTCCTTTAGAGTCTCTTATGAGAGAGGCCTTCAAGCCTTTTAATAATGATACTATTAATGATATCATCTCAAAATTGGTGGAATGAATTTAGGACTTGGATACAAACTAATCATACATTAAAATTAACTCTTCTAGTGAAGGAATAAAAAAAAAATTAATATTTAATGGCATTCCTATTTTACATCTACTCTAGCAATGTCTTATCAACTACCACAATTTCAAACCACATCTCTTTCAACCATATTTACACCAAACCAGATCATGAGATATCTTCTTAACTTTGGTGTCTTAAATACTATAGACATTAACATTCACCTACCCAATCAATTATCCACTCACATTATCATTAACAGTTTTTCACCTATGTTTCTCTAAATAATATTATAGTTAATATGTCACAACTCATGGTTATACCAAACTACATATAGTATAGTACACCATATAGATATGTTACACACGTGCAAGTTCTAATTGATGAATCTCCTTCAAAAAATTTAGTTCTATATTATCAAATGTTATCAAAATCAACCCAATCAGATAACTATTTTCTTTCTTTTTATACTCCACCAACTTAGGAGACAACATTTCCCCCTATTATTTTTATACCTACCTCTTATCCAACACATTTTACTCAATCTTATCTAAACACTTTTATAGCTTATTTAGGCACCAAAGGGACACATGCTTAATATCCAAAGGAACCCATCTTTTATACAATTTGAGGTGTTCTCTTGCCACACTATTTTATTTAACTCCCTAAATACAAAGGTAAAAAGGACAAAAACAAACATATAAAGGCCTATGTTATGACCATTATATATTATCCACCCTAGGATAGAGTAGTGTCAAAAATTTTACGTAAAATTTTTAAGGGAATCATGTTTTACTAGTATTAATACCTCTCTGAATCTTCCATCCATCCTCTTTTCTAACTTATAATATATTTAGTAAAATCATTCAATATAAATATCTTTGGACTAGCATATGGGAGTTTCTACACATTAAGATTGAACTTAATGAGTTTACTTCCCATTTTATTTCAAGGTGGATGTGATTACTCAATTCCTTTACCAGTGCCCCACACATGGATCAAAGAGAGTTGTGTGATATATTCCTTCACTCTCTTAACTAATAATCTTATAAATATGTTCAAAAAATTACATATAGATAATACAAAGAATTAGTAAAGAGAATGCCTATAATAGATCAAGAAAGCATATATAGTGGTTGTAGAACCTATGGATCAAATGGGTGAATTAATTACTAAAAATAAAATAGTGGGAGTTATTATAACACTATTAAAAATAACTAATAACTTACGATCATAAATCATAATCATAATTCTACCATAGATGACATGACTAATTAACCCAAAAAGACTAATTTTGTGAATAAAAATAAAAATAAAAATGTGAATAACAACAAAAATAATAAAACTAGAGGAATGAGGAATCTAAATATTCCTCATACCATTTCATTAATGTATTTTAACCATATACTACCTTGTGACAACCAATATCAAAATCAATACATTAACCAATATCAAAATCCTAATTAGAACCAAATTGTTAAAGTTGAAAAGCAACATTTTTATGAAAATAAGAATCAACAAAGGTTTGGTCAATAAAAAAAATTTAAATGCCGATGGACTATGCTTCTAATTTTAATTTTTTCTTCCATGGGATTATCAATCAAGATACTTGTATATGTAGGGAATATAGCAATTTCATCTAATGATTCCCTAAGAACCAGGGGAAAATATTTATATACATGTTTTTAGAAGTGTGAATTAAAACCATAAACCTTGCCTAATGGGTCACATGGTGCCTCAAAATGTTAACATATGTATTTAATAGAAGATATTACCTAACCATAATAATATAATAATTAGAATGTGCCACAAGAAAACCCACTCAACTAGCCCATGCTAGCTATAATTCATGACATTAAAGCCTCAACCTCTACATTTACTAATCCTAATATGGCCCCTTGATTATTACTTTAGGTAAAAACAAGGTTAATATTATTTTTGGAAAAATAAATTAATGAGGATGATAATATAATAAATTTCACAAAGGAATATAAATAATAGACTCCCTATCTCATCTGTACACTAGATACTAATGTACAAGCAAACTCAAAACCCAATGATAATTTTAACCTTGTAACCAATCTCTAGGATAATTTTCCATATTTATATCATGTATTTGATTAAGAAATTTCTTTCCCATCCTATTAGCTTACTTTATGCCTTAGATCTTGGTCATTTGGATAGTGTCACCCCACCTCTAGAAGCTTATATTAACCATTTAAATTTATAAATTTATCATTTTGGGGAAGATTATTGGGATGGTGGATATTTATTTGATCTTAGGCACCTACCTCATAACACAAAAATGGATAAAAGAGGATATTATTCCTTTTACTTAAAGTATTGGATCTACAATAATTATGTAAAATAACAAAAGTTGATATAGCTTTAGCTAATCTAGTTATATTATTATTTCTTAAAAATCTTGGCTGTGGAGGAACCAACAGTTCCATTAATAGTAACACCCTTAGAGGCTATGATAGACTAAAATATATATCAATTTTGACCTTAGATCCACCTATCACTTTAAGACCCAAAATAGTCTTTATCAATATTTATGTCATTGATAAGGAAATCAATTATAATGTGACTTTCATGAGGCCTTATATCCATGTGGTGAAGTAAATACCATCTAATATATTCCAAGTAATTATATTATTCCATTTATGAAATGATTTCATTGCCTAAGGTGATCCCAAACCATGTAACATCCATATGAAAAGCATTAGGAAAAATCTAAGACTTCATATTGAGTACCATTTTATTGACAATGGAATAATAAATCCTTCTCAACCTAATAAGGGCAAAAAACTCACTCTAAGTACAAAATGTGTTATAAAATTGATCTATAAAGATCATAAGTCAACACAAAATGAAAAACATGAGGATAAAATTATAATAAAAATGAATAAAATGGGTGAATAAAAAATTTAAATGGTACCGATCATCTCAATTAAGTCACTAGATTAAATCATGAGTATCCTAGATAAGGATAAAACCATTACACTCCCCTTTATCCCATTTTGGGTTTGGAACCTATAACCTTAAAAAATATCAAGATACAAAGATTCAAGGTGGGGTATCCATGATACCTTACATTTATATGGTTCCAATATATGAAAGTGAGGAGATACTCCTCAAGCACCATCTTGATCCTCCCATTTCAAGAAATCAATGGATGTTCCATTAAAATGTTAAAAAAAAAATTTAGGCACAAATGAAAGTGTTATATTAATTTTCCATAGAATAAGGATCATACATTATGGGTTTAGACTCAAATTTGAATTCACTAACAAGAGGTAGAATAACAAGGCTTGTTTTTATGAATGATCATTTCTAGGAGGTTATGCATATAGAACCTAAAGGTTCAAGGTGAATCATAATTAGTCACTAATCAAGTCCAAGATATTTACCAAATAAATTTTAAACATATTCAACTATACAATAATTTTGTGTGTTAAGTGACCAATGAATTTGATTTTGTTTCCAAAGAGGTGTTTTCTACGGAGAGTAGAAAATTAGTTGATTTAATGGGTGATTCCTATTATTTTTTTCCTAATAAACTATTACCAAACTCTATATTTTAGTTTATATAATAATTGAAACACTTTTTAAAATATACTAAACATTGAAATCCTTTCCCACATAAAAGAGGTAAATGACCTGGTTGTCTTAGATTGTATGGTTAACGATGAGGAAATTTTATAATTTTTACAAGTTTATATTCACCTCCCCATATCACATCATCATAATATTTTTTTATCTCATGTTTTATCCCTCATTTTCCCTTGAAATGGAATATTATGATTTATATTATAAAATATAGGATTACATCTCTTTTGAGAAATAAAATAATTTCTTTGTGGTAAATGGTGAAGCTTCTAATCTTCCCCCTAATCCAAAATAATTTTAAGAAGAAAATTCATCTATCATAGAAGATATCATTGATATTAATATTGGGACTAAAGAGTAACTAAAGATATTTAATCTTGGATATTAATTCTCACTTCAAGAGATAAAAAACCAAAATAATTTTCATACTAAATTATCTAAAGCCTTTACCTCCTCCTATGCAAGATGATGGGAATTTAACCTTAAGTGTTGGTCCATAACCTAGTCACCAAACCTAATGTAAAACCCATTAAAAAGATCATGCCTATAAAATAAAAGTTTTATATTGATGGTCAAGGAAGAGGTTATCAATCTTTTAAAAGTGGGATTTGTTAAATCCATTGATTGTAATAAATGGTTGTCTAATATTATTCCCAATTTTAAAAATAATGGTAAGACCAAGATATGCATTGATTTTAGATATATCAATAAGGAATTTCCAAAATAAATTTTCCTCTACCATCCCTTGATTCTATTTTTGACACTATAACTAGATATGAGTAACTATAGTTGCTATATGGTTTATTATGACATTATTAGAATCACAATTTAGAGGAAAATAGAAGTAAGACATCCTTCAAAATTCCATGTGAAACCTTATATGAAATTATCATTCATGTTATCCTTCAAAATTATGTGGAAATTGTCATCATACCATGAACCATATCTTTCATGATAATATTCATAAAATAATGGAGTTCAATGTCAATTATTTTCTAGAAAATTCTCAAAAGAGAGTGGATCATCTTGAGGTTATACACTCTCTTCTTACTCACTTGATCAAATATGGTGTCAAACATAAACCTAAAATGTGTGTGTTTGGATTTAATAATGGTAAATCATTGGTTTTTATTATCTTGGAATGTGTGATTGATATATATCATAAAAAAAATATGTGTTATCTTAGAGACGAACCCCCTATTGATGAATAGATAATAAGTTCATTATTTTGGAATATATGGAAAATTAAAATATCATCCTTGAAATTTAAAATAGTCTAGATATCAATCACCTACTCAATAATTAGAGTGGTATAACCTGGAGTTAAGACTACCAAGTTACATTAAAGTCAATAAAGAACTTACTTATAGATCCATTGAATCTTATGGCACATAAGTCTAATCATAACTTCATAATTTATTTCATGGAAACTACATAAATCTTACCTACATGTTATCCCAAGAAGATGATTATGACAAAGAAAAAAAAACTCAATTTCATTAGTTTCACTCTTATCAATTACAAAACATGGTATATAGAAGTATAAAATTTTTACATGGCCATAATTTTTATGACAAAACTATCAAGGCATTGCATATTTAATCAATAAATTAAAGTCATTATGGGATCTCAATCCCTTTGTGAATTATTTATTGAACCATACCTATCACATTACACTTTTGAGTGAGTTTAAATTAGCCTATTTCAACAAAAAATAAAATAAAGGATAAATCATCACTAATTAGTTAAATGGTTCCCCATCAAAATTTTGTGATTTAGTTGACAATAAATTCATAGATGAATATATTTTATACATAAATAAATTCAAGTTTTCTTATTCCCCATTTTACACTGACAAAATAAACTAATAAGTAGATAAAAATATCCTAAAGGCACCAAGTATTAATAGAGGTGATGTCTTTGAGTCATAGCATCCAAGTATGAAATCCTTGACCAGGTTATATACTAAAATGATTTAAGAAACATAATCCTTCGATGTATTAATCAATAAGAGTTCAATAAAATCATATTCTAGTGTCATAGAGGTGTGTCTATTGGACACTTTTGTAGTCATATAACTACTATAAATATTCATCGAATGGGCTATTTTAAGTCTACTCTTGAACATAACATTGTATAATATGTAAGGAAATGTGATAAATTTTAAAATTTATCTCATGAAATTTATATAACTACTCAGGTCCTTCACCCATAATAACCCATTGACCCTTATCTACATAGGGGCTAAACCTAGTTGTAAATATTTCTCTTTCTTTTTATAATTTCCACTTCATTATTTCAACCATTAAGTATTTTAATAATTGGGATTAAGAAAAATCACTAACCATAATCATTATATTTTTTATTGTAAAATTTATCTTGAATCAAGTTATATGTATATTTGGGATCCCACAAATCATAATCATTGATAATGGATCCCCTTTTAATAACCCTATGGAATGTGAACTATGTAACAAATTATCCATATTGCATCACAAGGATTTTTTGTATTATCCTCATGCCAATGGTCAAGCTAAGGCCATGAGAACAAAATTAAAATCAATATTGGTCAAGAAAATGAAAAATAATAAAAGGGACCAACATATTTGTATTTATCTCACATCATGGGCTTATTGGATGAGTATTCATATGCCCACTAGGAATCCCCTTATTCCATTATGTTTAGATTAGAAGCAATTTTTCGTTTAGAGGTATAAATTTCATGTCTTTATGTTTATCTACAATGACTCCTAGATGTATTAAAATATAGAAACATGTACCTTTCTAATTATAAATTTTATATGAGCATTGACTCATAGCTGTGAAAAACCATGTTACCTACATGGATCATACGTGCCACTAGTCTAATAAGAAAATTAATGAGAACCCTACCCAACTAATTAACCTTGTCCTAATAGTTGATAGTATAATTGATAAAAATAAAGGTTGATTTTGTAATTTTAGACCTAACTAGTTAGGCCCATATTTGGAAGCAAATTATTTTCAAAATGGAGCTTTTCATTTATGCACCTTAAAGGGTAATATTTTTCATGAATAAGTTAACTATTTACACCTAAAACATTACTTCATAGATATCTCAAATCTCATATTTCCTTTTTTTATTAATAAAAATTATCATTTTCAATTTTTTGCTTTGCATTTCAATTATTTTGATAGGATGACTATCTACCTACAAGTTCACATGACAAAACCTTCAATGCAATATACAACTTTTGTGGAACAACAATAATATATTTATTTCAAAAAAATAAAATACATTACAAAGCTTTATTTATACATCAATAGAATCTCATAATAGTTCCTATAAAATAGGAATGATATAACTGAAGTAAAATAATAAAATCTCCCAAATATAAAATGGAAGTTATAATTACGAACTTTAATAGATTGTTAAGATTTACTTGTTCCTTTAGAATGTTAAGAGTGATTAGAATGAGTATGGAAGTTCATGGTTTTTATCTAGTTCTTCATTATGTCCATATTGACATTTTGGATCTAGTGGAAGAAATTTTGAATAGTCACTTTTCTGACATCACCATCACCACATGTGGATGAGTCAAGGAAAATTAGTCATATGGGTTTGTTCACATTTGTGTCAAGTTTATATGCACTAGGTTTGAGGTCCTCTACCAAAGTTCATCAAAAGTTATGGATCCAAAGTTGGCCTCAACCAAATTCCATTGTTTTTTCATACTTAGCCATTTTCAAACAGGTTCAAATAGAGCCAAGTGAGCATCTTGACAAGGCTATATCTTGTACATATGTTAGTTACATGGGAAAGTGGTCACATGGGTTTATTTATTTTGTCATTAGTTGTTATGTGCCAAGTTATAAGTCTTTTTTCAAAGAGCAAGAGGAGTTATGCATGATCAAATTTGGCTCCTTAGTTATATTTTGCTAAGTTTTCCATACATAGACAAATGAGCTCGACCATCAGGATGTCACATAGGAGAAAATTGACCCAAAAACTTATAAATTTAATATATTAACTTATAAATATCCTTAGACGTTAATTGTTTTTGACCTCAATAACATCTCCTACAAGTTTGGTGCCTCTATGATTCTTGCACTTCAAGATCTAAGCCTTTAAAGTTGCTAAAAAAGCATAAGATGTTTTTGCATATGTCAAGTTTTAGATAGAGCAAAAGAAATAAATTTGAGCTTAAGTTTCATAATCATGAAAATGTTGATGATGATCACACAAATACCATTTAATGGGAGTGAGGATTTCAATTTCAAAATCATGAAGTAGTCATTGGATTTCAAATAGTGAGTCCCAACAAATCAACGGTTGGCATTTGATCAATCATTCAAATCTAATGGTGAGTAGAGGTATAAGGGTTAGAAAATATAAAGAGTGAATGTAGGCATTAAAAGTGTCAATAACACATTCAAATGGAAAAGGAATGATGGTTTTATGGTAGTTGTATTGATAAAAATCAATGGAGCAAAATGAGTTAGTGTGTCAATGAGTTGAGTCAAATTTCAATAGCTAATTAAAGTAAAGGTGAGCCCAGGATTCTCAATGAAGGTTGAGAGGCTATTTTTTACTATGGAAAATAGGGTTTTATAGGGTCATTCCAATGCCATTTAATCTAGTTCAAATGCCATGGAGTGGTCAATATGATGTAGTAGGATATAAGGAACACATATGGATCACCATTGAGGCTAAATATGGACCTATAGTTTGTAAATTTGCTTGGGTAGGATTATTTATACAATAATTTTCACCATTTTAAGAAGGATCCATGTATGAATATATGGAATTTTGGTCCCTACAAAAAAATGATGGGTCTATTTAGACCTATTATAATATAAAAAAGTGTTATATATCTATAGGTCCGTAGTAATATGGAAACTATAAGGAAACCAATAACCTTAGATTGGTTTTCCACCTATAAATGGACCTATGATCCAAACATAAAGATAAGGTAGAGATATGATTAATGAAAATGGTATGCATCCTTTAACATGGCTATAGTATCAATAAATATCCACCTAAAAGGCATAAATTCATGATCTATTCAGATTCATGAGCATGAGGTTTTGTCTCCAAGTGAGAGATGGTGTGAAGGATAAAAAAAGGTTTAGTTTTAGGAAATATCGCTAGGATCATTCAATGCATCCTAAAAACCTTTGGGGACTTTCTCACTCAATAATCCATTGGCAGTATTCTAATTGATCAAAAGGGTGGCAAGCATTTTATTGGCTAAGGTATAAAAGGTGATGGCTCAAGTTAAATTAATGACCTAGGATAAAGTGTTCTTTTTGGGATGGCATGCTGGTACATCCTTTCTTTTTATCTCTCTTCTCCTACATATCCTTGTTTCATTCCCATTTAATGGGTTCTCAACTTTTATAATTTAGCATTTTCTTTTTTGAGACAAAGATACTCATTGATACTCTTGAAAGAGTGTGCTCATTTGATATGGTTAAACCTTGTTAAAATATTGTAATAACTTCCTTTTGAAGTAATATGATCAACTCTTTACCTATATTTTGCTTTTGATCAGTACTTAGGATGATTGTGTATGATAAATTTTTGAAGGAGATTCTTCCTAATTTATTATCCTTTTTCTTGTCTCATTGAAGGTGTTTTCAAAGTAACTTATAGGTCTAGACTAGTATTCCATTTGGAACCTCTTCTATAAAAAATTTATGCAACCAGTGAGATTGAGCAAGCCATAGTTGTCTTTTGTTGATCTTGTGCATACTCAATCTTATGTGAATTTCTATTTAACTTTGGTGTATCACCCTTTTATATTTCTTATGAGCCCTTAACCATCTTTCTAACCCTTTCCCTATGAAGCATTAGCTTAGCATTAGTTTAAGTGAGCATCAAGAGGAAGCTGACCTTCTCTAGAGGTTCAACCCCAACATCGGTTACCCATAGCTTGGGCTTGTCCAAATATCATATCTTAGTTTGAGAGAGCCTAAATAATGCTCTCCAAGGGTGAAACTTAAGACTATAATATTTTTTTACATGCTCAGTGGGACACACTTTGTTTGAAAGTAATATTGATCAAAGTTGATGTTGGTTTGATCAAATTTATAGTAGTTAAGATCCCAAATAACAACATCTAGAAACTCCAAAAGGAATAATCAACACTCTAGTGTAGAGTAGTAGCTTCATCTCATGCCAAAGGTGAAAACAAGGTCATCTTCAAGAGGTATTCCTTTCAAATTTGTTGAATTAACTTGAAATTTAGCAAAAAGATTAAGGTTTGACAATACACATCCATATCAGGGAAATTTTGCTCCTAAGTCTTTTACAAGGCTTACTTGTATGTTAAGCACTTTATTAACCCCTTGCATAGACATGGTAGTACTTAGATATTTTGTGGATTTTAATGTCCAAAGCCCTCTAGACCTTTCTCACTATGATACTATCCCAATTATAGTCCTTAAAAGTGTTCCCTATTACACTAAAGACCAATCTATAACACCCTCTGAGCACCTCATGGACATAGCCAAATTATGAAATATCCATAATGTCACTAAGGAGAATATATCTATTAGGCTACTAGCCAATTATTTCAAAGTAAAGGCCCTAGGTTGGTATAGAGGCCTTACTGCTAATTCCATTCAAACATGGGACCAACTAGGGGAAGCCATGTGTAAAATATTTGAGGAAAAAAGTGATCATTTTTCACTTGCAAAAAAAATAACTACCATTTCAAGAGCTCCTCATGAAGTCATGCAAGACTTCAACACAAGGTTCCAAAAAACTTGGGACATAATCCTTGTCATAATTAGACTAACCTCTAACTTTGCCTTCTTATATTATTTAAAGGCTTTAAATAGTGACATAGCGATGTTGATCTAATCTATGGGAGAAAATATACTTCCAAATGATTATGAGGTGGACATAAAAGAAAAATACTATATGGATCAAGATGGAATGATTACACCCAAACCACTAATGACCTTACTTCCTAAAATCAAACCACATCCTATTTTTATCCCTTTATTGAATTTTATTCCTCCTACACGAATAATTTCTAAAATTCCTATACCAAAACAAAAGGAAGCTTATATTAGTGGATCTAGTGATTCACTAGAGTAGAAGAACTTCCAAGAGCTCAAAATCATGTTTTAGTACTTGGAAATCAGATATTAAATGTCGAAAGGAAATAAGATTTCAACATGCCTCATCAAATTTCATATCAGCCTCAACATTAAGCCTTTCAAGAAAATAAGCCACCATATAAGGGGAACTACGAAAGCCAGGGCCAAGGTCAAAACCAAGGACAAGGGAAACATGGATATAATAGGAAAAATAACTAAAATATTAATGTTTATAGTAATTCTAATTCCTTGATCTTAGCTCAAAATAATGTGTCTCAAGAATCAAAGGGTGCCATGCCTTGTAATCAATCCTTTAGTTAGCATATTCTCTCAAATATTGACCTTAACCAAGCCTTCAATGATCAATAATATAAAGATGCTAATTTTGGATACAACCAAGATCTCTTGGCCCAAAATACAAAGGTACCTAAGATGACCAAGCTAGAAGAGCCTTCCTAAGGTTAGAAGTCTAATCAAGGACCAAATTAGTTAGATGCTACAATGATGAACTATGAATAAGAAGAGTGATACACATCTAACTAGTAGGCTAGTTGTAGCTAGGCCTATATTGTAGTGGTAGTAAACACAAGATTTAAAAGAAGGAACATGGATGGTAACTAGGAATAAGTCAAAGAGCTTCCCACCATTACTCCTTCACTGACAAATCCAAATGAACCAACTGTCACTCAAAAAGGTTTTAGTACCTCTCAAAAATTATAGCCAAAGGAATATTTCTGTGCCTTAAGGCTCACAAGTTCAATAAACAATAGTGGTGGCTCCCAAATCATATGCAAAGGTTGGTGGTTCACCCATAAACATTGTTGAACAAATGAAAAGGTTAAATGTGAGTGTTCTCATGTGGGATATGCTCTCCATGCCTAGCTAGGTAGACATCCTTCAAGAAAGACTATCAAAGATCAATGTTCTAAAAAATCCCTCAAGAAAGGTGAATTAAGCTCTCACCAATGAATCTAAAGGGTCTAACTAAGGACAATTAGGTAAATAATTCAATCCTCCTCCCTTTTATATTTTAGTAATCATTGGTAACTCTATAGTGCATAATTGCCTAGTGAACATTGGGGCTAATATCTTGGTAATGCCAAAGTCCATAGTTGATTAGCTTGGCCTAAAATATGAACCACAATCTAAAGGAGTGATATGACTTGATGGTTTCCCTCCCAAGATAGTTGACATAATCAATAACCTCAATATGACCCTACAAGATTGTCCTAGTGTCTTGGTGGCTCAAGATGTATTAATATTAGATGTGGCTCCTTGCTTTTCACTATACTTATCCAGAGAGGTTATAGCAAAGATAATGGGATATATTACAACAAACTATTCCTATATGGTATTCAGGACAAGGTATGGGGTGAAAGTGTTAATCAAAGTTGAACCCATTGAACAATTCCATATAGAGCCATATGGACTAGATAATGTCAACATCAATTTCACCATCATTGATGAGGATGAATTTACATTGGAGTAAGAGTTGAACACTCATCCAAGAGAGGTACCAGACATGTTCTTAGATGATCTTTGGAATGATAACTAGTTATTAGACCCCTTAGAGGGTGTTGAAGAAAGGGACTTGGGTGTCTACTATTTACATGAATAAAGCTAACCTATGTCATCCCTCATAAGGCCTCAAAATGATCTTAATGGTTTATGGAAGATTTTATTTGATGGCTCAAGGAAAAATCATAGGTTGGGTGCAGGTGTCATGATAATATCCCCTTCAAATTATAAGTACTTATCTTCATATAGGTTCCAATTTAGCTACTCTTGTAATGCAAAAAAATATGAGGGTCTTATTCATGGCTTTTAATGGGCTAATAAGAGAAAGATCAAGTAGTCTCAAGTCTATGGAGATAAAAAATTGGTTGTACACCAATTCAGAGGTTAGAATGTCACCAAGAACCCTTTAATGAATTCATACAAACATATAGTGTGGGACCTAATTGAGGACTTTAAGTATTTCAACATCCAATCAGTGTCGAGAGGCCAAAATAAACATGCTGGTAGGATTGTAGTTATGGGGGCTCATTTTGACATCCCTAATGAATTGAAAAGGACTAAGGTTTAACCACATGTCAAAGTGGTAATAAGACCATTAATGCCAAATAATGAATCTCATTGGTAGGTCTTTGAAAATGATAAATAGATTGCATGTTTCTTACAATAAAAAAGTTCTCCTCCCTCAACTAATAAAAATTTTAGCATTAGTTTGGGGATTAGATTATTTAATTAAGGTCCAATAACATTCATAAATGGTTAGTCACCCTAGAAGTCCTCTTTCGTGAGGGAGACCATACAAGGAAGGATAAAATAATGATGTCAACTAATGAAGATAACTATGAGAGAGTTATTATCTTTGAAGATAAGCTCCTTAATCTTGGAAAGGTAATCACTAAGTCTAAAAGGCATGATTTCATAGATCTATATAAAGAGTATGCATACATCTTTGCTTGAGAATAGTGACCTAAAGGGCTTTGATCTTAATCTGGCCCAATACACAATAGATCTAGAGGCTAATCCCAAGCATATTAGGTAAAAGTAGAGGCCCATAAATCCCAAGATTGAAGAGCTCATGAGAAAGGAGTTGATCAAGTTTAATGAATCCAGGATCATCTTCCTTATCAATCACTTCTCATGGGTAGCTAATATAGTACTTTTTAGATAGAAGAGTGGGGAGATAAAACTATGTGTAGACTTCAGAGATCTTAATAGGGTTTCTTTGAAAGATCATTACCCTATACCATCCATGGAGAAAATCCTACTAGTAGTTGCTAGTTCAGAATGCTTCTATCTTAAATGGATATCTAGTCTATAACCAAGTGTTAGTGAGATAAGATAACTAGTACAAGACTACCTCCACCACCAAGTGGGGGATATTTGATTATTAGAATATGCCTTTTGAATTATCTAATATTGGGATAACCTTTTATAAAGCAATAGACATGGCCTTATAAGGAATGCTAAATAAAATGGTGATGGTATACTTTGATGACACCATACCCTTCTCCAAGAATTATAGTGAACACATGGACCATATGAGGCTGATATTCTAGAGATGCAGAGAGTATGGGATCTCTTTAAATCCTAAAAAATATGTGTTCTCTATACATAAAGGCAAATTGTTGGGTCATATTATTTCAAAAGAGGGATTGTTTAATGACCCTAATAGAGTAAGTGATATCTTATCCTTATCCTTGAAAAAACATAAGAAGGGGATTTGGAGATTCCTTTGAAATATCAACTTCATGAGAAGGTTCATACTTAGTTTTTCAAACCTAGTCAAGTCTATCACCACCATGTTGAAGAAGATCCAAGTGTTTACTTGGTCAAATGAAGGCAAGATAGCTTTTGAATCCATGAAATAATCCATTGAAAAATCACCCTCACTCTTGAATCCTAAATTTTCCAAGGACTTCATCTTATACACCTTTGCTAACATTGACAACATATCAACTATGTTGATGTAGAAGAATGATGAAGCAATGGAGTAACCAATTACATTTTTTAGTCAAGGGTTATAAGACTATGAGGTGAAGTATAATCTCATTGAGAAGCAATTTATTGCATCCTTGAGAAGCCTCAATAATTTAAGCCCATGTTCTTCAATAGTATGATCCATCTTATGGTGTCTCATCCTAGAGTTAGGGATTTACTCCTTAACAAAGATTTGAATGAGAGGAGAGCACAATGGGATACAAAGATCATGGAATATTATGTAGAGATTAAGGTCACCAAGATAGTTAATGGAAAGGCATTGTGTGAACACATGGTGAATGATCTCAAGAAGACAAAGAATTTGTTTTGGTGACCCAAGATAACTCACAAGTAGGTGCACCTCCACTTCAAGAGAGCTGGCTTCAAGATATGGCTCACTTCTTGGTAATAAGAGAGTGCCCCCAAGGTTTAGATAGATCCAAAAAATGTATTTCAAGATTAAATTTATACCTTATATATTATTTAATGGTGTTATTTTTATAAATAACCTTAATGGGGTACTCCTTAAATGTATAGATGATGACCAGGTGATCAAACTCTTGGAGAAGTTCCATGATGGACCTAAAGGAGGTCATTATTCACCTAAAACCACCACAATAAAGGTAATGTTAGTTTGTTATGACTAGCCCAATATTTTCAAATATGCTCATGCATGGATTATAAAATTCTATAAGTTTGCTTTCTTTACAAGAAAGCAAAAACTAGCAACACTTCCACTCAATCCTGTTTAGGTAGAATAACCCTTCATGAAATGGGGCTTAGTCTTCATAGGGATTATAAATAGACGATAAAGTGTAAGGAATTAATGGGTGCTCACTATAATTGAATATTTCATCAGGTGGGTGGAATTCATTGCTTTGAAGGAGGCTAGTGAAGGTGTAGTCTTGGATTTCTATGATAGCCTTGTAACTAGGTTTAATGTCTTAGCCGCCATAATTTTTGATAATGGATTGGCATTCCTCTATATAAAGAAAAGTGAATGGGATATAAATCTAGGTATATACCTCAAAACCACTTTAAACTACTAGCCTCAAGGAAAGGAACTATCAAAGTCTATAAATAAGAAACTGTTGAGGATCATCAAGATGACCATTAAAGAGAATCAGAGAACATGGCACACCAAACTAGAGACAATCTTGTGGGGTGATAAGACGACTCCTAAAATTTCCATTGGTAATTATCCATATGTTATTATCTATGTAAGGGAATATAAATTACCTATATCCCTTGAGATAATTTCATTAGAATTATCCCATCAGCCTAAGTTGATGGAGGATGAGCCCATGAATGTGAGGATGATAGCATTCATAGAGCTGAAAGAAACCAGGGACCTTGCTATGAAAACTTTAGAATCACATCAAGCTCAAGTCAAAATGGAATTTGAAAAATAACTATAGTAAGATATTTAAGGAAGGGGACCTATTCCTCAAATGGGACTCAAATAAGGCCAAACTAGGAAACCATACATAGTTTGATAGCTTATGGAGTGGTCCTTATTTGATCCATGGATGCAAGGAACACAGTGATTTTTAGATTTCCTAGCTAGATGGAGAGGTATTACCCATCTAAGTTAATGGAATTCATTTAAATACCTATTATTTAATAACATTATATGTATTGTAACATATTGTACATGTTATAATATCTCTATTATTTCCTCTAATTTCCTTATGCACATTTATTTTCTATTCTATCATTTCCTTTTCCAAATTGCCTCAGGAATTTTGTTCTATTTATTCTATTTCTTGTTGTTTTAAGAGAGGTTTATCTTAGTTAAAGAGGATAACGAATCCATGCCAAATGGAGTAGATAAGGAAAATGGTCTGGGTTCTCAAGAATAGCAAACATGCTTCCCTATGAGTCACAAAAGATGTTGGCCATTTTTGGACAACATACCAATCTTGTACCCATATGGATTAGGTTATTAATGGATGAATAGATGGAAAAGTTATAGAGACCCTTCAAAATGTTGAGATTACTTGGAATGAGTATGGAAGTGCATAGTTTTCATTTGGTTATTATTGACATTTTAGAGCTAGTGGTAGAAATTTTGAGTAGGCACTTTGATGACCTAACCATTAATACATGTAGATGATACATAGAATATTGGTCATATGGGTTTGTTCACATTTGTTCTAATTTTATATGTACCAAGTTTTAGGTCTTCTCCCAAAGTGCATCAAAATTTATGGAGATCCAAAGTTGGCCTCTCAGCTAAATTCCATTATTTTTTCATGCTTAGTCATTTTTGAAGAGGTTCAAATAGAGCCAATTGAGAATATTGACAAGGCCATATGTTGTACTTACAATAGTTGTATGTGAAAGTGGTCACATGAATTTTTTTAGTTTAATCCCTATTTTCTACATGCCAAGTTATAAGTCCTCCACCAAAGTGTAAAAATATTTATGCATGATCAAAGTTAGCTCCTCAATCAGATTTTACTAAGTTTTCCATAGCCAAATAAGATCTATCATTGTCGAGATGTCATGTAGGAGGAAATGGACTATTTAACTTGTGAATTTAATATATTCACCAAGAAATATCTTGAGACTAGTGGATCAAATGGGTTCATTCCTTTTGGCCTCAAGAACAACTCCTACAAGTTTGGTTCTTCCATGATTCTTGTGCTTCAAGATCCAAGTCATCAAAGTTGGTCAAAAAGCATAAGACATTCACATAGACATCAAGTTTTAGATAAACCAAAGGAAATCCATTTGATCTTAAGTTTTATAGTCACATAAATGTCAATAATAATCATGTAAACATAATTTCATAGGAGCAAGGACATCAATTTTAAAATCATGAAGTAGTCATTGGCTTTTAAATAATGGATCCCAGTAGATCAATGATTGGCCTTTGATTTAGCATTCAAATCTAATGCATATCGGAGGTTAAAGGGTTAATGAATATCAAGAGTAAATTTAGGCATGAAAAGTGTCAAGAATATGTTCAAATGGTAGAGGATTGATGTTTCTCAGGCATTCGTATGGATCATAATTAATGAAAAAAATGAGCCAATGTGTTAATGAGCCGAGTCATATTTTGACAAATAATTAAAGCAAAGGTGAGCCTAAGATTATCGATGAAGGTTGAGAGGCTAGTTTTAAGCATGGATAATAGGTTTTTGAAGGGTAATCTTGATGCCATTGCATTTGGTTCAAATTCTGTAGAGTGGTCAATATAATGCAGTAGGATATAAGGAACACATATAAATCACCATTAAGGTTAAATATGGACCTTTGGTTTATATTTTTGATTGGGTTGGATTTTTTTTGTAACAATGTTAACCATTTTAAGAATGATCCCTATATGCATATATGGACTTTTTGTCCCTTTAGAGAAAGAATGGGTCTATTTAGACCTATTATAATACAAAAAGTGCTATATAGTCTATAGGTCTATACTGATATGGAAACTATAAGAAAACCAATAAAGTAAGATTAATTTTCCACCTATAGATGGACCTATGATCCAAACATAAAGATAAATTAGAGATATGATTAATTCAAATGGTTTTCATCCTTCAACATCACCATAGTATTGACAAGTAGTTGCATAAAAGGCAAAAATCCATGATCTAGTCAAATTCATGAGCATGAGGTTTTATCTTCAAATGAGAGATCACATGAAGGATAAAATAGAAGGTATAGTGTTGTGAACTATAGCTAGGAACATTAAATGCATCCTCAAAACCTTTGGGTACATTCTCACTCAACAAGCTATGAGTAGTGGTCTAATTGATCAAAAGGGTGACAAGGCTTTTATTGGCTAAGGCTTAAAAGGTGGTGGCTCAGGTTCAATTAATGACCTAGGAAAAAATGTTATTTTTGGGATGGAATATTAGCACATCCTTTCTTTCTGACTCTCTTATCCTATATATCCTATTCTCATTCCCATTGAAGGGGTTCTTAGCTTTTATAATTTAGCATTTTATTTTTTGAGACAAAAATACTCATCAAGACTCTTCAAATAGTGTGCTCATTTGATATGGTTAAACCCTAACAAATTATTGTTAGAATTTAATTTTGAAGTAATAGGATTAACTCTTTGCCTATCTCTTGGTTTTGATCAGTGCTTAGTATGCTTTTGTATGATAAATTTGTGAAAGAGATTCTTCTTAGTTTTATGTCCTTCTGCTTGCCTCTTTAAATGTGTTTTCAAAATAACTTTTAGGTCTATATTAGTGTTCTATTTGGAACCTTTTCTATGAAATATTTATACAACTAGTAAGATTGTGAGATTGAGTAAGCCATAATTATCTTTTTCTGATCTAGTATGTGTTCAAGATTATGAGTGTCCATTTAAATTTGGTGTATCACCTTTTTAGATTTATTAAGAGCCATTAACCATATTTTCAACTCTTTCCCTATGAAGCATTAGTTTAGCATTAGTTTAGGTGAGCATCAAGACAAAGCCAACCTTATTTATAGGTTTAACACCAACATAGGTTACCCATAGCCAGGGGTTATCCCAATATTATAGCTTAGTTGGAGAGAGCCTGAAGAACCCTCTCCAAGGGTGCAAATTTAGACTATAACATTCCCTACCTAAATAACCTAACAAATAAATATGGTTAAATAATTGTATTAAAATTCACTACAAGTAATTTAATATTAATAATTTATTATCTATTGATGAATTAATCACCATAATATTCCCCCCTTAATTCAACATTGTCTCAAGTAAATAGGAGAGAAATTCTCTAAATGCCTCAAATTTTTCCCATGTAATTTCTTTGGTAAAAACATTTGCACATTGTTGATTTTTCAAGCAATACTAAAGCTAGATGTTATTGTTTTGAACATGTTCATAGATGAAATGAAATTGCACCTCAATGTGTTTAATGCATTCATGAAATACTAGATTGTGAGCAAGATTCAATAGTGATTTATTGTCTGCATGAAGAATTATTGGTTTATCCTTTAGTAATCTAAATCCTTCAAGTATACATCTAAGCCAAGTCACTTCACAGATAGCTCCTCTTCTGGCATGATATTTTGATTTTATGGAGGACCTTAAAACATAATTTTTCTTCTTAATCTCCCTGATATCAGTCCAAATTAAAAAACAATACAAATCCTAAAGTGGATTTCCTATCATCAATGTTCCTTACATGATCTAAATTTGAGTATCCTATTAATAAGTTATCATTCTTCTTGTATTCTAGGCCAAAATCCATAGTTCCTCTAATGTACATGAATATTCATTTTACTACATTCTAGTGACTATTCTTATGCTCTTGCATGAACTTTGAGAGATAAATTATTTCATAGATGATGTTTGACCTAGATTAGGTTAGGTAAATGAGACTCCCCATCAACTGCCAATATATAGTTGCATTTACCTATGGTGATTGATCTACTCAAGACAACTGAAGCTTTATCTCCATAGGTCTAGTAAATGGTTTGTTATCTATCATTTAAAATTTATCAAGCATTGTCCTAACATATTTTATCTAAGATACAAAAATTTGATTTTATCTTTGCAAAACTTTGAAACCAAGACAATAATGTACAAGCCTGAGATCCATCATTTTGAATGACTGACTCAGATTTGTATTTGTTGATTCAATCATCTTCACTAAACTACTAGTGATGACTAGATCATCAAAATATACAACTAAAATCACTATCTCCCCCTATTGTTTGAGGTATATATTTGGATCATATGAACTAATTTTGAATCCATGTTTCTATAGATGCTCATCAATTTGATATAGCATGCCCTATGAGCTTGTTTAAGACCATAAAGTGATTTGACAAGCTTACAAACTTTATCTTCTTTTCTAGACTTGAGAAAACCTTCTAATTGAGTCATGTAGACTTATTATTGTAAGTTCCAATTAAGTAATACACTTTTTACATCCATTTTATAGACTTTCTAGCCAAACTATCTAACTAGAGAAAAAATCATACTGATTGTTTTGATCTTTGTTGTCAGATAAAATGTCTCCTCATAGTTAATGCCTTCTTTCTGAACCTACCCTTTCACAAAAAATATTGCCTTATGTTTATCAAGACTACCATCTACTTTGTACTTCATCTTGAAGATCCATTTGCATCTGATTGGGTTCTTCCCTAGTAAAGATCTACAAGATGCCATATTTTATTTTTAATTAGTGAATTATATTATGCATCCATGGCATATTTTCAAGGTTTTAACTATATGGCTTCTTAAATTGTAGAGGTCTCGATAGATTCAACAACTATACTCATTAAGGCCAAATTAACCTCACCATAAACCATAATATGAGTCCTTGGTTTAGTGGTGGATGTGTTTGGAACACCATCCAATTTTGCATCTCTAAGAGTATTTGTATACCATTTAGGCATATGATGAGTAGTTCTTGTGGGTGGTGGAGCCGCACCATTCCTATCATCATTAATGTATTCATCTAGGAGATCACCATCTTTTAATTTTTCTATGGGACTAATTTATTTATCAGGAAAACTTATAGAAAGAACTTTTGATACTTTATTTTCAAAGAATTCAACATCCTTGCTAGTGTAGATTTGTCTAGTTTTTAGATCCATGAGTCTATATGAAAGTGATTCTTTACTATATCCTAAGAACACATATTTTTTGGTTTTCATATAAAGCTTAGTCCATTCACTTTGGGAATATGCATACTTGATTGACATATAAAACTTGAAGATATGTTATAGATGAATTTTTCCCTCACCAGGATTCATGTGGTGTTACTCCATCAAGATCTATAATGGGTACTTTATTGAGTAGATATATGGCAATTTTTTAAAATTCTACCCAAAATGCCTTTGTCAAGCCTAAGTCATAGATCATACATCACACCATTTCTATAATAGTATGATTACTTCATTCAAAAATTATATTTTATTATGGTGTATATGGAGATGCCATTTGATGATAGATGTCATTTGCTTTCTAAAAATTTAAACTCGTTACTAGTGAATTCCCATTCATGATCTATGCAGAGGGTCTTGATGTATTGACCAAATTCATTTTCAATAGTCAATTTGAACTTCTTAAAAGTTTCAAAGGCTTAATATTTTGTCTTCAGATAGTAGATCCACATTTTTCTAGAACAATCTTCAACAAAGAGCATAAATTACTTAAATCCAACATGGCTAGGTGTCCTTGGTCCACACAAATATGTGTGAATTATATCAAGTTTACCATTAGATCTATAGGTATTTTTTTGAAATGGAAATTGATGTTGTTTTCTTGCTAAGAAATCATGAAATTTGTTTTTACCCTTTTTAAGAAGTGGTAATCCTCTTACCATGTTTTTTGGTGGAGTGTGTCAAGATATCAAAAATTGATGTGACCAAATTCCTATGCCATAGTTGTGTCAAGTCTCTGTCTTTTTATATGAGTGATTGATTATGTCTTTGAATGAAATCAAGATAAAATATATGGTTCACATTGGATTATTGTGCATCAATTTTGGATTTTTTGGATTTATCTCTGATTAAACACAATTTTTTTCCACCTTTACAATCAAAATAAATCTTCCAATTTTGGTCTAAGAGTTGACTTACTAATAACAAGTTTCTAGTTAATCCAAGTATATAGAGAAAATATATGACTTTACATGTTTGTGTGCCTAGGGGCAAGGCACTATTTCTAATTCCTTGCACACTATATGAAGAATATTCACCGAAAGAAAAAATATTTCTATTAGGTTCATCCTTTAAAGTGAAAAACCAATCTTTTCTACCTATCATGTGTTAGGTTGCATGTAAGTCAACATACCATATGTCACTTTGTGATGTGGATACATCATGGGTATCTCCAAAGTACATGTAGTCATCTTTCTCATCATGATCTTCTTGTTCAACAATATTTCATTATTTATTTGATTTCTTCTACCAAGTCCCCTTTTTTTGTCCTTGTGACTTATTGAATGAGCTAGGGAGATGAGTTTTTGTTAGTGAAATTCTAACCACTAGAAGATCCTTTTCTAAAGATATTGTACCAATAATATTTTAGGTCATGTCCATGATGACCACAAATGAGACATTATTTTTGTGACTTTATTCCTATTGAATTATAATTTGAATTAGGTTTTGATAAATATTTGATTGGTTTCTTACCTTTCTATTAATAATAATCTAGTACATGTTATTATTATTTGTCATGACTATTGAGGGACTCTTCCTATTGTAAAATAATTAAAAAAATTTCAAAAATTGGTTTCTATTCTATGACAGTCAAAGTGGCCATAAAAATATTGTATGAGGGTGGTAGTGCTATCAAGACAATCAATACAAGAGAGTCATCTGAACTATCTCACCCAAGGATTGAAGTGATGCCCTCAGTATTGTAATATGTCTTAAAAAGGCTTTTACTATTTATCGTTATCTAAAATTGAGAGAGTGGAGCTAACTTTACAAATGCATAATTATGCTCTCATTTTTGGCCTCATATATAGTGTAGAGCTTGTCACAAGCTTCCTTCTATGTTTTGGCTTCATGTATGTATGGTTGAACTTCATATGATACTCCAAACATGATAATCAACTTAGCCTTTTAATTGGCTTTGTCAAATTTACGTTGTTGATCAAAATTTGTTGTATGTTGAGTATATGAGCCATCTAATATAGACAAAATTTATTTAAATTCCAATTGAGTTCTGAGCTTTATCTTATAGGTAGAGTAGTTGTCACCTTTGAGTAATTATGAATCTAACAGAAATTTTTTTGGAGCCTATGCAGCTATTATCAAGACTATGGGTGATGGATTGGTTATATATCACTCCAAGATATAGATCTCCCTTTTTATATACCATTAGACCATTATACTAGAAATTTATTTATATGTATCCATTCTTTATACTTGTTTGTATAGAGAAGAAGCTTGCCTTTTCTATATACCTGATGGTATGGGAAATAATATGATACTTGGTACCTATATAGTACTAAAAAGGGTTCATCTAATCACCATCACCTGATTAGATAGATTTCTACATACACATGCATAACTTTGATATATACTTAGGAATACCACCAGTCAAGATCTATGCCCTTGAAACAAATATGTAGATGAAGGGAATGTTATGACTAAAAGTGCCTTGTTTCTCCCCAATAATTTAAAGAAATGATGCCCAAAAATCATTCTTGTAACTATGTTTGGTTGTGTATGTAGTAACTCAAGCTCAATGACATTACCTATAAACATGAGTTAGAGGCATAACTATGACTGAACACTACATTGAGTTTGAAAGACTCATGATTTTGTGTAATATTAAAATAATTACAATATTTTGCAAAATAAATTTACAATGCTTTTTAGAAAATGAAAATTCACTCATTTTTTTCCTTTGGGCTTTATGGCCTCTTTTTATTGGATATATATATATATACATATATATATATATATACACACACACACACACACACACATATATATATATATACATATATATATATATATATATATATAATTTACCTTTTTCTTTTTTATTATTTTTTAAGTACATTTACCACAAATTTAACAAGCTATAACTAAATTTAGCAGATTGGACAGAGTTGGTGGGGCTGTTAAAAATTTCTCTAAAAAATGTTTTTGGGGGATTTGAACCTCCCACCTAACATCTACCAAAAGGACTTCCCACCAAATCACCTATCAATCATTTCAACAAGAAGAAAGCATAAATGTATATATAAAGTCTACTAAAGTTGAGTTTTATGTGAATCACCCTCTCACCCAACACCATGGGTTGGTAAATAAATGGTTTTTAGGAAAATTTAAAGCAAAAGAAATATTTAAATGGCAATTTTGGGAAACAAACAAATAATTTTAAGAAAACAAGAGGTGGTTTTGGGATTTATAAGATGGTTGGGCACTTTAATTTGAAGCCATGAATTTAGAATCTATGAATTTTAATTTGTAAATTTAAAACAAATTTATCAACCTCTTTTTATGATGCCAACCTCTTTTTATGATGTAGTTTTTGTATTGAAAATGCCAGTCTCTTCCATGCTTTGGTTCTTTTTAAATTTATATGTTATGGTTTGGTTTGTGTCATCCAAGGATGACACTCAGCGATTATCTTTAACTAGCTTATAGCTCAACTCAATACTCATGGATTTTTTTCAATGCTAAAGGATTTTACAGGAGAAAAGATTCAACACACTCTTTTTAATTGCAAATGTATATATGCCATATCAAAAATAAATAAAATCTTACATCCACTGCTCTGAATGCATTGCATATATATTTATTTATTTCTATTTTTTTTATTATCAAATAAATAACATATCTCTTTGATATGGATGCCTAGTCTCCAACGCTTTAGGCTTAACTGCTTATTTTCCTTTGAATGCATCCTTCAACATTTAATAAAAAACACATCCTTCATTTTTTTAATGTTGGTCCTTCAATGCTACTACTATAGACACCACTAGGAACACCTTGATTTCATAAAAATCTTCAAATGGAGGAAGATTTGACCTATATATTCTTTGGGAGTGCTTGGGCTTCTCCTAGGTCATATAAGGAAGCTTAATTTTATAAATCTTCTTCTTAATAAGAGCATGGGTTTCTCACTTACATAGGTTCAAATATTTATATGATGATCTGATACCAAATTTTATATAATGATAATAATATATTTATTATGAAAAAATAAAATACATTATAGAGCTTTATTTGTACATCAATATAAGATCATAATAGTTCCTATAAAATAGGAATGATATAATCAAAGTAAAATAATAAAATATCCCAAATATAAAATAGCAGTTACAATTACTAACTTTAATAGATTGTTAAGATTTACCTATCTAAATAACCTAATAACTAACTAAGGTTAAATAAGGGTGTTACAATTCACTATGAGTAATTTAATATTACTAATTTATTAGCTAATGATGAATTAATCACCCTAACAATAACTTCATTTTTCCATAATATTTTCCCCTTATTTAGAAATAAACTCTCAAAATCAATGATAAAATAGGAATCATATCTTATTTATTATGTTTAATATGCACCTTACTCCCATATACATTCCTATAATCTAGATACTATAACCTATAGTCGAGTATAGAAACTTGTCCACAGAAGAATACCATGTTGGGTTCCCTTTAAAAAAATCACTATAATTATCTAACTAGGTAATATTATCCACCTAATTTTTTCCTTGGTGATTATAACTTGAATTTTAATTTCTATATGGGGCAGGTTTGGGATTAGGAGCCTTCCTAAAAAACAAAAAAAGAAAAAGAAAAGAGACACTATACAAAGTCAATCTTGGATACTTAAGAAACAACTCTATATCTCTCTCCCTTTGTTGATCCTCAATTTTTAGCCTTAAAATATTACTATTTTTTGGGGTTATCATTTGGAAATTGATATTACCTTACTTTTCTAAATTTAATCTTTGGAGATAAACCCATTCATCTTCCTAATTCCATGAGACTAGGTATAGGTGGTCACAAAATCAAAAGCTAAAATAAAATAAAAATAAATAAATATTAAATTTAAAAAAACTCCATGAAATAAAAACCATAATAGTATTATTTAATTTCTATACTAAAAGGATAACCCTTCCATTTTATCAATTCTTTCTTGGTTAGCCATCTATTGATCGAAGTCTAGACAAAGCTAATAAAAATAGTTTTTTCTAAGCCTAATAGGAAGTGTAATTAGCTTTCATGTCATATGTATTAAGTTATATTATTATTCCTTATGAATTTTTTTATGATTATATTTCCTCTTTTCACAATTTTCCATATCCTATTATCCCTTTGTTCCTTACTGTCAATGGAAAAATTAGCTTGATTTTTACCTATAAAAAATTAGCACATTAATATTTTGTAAATAGTCACATGCTAAATTTTCATATATTTTGTTATAACATTAAAATATAATAAAATCTATGGAATTTTATCACAAATACAGATCCAAAACATGTCATTACATTCCTAGCTAGATACAATGCATATATTAAAAAGATGCATTATAATAATTAAAATAAAGGTGTTAAAAATACACTAAAATGCAAAAATGGGTCATATATATAAGTATCATAGTGTTTTATATAAATAAATTTTTTTGTATATTGTCTCCACACTAATGTGGAAAGTGTGATTAAATGTCAAAAACAAAAATATAGTAAATATAGTGTTATGGTCATCCCTACCTATAGATACCTCCTAAAGTGGAATGCTTAGGGATCTTGATCCTCCTCCTCTAAGAGTATCCAAACACATAGTGGAGAGGAATATGTTTCATACTTTATTTCCTTATATGATAGGTCCCAACCTTTGATGCCTCTCCTCCTACATTCTACTTGCTTAAAGAGGTATGCCTATATATTAGAGAAAATATGTCACTTAGAGTCTTGACCTAAGCTTCATATCCTAATTATCATATTTAAGGCCAATTATATTATTAAATATCATATCATATATAATTAAATATGATAGGAAAGGTAAAATATGTTTGATTTCTAACTCATGCTGACAAGTAGACCCAAGTTTGTGAGAATATTTTCCCTACTCAAGCTATAAGTAACATGGAACAACTGCATAATATAATCTTGAATTATTATCCACCACTATATTATAGATTCAAAATATTAAAACACAAACATATCTTATTACTCAATTGTAAATTAGGATAATAATCAAACTAGCTAGCTGAAACTATGATAAAAAACTCAAATAATAAATTAGCTTACCTAGATCCCAAACATGCCAGTTAGGGTTGGCATGCTTGTATCAACTCATATCCACCTATTCATCCTCCTTTTTGGCTATCTAATTTCCTATGGGAGTATTATATCCATATCTCACTACTCCATTTTACCCTCCCTCTCTTGTAACCACTACTATATATTATGGCTATGGTTATGGATGTGGACGTTACTACTTCTACTATTGATGGTCTCTACTTGGCATACCCCATGCCACCTATAATTAAACTATAATTACTTTACTTAAACATCCCTATATTAATTCTTTTATATAAATAGATGATTATATGGGTTCAATGTCCTTTCATCCTCCTCATTTCCTAGCATTAGCCAATCTAGCCATAAGATTACTCAATGTCTATGGATACCAACTTGGCCTCTTCAGCCTTACATCCATATCCTATCTCTCTAAAAAGTAAATAACATATGGAAATGATACATTAGCTACATATTATATATTAAATTACTAGTGAACTTGATCTAAAATGTTGACTAGGACTATACTCATCTTTCTCACACTTAACATGAGCACTCATAGGCCATAAAAATGATGGCCTTATCCCCCCACTAACCTACCATGCCCACATATGGTAGGGTGATAATGTATCTCATAGTTAGTGTGCTAGTGACTCATGTCACTTCCCATAATGGTTCCATGCATATACATCTATAACCCTTGATGGACCCTTTATCTCTAATAGAAACACCTATCTTATAGGGGATCATATGCTCATTTACCCAACACATGATAAGAATTGTGTGACTAATAGATAGATCCCCTAATTTGGATATGTGATATAATTATTATTGTGTATTAATAATACATCATTGGCATAGGAAAACATGTGTATAATCTCCTAAATGTTAATAATGATCAGATCCCAACTATAAAGGAGATGATATTTTTCATTCTCATATACCAAATACAAAAATAATTGTTGATAATCACCTTTAAAAGGTTTTGGATCAATAACATATCAATCCTTTATATCCTACTTCACACCACATTAGGTGGGTCCACGTCACCAAATTATTTGTGACATCCCTAGGCCTCTACTCTATCAGTATCCTCCATAAGTGTCACTACTCTCCTAGTGTATGGTAGGACCATAATCCTATATACATCAAAAAATTTATGGTACACTCTTTTAGTGCTTATCGGAAATATAAAGTGTTTTTTTATACATCATAGTACATGAAAAATTCACATTGTATTTTGATAACAAGGGAAACTATAACCACTTGTTTTACCCTTAAAATCATTTCCTTATAAATATTGATAGTCTCCTATGGTGTCAATAATTTGATGACCCTAGGAAACTATTCCTACTCATTATATATTATTTTCATATGTATCCCAAAATCAATCACAAAAATAGTATCTTTATTAGTTATAATCCCATAAAATCATTTTATCACCTACCATAGTGAAATTGATGTTGTGTAGGCAACAATCATAAAACCACACATATTTGTATACCAGATGTTACACAACTATAGTGATAATTTTGAAACCATTATGGTTGTTATGAGATCACTGATCCAATATATTATTGGTTAAATATCCTTTTTATCTATTTCACAACCATTGGTGTGAAAGCATAGCCATCATTCTGTAAAGATTGGATGTTTTTCCATAGAACTAGTTATTGCACCTTTTATATCCCTAAACTAAAAGTCTCAAAACATGAAAAAAATGTAATAATATATATATATATATATATATATATATATATTGACATGTACACTAGAAAAAAAATGCTAAAACTTGAAATTAATTAGCCTTAGACTATTTTTAAAATAATATTTCTAAACTTATGTGTTTTTCATAAAAAAATAATAAAATTAACATATGTTTACACCTTACATAATACCATTGGTACTCTTTCCATATATTGATTAAACTCATATATTTGAATATATTTTATCCTAATTTTGTCCTAGGGAATCAAGAGATCTAAACTAAGCAAAATCACAATGCAAAAATATTTCCAAATCGGGTAATATTTTTAATTTAGAGTTTAGTATATTTTTATTTTATTTTAAAAAAATTCCTTTTTTATAAAAAATATTTCCATTTTTATAAAAATATTTCTTATAAGATCTATTTTTCATGTAATATGACAAATTTTAGATTTTTTCAAGCCTAAAATGGCATTAGATATTCCAACTAGTAAAAAATATTGTTCTTTATTTATCATATTTTTATTACAAAACATGTTATTTTCACATTTTAATATTATAAGTTAACATATATTTATATATAACCAAGCTCATTCCCCCAAAGGGATTTCTATCAATCAAGTTTTCACCATTTAAAAAGTAGTTAAAACCTTCCCAATTTGATGTAACATGGAAACACCTCAAGGTTGTGGGTACCCTATCAGAGAGGTGAATCTCTAGGTTTAAGGGATATCCCACCTTGATGAATTACTTAGGCTCAAAAATTATTCTAACACTTGATAGGAAAAGGGATATAAACCTTCTATAATGTAGGTGATGCACCAAATATGAATTTATCACTACCAACCAACTATAATATCACTTCAAACAAGAGGCTAACCTATGCATGACACTAGTCCAAATCTACCTCTCTACATCAATGTTTTTCTTGAAGGTTTGTGAAGAAAGCTTGAGCTATGAGGACTAGTAAAGAGGTCATGACATGACACTAATTAAATAAAACTCAGTAAACCCATACACACTTAATTTGAACACATCCAAAGACCTACAAAAAGGATTCCAAACTCAACATGAATGCTAAACAAGAACAAGCATGGAAAGGAAGTAAAACTATCACTTAACAAGATCAACTAATCAAGGATTCATATTGAAAATAATCCATAGAGAAGGTCAAAATAGGTTATTCTTCATTTATAAAAGGTTAAAAAATGTTAGGTATTCACCATACATAGGTAGAGGATATAAACTTATCCAATTTAGTCTAAATATATAGATAAAGTGAAAGAGGGAGAGAAAGATAGAAGAGAGAGAGAGAGAAGAGTTAAAAATGATTTAAAATAATAAATAAATTTAAAACTACCCCATAAATCCCTCAAAGACAAGTTTTAATCTTATAAATATACTCTTCTGCTCTAAGTCATGTGGAAGTTTCAAACTTTACTTGACACCTTGACTAGCTCTCCAAAACTGCCCTTAGCCTTGGATTGTAGAATGACAATTGGCCCTATCTATGGTTATATAATTTTTATTTACACATTTTATCTTCTCTTGAAACCTATTAGCTAAACTCTTCATGTTATCTTTGACACATCACTTCATTCTCTTATTAGGTGTCTAGAAATCTCTTCAACTTACTAAGCCAATCTTGCTTTCAAGTGTCAAAAATTGAATTAATCCTATCCAAATTATTATCTCTCAATGTATGGTCTATTCACATCATATTATATCTAAAAAAATAATTTATACGTCTCAAACCAACCCCAAGAACTCATTCTACACTAAAATCTCCATTTTGGCTTCATTTCTTGTAGCTCTAAAATCATGCAAACCTATTTATGTATATAAGTGTATAGATGGTAATGAAAAATTGAAGGCATGTTTTAGAAACCATTATTTCTTTATAGCTCCATGCCAAGTTTTAAGTCCTGAGAATGAGTGGATATTTATCTCTCCTAGCTAGGTATCAATTAGGCCTCCTTGTCTAGAGACTAAATTTTGGCTCCATAGGATTAAAAAACATTTAAAAACTAAAAAAAACATGTAATTTAGTCATATTACCTCATTATGATCCTCCAAGTCAAATTTGAGCTTCTAAAACCTTATATGGACCTCCTAAGTAGCTTAAAATAGCCATTTTTAGCCAATTCTATATGATTATTTAATTTCAAGTACCAAAAAATATCATGTGGTAGAGATAAAGGGAATTTTATAAATAATTAATGTTATTTTATGGATTTTATAATTCATCTAGATCCATATAAATCCTTTTCTCTCTCATCGGGTTGAAACTAGCCTATTTGGGTAGCTTGTGAGTGTATAAAGGTCTTAAGGATGATTCATAAAGGATAGGCTTTGGATAAAAATTAAAATTCCACTAATCATGATTAAATATGGGTTTCATCTTATACCCAATATATTTATTAACCATGCATCATTTCATGGAAGATATGATCCAGTTTGGGTGACCTTTGACTAATAGGTTGTGTTTGGGATGTTTGGGGAAAGATGTGGCCTGTATGTGATGTTATGAGTTTTAATTTGAGTTTAAAATTACCTAAATAGGTATAATACATCTACCATGACCTGATAAGATGATCCTATTGTAATATTTATTCTTTAACCATGTTACACACCATTAGTTGATGCTTAGGGTTCTTAAGCCAACTAACTCAAATTACCCTAGCTGAATGTGTTTTATCTTCTCTCCTTTACTTGGTGAGTGGAAAATTCATGTAATGTTTCTCTATAATCCTTAAAATATCCTTATTTTCCTCAATCTCCTTGAATCAATTCCCTTCTTTCCCTAATCAAAGTCTCCAAGTAGTAATGCTTTGAGAAGGTATACACAGTCAACTAACTAAACATTCAAGCATGGCTATAGATGAACATCAGATGTGAAAACCCTTGTAAGTGTTCATGGTTATTTGAAAAAAATTATTTTACATTTACTTATACTCCCTAAGGAACTCTTAATCATTACATACATAAGTGAAGTCAACTCTAACTTGACAACCTTGTATCCTTCTCTAGTTTCATGACTAGTTGTAGGTTATCATCTCAAAGTTTTAAGTCTTATTTTTTGGAATTTGACACCATAATTTTTGAATAAAATCATCAATACTCTGAGTGAACTGAATACCTAAACAACCATGAATGCTTTTTTTTATCAACCTCCTTCACACACTAGGATATTTCCTTTAGGTCTGATTTGTGAAAGAAGCTCACAAGCTCATCTACGCCTCCTAGGCTTTCTTTATGAGATGATACTATGTGATGATATTTAATTTATAAAATATAATAAGTTAAATTTAAAATTTTATGGCAAATTTCATTGCATCCCTTTCCCATCCCAGAATGTAGACCAAAAAGACTACTTTAACTTGGTTTGGTAGGTAGGCTTATGATCTCATGTGGTTTTGGTACATGTAGAGTTTGAATGACTCTTTTTTGTTCATATATATAAATTCATTTGGGATTTTTAGAATTTAAATGAAAATTTCAACTTATTCACACCTTCCACCATAATATTTTCTCACCATTATACCTTATATCTTCTTTTTACACTATGTACAATTTCTTGTGTGCTTGGCCTTAGGCCTGACAAACCTAAATAATATTAATGAATAATATATCATTTATTTGAATTAAAATATAGATTAAGAGTCATAATTTTTTAGGAAACATATCAATTTTCTTTATATCCCTTATAATACCATTCATCTTTTATGTCAATAAAGATACTTCATCACCTAGACTGGCTAGGCCTATAGGTGATGATGACTGTGTAATGGTAGGCTTAGGTTTAAATTGTATTTTATTATCTCAAGTAGATATTAAATCAATAATGGTATCAAAATTAGGTCCTTTATGTTTTTAATTCCACTCTACTTCCTTACAAGACTTCCAAACTCTAAAAATCCATCATTCTCTATCTTTATCCATGTAGGCTTGGTTGTAGCTAGTGATCTCTGGGAGATTTTTGAGTATCTATTTGTCAAATTAAATTAAATAATGGTTAAAATTAATATTTAAGATATTTTAACCTAATAAAACTTCAAAATATTCAAATTTTTTCTCTCACAAACCATTAACACCTTCAATCCTTGAAGTGTCCTTGTTTACTTTACACCCTACTTATAGGCCTACTTCTGCCTGTAGGTCTACTTATTGAGGGTTAATATACTTGAATCCTTATAATTATATATTATACCACTTTTTCCTTTATAAAATTTAAATATCCCTTCAAAAAAATTTCATATTATACGTAGATATCAAGTGTTCACAAATTTGTTCTCCAAGATGTATAGGAATACATGTACAGTGGTTCATGAATAAAGATTTTATACATGAGAGTTGGATACTATTAATTTTTTCATATATTATTTGGTGATATTTAATGGTTTTATTCAGATTTTAATGAGTGTAAAATATTTCAAGGTACACCTCCGTGTATTCAATAACACAAACTTAGACTCATGAATGTCCACTTATAGGCCTACATGCCTGTGTGTGACTGAAACACTTTATTGGTCATTTTTTAAAGGTGTAATTATATCATCACCATAATTATATAATAATAATAATATTTAAAATTTTTCTCCTTCATGATACCAAGTATTTATCATTACCACTTAGACCTCACATTGATACTCAGACTTGGAGAAGATTGTTCAAATATTGTAGAAGCTTTACAAAGAAGAAGACACTTAGAGACTATAAAAAATAATAAAATATTAAGTAATATCACATTAATTATATGAATTTTATGTTTATTTCAAGAATTATTAATAATTTTTATCCTATGAAGGTGAAAAATATCCCAAGAAAACCAAAATAGACTTGCAATAGAATGATATGCCCACACAGTCAAGACACTTTTACTTTTGTTGAAGACACTTCATCGAGATGAATTATATAATGAATATATCATATAAATTAGATATTTTACCTCTAAAAACATACCTCAAAACTATTATTTTCCATATAATTTTTAATTGGAGAAACAGAAGCAAAATCAGACCCTACTTGGATGGATAAGGCATAGTGACCTACTGTCACTCTTAAACATTATTCATAAACGAGGGGCTATGAATATAAAAAATAATTACACTAATTTAAATATTATTATAACCCATAGTATTGGAAACATTTTCATCTCTTTACTCTCTCTCTCTCTCTCTCTCTCTCTCTCTCTCTCTCTCTCTCTCTCTCTCTCTCTCTCTCTCTCTCTCTCTCTCTCTCTCTCTCTATCTCGGATGTACTATCCACTTGAATTTTTCCTTACTAAGATTATGAAGGTAGTAATAGAGGAGAGAGAATGTATAAAGCATCTGTATGACTTAAAACTTGGTCCAAATCTAAAAAATGATCTTTGTAACCCAAAGAAACTTTTAATCCATTTTCAACTGAAATATAATCTTCTAAGGCCATACAAGTGCCCAAAAGTTCTTGTAAAGAAGTAGTTTGCTTAGTTTAGGCATTAAACTATAGGTTTTTCTAGTATTTGACCATCCCTAAATATTATCTAAGATAAAGCACATAATAAAATGAAAATTGATTAAGACATGATATTATGACCTTAAATACACACTAATATATTTTTATAATGATTTTAAACCATATCAAACCTTTTACCATTTTTTACAATACCAAGACCTTGCTAATGACCCCTTAGATTACATAAGTACACATGAGTCTAGACCTTAAACCAAGCTAAAAAATGACTAATATAAGCATATGAAGACTATTTAGGACCATGAAAAGACCACATATAGATTTTTATAATTATACAAAATGTTACAAATTATTGTGCTTGACACATTTTAACTTGGGGTCGAAATTTGTTTAATACATTGGTGATTCATAGGGGTAGCATGCCTACTATGATAATGAACTAGTAGCCTTATCATTTCATTGAGTAATGGAGTCATTTTTACTCAATTTCAAACCTAATCATACCTTGAACATGATTAAAAAAAATCCAATTTTACCGTTCAAACACACCAAACAAAGATTATAGACACAAAGCAAACCAAAAAGCCTCACACATGTCCTATCAAGAACTTAGAGAATACCAAAAACAACATGAACAAACTATCTATATACAACTAACCTAAAAATAACTTCTTCCTCCTAGATAAAATGGAAATATTTTACAATTTATTACTCCATGAGATTAAGGATGGTATTTATAAATCTTCCTTATGAACCTTGATCTTGTTGTTTTCATCTTCTTCTTGAATTCCAATCTTTTTATCATGATCTCAAATGGATTGATAGTTAGAAACCAATCACATATGAAGGTAAATTCTTCTTTTACTTCAAAAAAAATCTTATTAGGCTCCTTAAATGAAACTTCAACTAATGATGCTCTATTTAGGCATGTTTCTTGGGCCTCAATAACATTTTGAGTGACACCACACTTATTACCATATATTAAAAGCTCATAAAACTCTTTAAGGAGTGTTACATATTGACTCTAAGATGCATCATTATCCTCAATGGGAATATCTTTCCCATTATTCTCACGAACATGATCTTCAATAATCAACATACCTTTGAAAAATCCTTAAATCTCCTAAAATAATTTAATATATTTCTACCAATCATCTTCATCCTCTTTTATTTGATCAACATGAATAAGATCAACTAGAAGAGCACCTTCCTCTTTCTTATCAAAAACCATAGGGATGTCAAGAGTTTGAAAACATTTTATGAAGTCATGTTGTGGTTACAAGGTAGTTTTTTCAAGTTCATTTTCTTCCTCATTGTACACTATGTCAACCTCATCTTGTTTTTTTATAAATATTTCAACCTCAACACTAGTTATAGCCTCAACAAAGTTAAATGAAACTAAGTCATATTAAATCATGTGGCAATACCTTCTTATAGAACATCATCCTTGAAAATTGAAAAGCCTTTATCATCCCTAAGTGGGGGTACCAACAAATATCTCTTCATCAAGCTCACTTATAGAATTTTCATTAGCTAAAAGTATAAATATTTCTTCTTCACTTAACTCCCATAGGACAGGTTCCTCTTCAAGGGATGTGGTGGGAGGGTGATGGGAAAGTTCATGAGTTGGATAGGGAGTATGAGGTATGGTGGATGGATCATGAATGGCTTTCATAAGGGATGGGATATTATTACAACTTGAAACCTTTGGAATGGTTGACTCTTAAATAAACTCTTAGATAGGAGAAAAATTGAGTTGAGAAATGGAAAGGGCATCTTATTCAACAAGAAATTCATATTTATCATAGCCTTATTGAGGATCTTCAATAGTTGCAAATTGATATTCACACTTCTCCACTAATACCTCCTTGTTTTGAATATCTTCTTGAATAGGTATCCAAGATGAAGTAGCTTGAGTAAGCACAAATATTTATTTGACATCAATCTCTTGATATTGTATTGACTCAATTATTTTAATATTCAACTCTATCTCCTTGATTTGTCTATCCATACTCTCTTGGAATATCTTTTCTTAAAGGTGGGCATTGACCTAATGAGGATAAGGGACATAAGAGGGCTAGTATGAGGTATAAGAGGACTCTTGGGGAAATATGAGAGAGGCTTTCATAGGATTAGATTATTATTTTATTTCAACTCCAAAATATATACTTGTTTCACCTTGATCACTCCATGACTTCACTAGTTGGTTATATCTTGGAACCTTGAAAGACTTATTAGGGGGTTCTTGAGGAAGAGAAGTGGAATCTTAGATCTCAATAATAGGTTGTTGAATAACAATTTCCTTCTCATTTTGAATGCTCTTTTAGATTTAATTCCAAGAAGGGAAGGTTTGAGGAACACATGCAGGACTTATAACACTTGAAAGGGCCCCTTGGGGAAGAAGTGGTGGCATATATGAAGGTTGAGTTCATATGTATGAAGACACATAAGGATGATTTAGTTGGGAATTTGTTATTAATAGTTACTCATCTTATCCTCAATGCATTGAATGAGACCACTCACATCCATCATCTCACTTGAGAATCTTTGCCAATATTCTCTCTCAATAGGTTCCCATTATTCTTTCAATAGATATAATGAATCTCTCATGTCTTTAATGAGATGACTATGGATAACTTGACCATATTCACTTTGTATATGAAGGAATATCATATACCTCTCATAACCTAAGATATTTTGCTTCAAACATGAAATGGAATGATTTGAGAAGAGAGTGTGTTGGCTTGGAAAATTACGAGCTTAAGAAGGGTCATCATATGATTTGTATGACTCATGAAAAGGCTGATAAGGATCATAGGACTGATATGGATCATAGTGACGTTGATAGAGCTCATCATACGACTAATATGATATACTATAATCTTGTAGAGATTCACCAACTTTCATGAAATTGAACCCTACTTTAACTTAACCATAAAAACCTCATCAAGACAATGAAATGAAACACAAATTACTTTGAACAATTTACTAGGCTGCTAGAACTAGTTGATCATGCACAAAGTTGCCATTGATGTTTTGAATGCCTCCAAAGGCTGATATGTGAAATAAAAACACCAAGAATTCTTACAAAACTTTAGACTTTGGTCTTAGCATGCATGCCAAAACTATTATCAATCAAATTTTCACCCTTTGGAAGTTATTTCAATCCTTAAAAATTTCATGTAACATGGAAACACTTAAAGGTTATGGTTGCACTATTAAAGAGGTGAATATCTAGGTTAATGGGCTTGCTCCATTTGATGAATCACTTAGGCTCAAAAACTACTCTAACACTTGTTAGGAAAAGGAAGAGAAACATAGTCTAATGGAGGTTATGCACAAAAAATATGAGATGATCACTACAAACCAACTATAATTAAACTTCAAATTAGAGACTAGCCTACACATGACACTAATCTAAATCTACCTCTCTACATAAATGTTGCTCATGAATATTTGTGAAGAAAGATTAAGATAATAGGAATAGTCAAGAGGTCATGACATGAAACTAATGAAACATAACTCACTAAATACATAAACACTTAATTTTAACACTTTAAAAGACTTGTAAAAAGAATTCCAAATTGAACATGAATGCTAAATAAAGATAAGCATGTATGTGAAGTAAGACTATCACTTAGTAAGATAAACTAATAAGGAATGCATATTTAAAATAGTCCATGTATAAAGTAAAAATAGGTTTTTATTCATTGATAAAAGGCTTAAAATTGGTAAGTATTCAACATAACCAAGTGGAGGATACAAACTTATCCAATTTAGGTGCAATAGAGAGAGAGAGAGAGAGAGAGAGAGAGAGAGAGAGAGAGAGAGAGAGAGAGAGAGAGAGAGAGAGAGAGAGAGAGAGAGAGAGAGAGAGAGAGAGAAGTGTCAAAAAGGATTTATAAGAAGAAATAAGTTTTAAAATTCACATTTAAAAATTCAAATTTAATTCCTTAAATAAAATTTTTAGTCATTTTAATATTTTATTTTGATCTAAGTGACGTGGGAGTTTCAAACTTTGCTTGACACTTTGACTAGCTATCCAAAACTACCCTTTGCCTTGGCTTGTAGAATGACAAGTGGCCTTATTAATGGTCATATAAATTTTAGTTACAACTTTGACCTAATCTTAACACATCTCAACTGATCTCTTTAGTTTCTCTTTGACACATCACTTCATTCTCTTATTAGGTGTCTAGAAATCTCTTCAACTTACTAAGCCAATCTTACTTAGAAGTGTCAAAACATAAATTAATCTAATCTAGTTCATTATATTTAAATTTATGGTATATTTTCATCATATTATACATTCAATAATTCATTTTTAAGTCTAAAACCAACCCCAATAACTTGTTATACACCAAAAGCTCCATTTTGGCTTCATTCCTTGTAGCCCTGAAATCATGCAAACCTCCTAGTGTATATAAGTCTATGGATGGTAATGATAAATTGAATGAATATTTTAGGACCCAATATTTATTTAAAACTACGTACTAAGTTTTAGGTCTTGAGAATGAGTGGGAGTGTCCTTTTCATCTATTTCTCTATCCTAACTAGGTCTTAATTAGGCCTCCCTACCTAGAGAATAAAGTTTGGCTCCATATGATTATAAAAAGGTGAAACATAAAATAAACATTTTATTAAGTGTTATTACCTCCTATGGATCCTGCATGTCAAATTTTATATTCTAACACCTTGTATGGACCTCCCAAGTAGCTTAAAATAGTCATTTTTGGCCTATTTTATAAAATTTTATACCTACAAGTACCAACCAATGGCATGCAGTGGTGATAAGGGGATTTTTTGACATAATACATATTATTTTAGTGTTTTTATAATTCATATGATGTATATAAATCCTCTTCTCTCTCATCAGGTCCTAACTAGCCTGTTTGGGCAACCTATGAGTACCTCAGGGTCTTACAAATGATTTATAAAGGATAGGATTTGAATGAAAATAAAAATTCCATGATTCATGATTACATAGGTCTTTCCTCTTATTCCCAATATTTTTATCCACCATGCATCTTTTCATGGAAGATATGAATAAGTTTAGCAGATCTTTGGCTAGTAGGATATGTGTTTGTGATGCATGGCAAAAGATGTGGCCTGTATGTGATGTATTAATTTTGAATTTGAGTTTAAAATTAACTACATAGGTTTGATACATATACCATGACCTGATAAAATTAACCTATTTTCACATTTATTCTTTAACCCTGCTACACACACCACTAGTTGATGCCTAGAGTTCTCAAGCCAACTAAGTCAAATTGACCTAGCTTACTATGTTTTCTCTTTTATCCTTTACTCAATGATTGGAAACTCCATGAAATGTTTGTATATACTCCTTAAAATATAATTAATGTCCTCAATATTTTAAACTCAACTCCTTTATTGCCTCAATAAAAGTTTCCAAGTAGTAATGCATTGAGAAGGGTATACACTATCAACTAATTAGACATTTAGGCATGGTTTTAGATGAACATCAGATGTGGAGACCCCTATAGGTGGTTATATGGATATAATAAATTATATTTTAAATTTAATTATACTACCTGAGGTACTTATAACCATTACATACATAGATGAAGTTAACTCTACCTTAAGAATTGTATATCCTTTTCTAGTTCCATGATTGGCTGTAGGTTATCATGTCAAGGTTTTAGGTCTTATTTTTAAAATTTAGCACTAAAATTTTTAAGTAAACTCATCAATAATTTTATTGAAATTAAGACTTATCCAACCATCAATGAATCGTATTCCATCAACCTCCTCCATATTATGATATATTTCCTTTAGGTTTGATGTGTGAAAAGAAGATCTTAAGCTCATCTAGGCCTTCTAGGTTTTCCTCATGAGATGCTACTGGTAAATTTTCCATTTATTGATAACTTTCATTACATTCCTTCCTCATCCTTGACTTTAGACCAAGATAACTACTTCAACTTAGTTTATCATACATGTTTATGATCTCATTTAGTTTGGTATATGTAGATCCTGAATGTCTCCTATTTGGTCATATATCTAACTTATTTTTGGATTTTTATAACTTCAATGACCTTTTTAACTTTTTAACACATTCCACCACAATTTTCTCTCACCACTATGTGTTATATCTTCTTTTTACACTCTATACACCCTCTTATGTGATTGGCCTTAGCTCTGACAGAACTAAAGAGGGTTAGTCAATCTTATATGATTTTATTAACTTAAAATATGGATTAAGAGTCATATTATGTAATTAAAATATCTCACTATACTTTAAATAACTTCTTAGACCCTTTATATTTTGTGCCACTAAAGATACATCATTACCTAGATTGGATAGGCCTGTATGTGATGAGGACTATGTAATGATAGGCTTAGGTATAACTTATATTTTATTATCTCGAAAAGTATATATTGTATTCATATTGGTATAAAAATTATGAAATTTGTGCTTTTAACTCCACTCAACACCTTCACAAGACTTTAAAAATCTATAATTCCATTCTCTATCCTTATCCATTTAGGCTTCATTATAGGTAGTGATCTCTTAGAGAGTTTTGAGTATCTAGTTGTCAAATTGAATTGATTAATGGTGAAATTTAATACTATATATAGTTTAACCTATTAAAATTTAAAAACATTTAACTTGGTTCTCTCACAAACCATTAACACCTTCAATCCTTGAAGTGTCCTTGTTTAATTTAAACCTTTCCTGAAGATCTACTTCAACCTGTAGGTCTACTTCTTATGGGATAATATTCTTGAATCCTTATGTTTCTTGATTTTAACACTTTTTACTTTATAAAATTAAACTATATATTCAAAATTTCTACATATTCTAAGTAGATATCAATAGTTCACAAATTTTTTGTCTAAGATGTATAGGACTATGTGTATAGTGGTTCATGCATAAATATTTTATGCATGAGAGTTGAAGACTCTTCATTTTCTCATATATTCTTTGGTGACATTTAATGGAGTTAGACAGATTTTAATTATTTTCAAAGAGTTCAAGGTACTCCTTCATGCTACCAATATACTCCTAACATAGAATTGGACTCATGAATGTCCACTTGTAAGCTTATAGGCATGTGTGTGACTAAAACACTTTATTGGATTTTATTTGAAGGTGTAATTATATAATCACAATAATTATATAATAATCCCAATGTATAAATTGTTTTTCCTTCATTCTACCATAGATTTCTCATTACCACTCAAATGTAAAATTGATACTCACACTTGGAGAAGGTTATTCTAATATTGTACAAGTTATCCAAAGAGAAAGACACTTAGAGACTATAGAAAGGAATCAAATATTAGGGGAATATCACATGAATTAGATGAATTTTAAAAATCTTTCATGAATTATTAATCATTTATAACCTTTGAATATGACAAATATCTTAGGTAAACCAAAATAAACTTACAACAACATTATATGTCCACATAGTCAAGGCACTTTTCCTTTTGTTGAAGACACTTTATGGAGATGAACTATCTGATTAAAATAACATGTAAAGGAGATATTATACCTATAAAAAAAATCCCTTAGAACCATTCTTATCCATCTAATTTTAAATTGGATAAATAAAATCAAAATTAGACCCTGCTTGGATGGACAAGACATAGTGACTTGTTGTCACTCTTAGTAATTGTTCATAAATTAGGGGAGATGAATATGTAAACCAATGCCACTAATTTAAATATTATTATTTCCCTTAATATTTTCCATATTTTCATATCCTAACTCTCTCTCTCTCCTATCCATACCATCCACTTAAATTTTACCTTTTTAAGGCTATAAAGGTAATGATGGAGGAGATAGAATGTCTGTTACATACTAATTTAACCTTATGTCTGTTATAACCTTAGAATATGTGGATTAATATAGATATAATCTAATTATTATTTATTTTATTTTAGATTTATGACATATACTAGCTATGGGATAGTGATATGTTGTTTATTTTACATAATGTAATAGTTGTACTTTCTTATTTTGTACATTATAGATGTATATTTATTAGTTTTGCATCATTGGTTGATATATATGATGACTTAGACTAACTACCTACATGTTTAGAGGTTGATGTAGGATTGATCCTACCTTTAGATCATGACAAGGGAGATCATCATCGAAGAGGATTGAGTAGATGGGATGATTAGGGAATGATAGAGGAATTGCTAAGACCCTACACAAATACCAAAATAGTTTTAAAATGTTATATGCATAACATGTTTTAAATGTTAATATGTAGTTATGGAATAAATATTTTATGTGATTATATTTTATATGTAGATTTAGTTATTGTTATCATAGTAAGATTACATAATATTTCTTTACTTATAATTGTCTAAGATTTTTGAGGATAAATAAATAAAAATAGATATCTAATTATTATTATATGTATATACTAGCATAATTTATTTTAAAATGTCATTGAGCATTTAGCTGACTATTATTGATATTCAGAATATCAATATAAGTTAACACACACACACACACACACACACACACACACACACACACACACACACACACACACACACACACACACACACACACACACACACACACACACACACACACACACACACACACACTAGTAATTGGTTATATAGTTATCTTGTTATTGGAAGCAATTATAGACTTATCTATCTATCATATAAATAAATCATTAGCATTTTTTTAATTGCTTTCAAGGATTTTGAACTATCCTAAAATACTAACCTAGAGTTAAGTCAATCTAAACTTAGTCCTTGTTTATCATACATGACTATGTTAAAAATTATAAGTTTAGATATCATGATCAATGTAGACTTATGTATGGGATAAACTTGGGGATTTATGATGTAGTGATCACTGTTAACAAATTATATGTTTTATATTATTTAATAAATTTTAAAGTGAGAGATGTTTGGTCCTTTGGTGTGTTTAATAAAGGATATAATGGTAGATTAGTGGAACTAGAGGAATTCAGAGATGATATGCATGGATTGTGAACTAGGAGTAATGGAGTCATGCAAATTTTGAAAGGTAAGAGGTGTGATTGAAAATAATTTTATGATGTGAGTAAAATAAAATGCAAAAGGATGACATGAAGGAGGAGAAATATAGTGCAGAGTAAGGAGGAAAAACATAGGGCAGAACAAGGGGGAGAAAGGCATACTTGTTTTATCTGGTTAAAATTAGAAATGATTTAGAGGTTGGTTGTATAATTTACATTTCTATGCGTAATATATTTGAAAATGTATATGGGTTGTATATTTTTTATAATTTATATATACATGACCGTGATTTTGTTTGAAAACCAATTCATTATAGAAACCTAACAAATTGACTTATGTATTTTTCTAAATGAATAAACAATGGTTTTTTATATTGACCATCAAACTACCCTAGGTTGAAAGGATTACACTTAGTCTAAATAAAATCATGTGCTAAATAATGGGAAATTAATAGTATTGAGTAGATTCATAAGTACTAGTATTACCAGTTGATTGTGTAAAATGGTTTATTAGGAATATATATATATATATATATATATATATATATATATAAGAGGAATAGCCACAATCTTATACTCAGACCTAAGTCATTTTATCTTTCATTTTTTGCATTAAACAAATTTGAGTAATGCTAAAGTGTAAGATTTATGGTATCTATTTATGTGGAATAAAAATTGAAGTATTGAAATGAGTTTTTGAAAAAACTTGAGGTTTTAGATCCTCAGGAGAATGATCTTTTTAGATACTAAATATTGTCTTAAACCCAAACATAATATATTGGTAATGTGTGTGTGTGTGTGGGTGGACTGCATTATATATATATATATATATATATATATATATATATATATATATATATATATATATATATATATATATGTATGTATGTATGTATGTATGTATGTATGTATGTATGTATGTATGTATGTCTTGAATTTTATAAATATAGATTGCACTTTAGCTTATGAACATAATTATGTCTTTAATATAAAAAATTTGTATATTATTTATAAAACAATATACAACAAACTTGTTTATGCATCAAGTTTGTATTTGACTACATCTTTCTTTTGGATATAGACTATTATTTGAATATCAAATTTATATATAGATCAAGTATAGAGAATAGTAAACCTTTGTTTGGAAAATTATTTCTGAACAAGTTCATTTGAACACTAGTAACAAACTAATAAATATTTAAAGGATATTAATATGATCATTAATATCAAAAGCATAGTTTGTATAATGTTCAAAAGCTTGATTTGAGGGACTATGTCTATAATACTTTACTAGCTTAGTTGAGAAGATATATTATAAATAAATATCTAAAAGTAATTAAAAAATTAATAGGATTTGAAAAATAATTCTTGTTTGTCTAGTATAACTAGACTGAATACATAATCTTGAATTGGTTTATTGAAAATATAAAATGTAGGCTTGAGTGTTTATGAATTATTAAAGGATGGAATTGAGATCCTATCATGATATAAATATTGGATTGTTTGATGATTTTTTATGTTAGATGAATTTATAAAACCTATATTTAGTCAAATAAACAAGTATAATAGGTTTCATTTAAGTAGGGAGTTTACATTCTGAAGTATGTTTAAAGGTGGATATTTACATAAATCATAGATAGTATATATAAATTAATTAATTAATTATATATATATATATATATCATAATAAGTATGTATGGAAATACTTTAAGATCATTTGAGGTAAACTCATCTTTGCAATATGACTATACATATGTCTGTGAAAAACTTGCAAACATATTTATAAATTAAATGATTTGGTCTGTTGTTTAACTTAGTAAAGGCAAATTATTATCTTGGTCATACTTGTTTTCATAGTTGGTGAATACCAATATAAAATTGGTTGTGACTAGAACCAATAATAGTTTTTAATTTAAACAGTATGTTACTTGTGACATTTAAGTAATTATGGTCCCTATTTAAAGCATACGTGGATGTTATGATCTTGTATGGACTATGCTTTATTATATATGTAATAATAGCATGTTTTATATTAATTATATGAATTTTAAAGACAAAATTTAATATTATGATTATTTCCATACTTATTATGTTCTCACTTCTACTAATAGGAATAATCTGAATGATTCTTTAAGTTATATACTATGCTATATGTTATAATAGATATCGTGATGTAGGGACATCTTCAAATGGCCTTATTTTTTAGGTTTTTTAGTTCATATAAGTCAAATAGGGTGTATTTTTCTAGATTATAAGATTTAGGAGTGTGTTGAATTCAAATTTGGGATTATATGGCATTTTCCCACCATTTTTGTATGTTTGAAAATTTGAATTTTAAGTACCAAGTTTGGGTCCTCAATCTTTGTAAAAGAAATATAAAATGTAATATAGTTGTTTTTGGGTATTTAAATGGGTCAATTTCAAATTATTACATGTTTAAGTCACTTAATTTGTCATTTTTGACAAATGTATTAGTGGTTAGGTAGTTAATACTTCCTCAACGTACATGAGGGAGTTAAGAGTTAGTTAGGAAGTTATTGAGATATAAAAAGTCTTGTAAATGATTTTGTGGAGTTAGAGAGTTGGTTGGGTTGGATTAAAAGTGTGAAATATGATGAACCCCAAGAAGATAAATGAATATATTTTTTATTTTCTTGAAATAAAAGTTGTAATCTCTGCCCTATACATATGCAATGAAATGACTATGTAAAAGAGGAAAGTACAATGAAGAAATGCCTTCTGAAACTTTTTGCTAAGATTGGTATGCATTTTATATGTTAAATAATATTGATAAATCATTTTTTGGTTTTATAATATGTCCTTTATGATAAATTAATTTATAGACCCTATTGCCTACATATGTTCATTGGACTATGATTGTGAAAGAATGCTCAAAGAAGGAAGACATAATGGAGATATATGTTTGAGAATCTTAATGTTTTAAGTGAGTTTGAAAAATTATTTATAATGGTTTTAAATACTTTTATTATTTTATTTTTCAAATTATTTGGAGAAGGTCAATGCCATAAATACTGCATACTCTTTTTTTTGAGTTGGAAAGAGATAAAATGTACTTTAGGTGTGAAGAATTTTGTATGGAAGATTGAATGAGATTCATGAATGAATTTTTATACCTTGTTTTAAATGGTATTTTTATAGGTATCCTATGATATTTCTATTTTTTGGACATAAATTGTTAGTGGTAGTGTTCCAACCATGTAGAAACCTATATTTGTTAACACAATCAAGGCAAAAAGTTGTGTAAAGTGACAAATAGAGGTAAAATAAAGGAATACAATGATTATATGAGATATATTATTTTGGTAAGGATATATATTAACCTTTAAAATAATTTGGAATTCTTTGAAAATTTTTGTATATGCCTAATAACCCTTCTTGGGTTATACAATTCTATGTTTATGCATAAAATCACCCTCTAACTGGTGCAAATGGTTAATAGAGATGTCAAAAGGAGAACCCAATGATTTGGGAAGGTGAAGTATGGTGAAATAGACTTATAAATTCATTCATAGTTCCATGAAAGACTTTAAATTGACCATAATTTTTTTTGACACTTCTTATGTCTGTAAAAGTGGTTGAAACCTTGTTCTAGGGTTTTGAAATTCAAAACAATTTTATAAGAGATTTCACCAATATATAACCTAAAACCTATGTGAAAATATTGGGATGAAGATAACATAATAGATTTTGTATATGATAAGTTGAACCCATATGGTATAGTATGGTATTTGAAGACTGTGTGTGGAAATAAGGTTAAGAGACCTAATAGGCCTATACATAACCTATAAAAAGCCTATATGAGTGACCTAAGTGTTGAGATAGGGATTTTAAATTCATGAATAGTTAAGAGGGGATAACATTTGACTATAAATTTAATTTTTTTTATAATATTCATTTGTAAAAATCCATACGAAGAGGAAAAGGAGGAAAAAAGGCTAGTAGGTAGCCTATGGAAAAGAAAGAGATAGTTCATAATGGACGGAGTATATTTTAGAGTTGGGAGAGTTGCATAGAAGGTAAATAGGGTTGAAACCATTAAAAATTTAGTAGAATAACCCCTAAGATTTAAGGAAAATTAAAAGCATGAATGGATTAAGTTGTTAAAGGATTATTCTTACAACACAAGTATATGGTCAAGAAGAGAGTGTGAGGATGCAATTAGGAAGTGACAAGTTTGAAGGGTGTTTTATAAAAGGGGAATATATTAGCATGATATAGGTAATAAAATATCAGAGTTTTAATATAATAAGGGTGATATCAAGAAGTAGATGAGGTTTAGAACCCTAATTGAGTAAGAGAAGATTATAAAGAGACCAAAAGGGACATTCCTTGAAGAGATCCAAAAAAATAAGGTTAGAGCTAGGAGGCCATTGGTATAGGTGAGTGTTTGCTCCTATTTTATTACATGAGTGACAAGATTTGTAAAGACCTCTACATAATTTGATATCAAATCAAGAAGGTCATTGGGAAGGAAGTGAAGAAGGTATTCATAAAGAAAAGGTACATGTTTATTTTGATTTTGAGTTTGTGTATTTGAATAGTTAATTTCAATAATGATGAAGGTTGTTTACAAGGTTGCTAAATAAATTTTTAGGTATATGACAGAGGTAAAATAGTGAGAAGTTTATTTTGAATCCCTAGATCCAAGAGGATTGAAGAGAGATAAAGAGAGCTAGTGAGATCTCTAAGAGAGAATCTCAAGAAGAGAGATTAATAAAGAGATAAGAGTCCTAGGTGAGGACAAGATAAAGGAGACTCTAAGAGAGAGAGAGTCTAGTGAGAGAGACCTAGTTGAGGTCAAAAAAGGAAAGTAGGAAGGCTTCTCAAGAAGAAGAGATAGGTCTAAGAGAGAGACCTAGAGGGAGAATGTGAAGTGTGAAGAGAGTGAGAGAAACATGAAGGGATTGAGAGAAGAAGATGACCGAAGGAAGTGAGGAAAGAGGAAGATAAGAAAAGAGAGATTGATGATTTAAAGGCATACTTGATAGGTTTAGAGCAAGCTTTGGAGGATCTTAGACCAAAGTTTTCAATTGAGATTAGAATAAGAGTGAGATGGCCTGTTAAGGACATAATGAAGAAGAGGAAAAGGAAAATAGAAGTGTGAAAAGTGAAAGGATAATTGAAAGTGTTGAGAAAGTAGCCTAACAATAAAAAAGAGGGGGAATAAAAGCCTCATGTTTTGAGATATAATGATTCTTTGACATTCATGAATGTAGTTATGAGAGTTTAGGAGAAGAATGAGATAGTTGGGCTAATACATGGGCTCAAAAAACATGAAAAATAAGCATATGACCAAGTGGTGTTTAAGAGGCACCAAGTGGAAGGAGAGGCTCAAGATAGAGTCATGATGATGGAACAATAAAAATTAGGCCATCCATATAAGAAGAAAGAAAACATGAAGTATGAATAGATCCTCATTCAAGAGAAGGCAAATGAAGGCAAATGAGCATTGGGGTAGAAGCATAAGGAAAGGTATGAGGAATTTTCTAGTTTGTATGAATATTTGAAGAAAGAAAATAATTCTAATCCTCATAAAATATATAGAGAGATCGTAAAGGAAGAGACAAAGGATAATATAGACTTATGGCATGCAACAATGGTGTCTAAAATAAGATCATTAATAAAGGATATGAGTCAAGTACGTAGAGGCACTCTACATGATGAAGGTGAGTTATTGAGGTTGAAGTACAAGTTGTGGATTAATGATAAAATGTACAAAGAGAAGAGCAAGATGCATTCATGGCTGATGTAAAGAAGAAGGATGAAGCATACAAGGCACATAAAGGTGCTTGGAAGCAAGGAAAACACATGAGCAAGAAAAAGAGTTGGATAATGCCTCAAGGGCATGAGAAAGAATATGATTTTGATAATTCTTTATTTATTTTAGGTATAACATGGAGTAAGATGGAAAGAGGAAAGAAGAGATACAAATGTGGATCAAGAGGGCATGTACATATGCATGAGAAGCTAGTTAAATCAATAAATAAGATGAAAGGTGAACTAAATTCCTCAATTGGACCTTGAGATCAAGGAGGCCATGAAAATAAGATCAAATGTTAGTAAGAAAACAACTTAATCACATCAATCTAGATTGTTTATAACTTTTAGGGAATGTTTTCTTTGACCCTTAGTAATATGATGTAGGGGCATCTTTAATTGGCCTTTATTTTGAGTTATTTTAGTTATTAAAATTCAATTAGGGTGTGTTTATATAGATTTGAATCTTTATGAGTGTGTATAATTCTAATTTGGGCTTATATGGCATTTTCCTACCATTTTTTCAAGTTTAAAAATTTGAATTATAAGTAGCAAGTTTAGATCCTCAATATTTGTAAAAGAGATCCAAAATGTAATATAGTTGCTTTGGGGTTTTGAAAGGGGTCCATGTCACCTTAGTATTTGTTTAAGTCACTTAGTCATTTTTGACAAATGTGTTAGTGGTTAGGTAGTTAGCACTTCTTCAACGTATATGAGGGTAGCTATTGAGATATAAAGAGTCTTGTAAATGATTTTTTGGAATTATAGATTTCATGGGTTTGGATTCAAAGTGTGAAAGATAATGAACCCCAAGAAGATAAATGAAGTTTTTTTGGGTTCTTGAAACAAAATTTGTAGTCTCTACCCTGCACATATGCAACGAAATGACTATGTAAAGGAGAAAATTAAAATGAAAAAAATGCCTTTTTGAAACATTTTATGAAGATTGGTATGCATGTTATATATCTCAAAAAAATTCTAAAGTGTTTTTTTTGGTATCTAATATGTGCTTTATTAGAAATTAATTTATAGATATTGTTTCCTACATGTGTTCATTGGAATATGATTATGAAAGAATGATCAAAGAAAGAAGACTTAGTAAACATATATGTCTAAGAATATTTATTTTTAGGTGAGTTTGAAACATGATTTTTGATGGTTTTCAATAATTTTCTTATTTTATTTTCAAAGTGTTTAGATAAGGTTAATGTCATAAACACTACATACTCTATTTTCTAAGTTGGAAATAGATAGAATGTACTCTAGGTGTGAGGAGTTTTGTATGGAAGATTGAGTGAGATGATTGAAGGAATTGGTATACATTGTTTTTAATGTTTTTTACAAGTATCCTATGAGATTTCTATTTGTTTGGACATAAATTTTTAGTGGTAGTGTTCCAACCCTATAGAAACCTATATTTTCCAACACAGTCAAGGCAAGAAGTTGTGTAAAGTGACTAATAGAGGTAACATAAGGGAATATAATGCTCGGAGGAGGTATATTAGTTTGGTAGATATCTATATTATCCTTTATATTCATTTTTAATTCTTTGAAAAATGTTTTATATGCCTAATTACCTTTCTCAATTTATACAATTTTGTGTTTGTGCATACAATCACCCTCTAACTAGTGCAAATAGTAAAAAGGGGTGTCAAAGGGAGAACCCAATTGATGCATACAGCTAGCATCTATGTTCGATCCCTATAGCTGGTATCTCCAATGAAGAAGTTGATAATTTTCTTTCGACAAAGAAATGCCACATATTTACCATATTCGTGACTATGCATTATTTAAAACTATGCAGATAACCTGCATGATATATATTTTATACCATAGGCCAATCGATCCTCAAAGAATGAGCGAATGAATAATATCGACTCAGTCTGTTTACCTTATAGGCTCAGCTCAGCCTACCAAATGGACACATACCTCCATGCCACAAGCTCAACCTACGTCCTTATTCTAATCTAAAGATCTTTATTCGAGACTACAAATTTACCATATCCGTCCACTTCATACTGCACAACTTCATTTCACCAAAACCTACAAACAATTCTCACCAAGCACGGTATTTTGAAAACCGTATATCTCCATAGGCTTAGTTCAACCTCAGCATGCCCTCACATGTATCTTCTTATGTGCCTAGTCAATGGCTTTTGACAGTTGGAAGGAATGAAAAGGGTGCAACTTTGGGCTTTGAACCTCATCCAATATCCCATGCATCAAAACCAAGCTCTTTTGGTGCCCATTTCGGGACTCTTTCTTCACTAAAGCTTCCCATGCCTTTAAACTGCATCTCCCTCTTGCTTTGACTTGTTCATGTCATATTAACAGAGTAGAAGCTATGTTGATAAAGAAGCGTCAAGCCATGTTAATGGATGAAGTGATGATTTGACTCGAGCTTCATCACTTGACTTGACTCACACTCACATAGTGAGCTCTTAATTCCAATATGCATTATATTCCTGAGCTCCTCCTTCTCATTCAATTTCTCTCTCAGCTAGACTCCTCCATGGTTGAGTCGATGTTCTTCCATGGGTTACACAGCCATATCAAATGGACCAAAGCCTATCCTTTTTCTTCACATCCATCTCCATTTTCTTTTTATCCTCTGTAATGATATTATGGTTTATTCATTCTTTTCCGTAGACAACTCCATTTCTCTATATCATACAATGAGCCATTTTCTGATGGATTCCCTCTTATTTAATCAATGCATATCTTACTCTTTTTGTTTTTAAAGAGTTTCCTCCTCTTACGCCAGCTTGGGTTCGAAGACAACAAATAGGAGATATTTTCTCAACCAACATTCTAATGTTGAAAAATTATTTAATAATAAATAGCCTATGGTTGGAGGATTTCAACCACCTCCCTTGATTTACTCCACAAGCTTCTAATGTGGGATTCTTAACTGACTTTTACCTTTCCACTCTTTTTTTATCAACAATTACAATTACTCCTCCTTATACAACATTATGGGGGAAAATATAATAATTAAAATTTGAATTTAAACATGATTAGAGATTGCATGCCTAGTGAAGACTAATCTCAACTTAACCATGTCTTGCAGGAAAATGTATGTAGATGCTCCTACATCATACTCACCCTCTAGAAAGGATTTGAACCTTAGTTTAAATGAAATGCTTCCTTCATGCATTAGTCTTCATTATATGCCTGGATCCCAAGGTCTTGTTGCCAATACCAATGCTTGTCTTTGTTTGGAATAGTCTTTGTCCTTCATTTTGCTTTTCTTCCTCTTTAGATATGTCCTTCTCATTTCCTTTTTAGTTGTTATGTCCCATCTCCATGCTTCTTCATCTTCATACATGTCTTCGAGATCTTCTTTTTTTTCTTCTTGTTTCATGAGATTCTCCAATGATTCATGTCTATCATTCACTTTAGCAACCTTCATACCTGCATACAAAACATTCAAAGCCACCTTAGAATCAAAATCTTTAGGTCATGAAGCCTCTTGACTGTCTCCACTCTTTTGCTCTTTGGCCAAAACTTCCTTTGCCTCTTTAGTGTGCTCTTTTCTTGCTTCACTCTCACCAATGGTGTTCTCATCATGGTTTGTGCCTGTATGTGGCTCTCTTGAAGAACTAAAGAGCTTTTCCAACATTCTCATTTCTTCCTTTAGTGAGCTCTCATTTATCTCACTATCTTCATCAAACTTGGGCTCATCAACCTAAAGGATTACTTGTCCTTTACTTGGCATGTACCTCATTTCATTCTTTCTTGGCTTGTTTTCATACAAATCAAATCCTTCATTAATATACTCATCAAAAACAATTGGATCAATATTACCTTATGTCTCCTTACTCTTTTCAATCTCTTCTTAAAGCCATCTTGTTTGTTCTTTGTTTTCTATGAGGCATTGCTTTTCTACATACTCTCCCCTTTCCTCATCATCCATCCATTTGGAACTCTCTCCTTGCTGAATATTAGTCCTCATAGACAATTTCCATACCTCATTTCTCATGAAAGGATCACTAAATGATTCAAACACATCATCATAAACAATTTGTTTACCTTTTACCTCTTTGGTATACCTCTCAAGCATTCTATCTTCATGGAATGCCTCTTCCATACTCACCATCTCACCTTCATTCTCTTGGTTGCTTGAATCACCTTCAATCCTCTTCCATTGACTTCTTGGTGTTGTTGTCTCAATACTCACATCTTCTTCACTTGTTTCTCCTTCTTATCATTTGTCCTCTCAAACCATGTAGGCATCCTGTAACCATGCTCTTGTGACAATACTAAAAAACCAACTTTGTTTGTCCTTTTATTTTCTTCCACACCTACATTCATATTAGGAATATGAGAAAATCCAATCTTATAAGGTAAACTTGCCTGCTTGCTTACTTGTTGCTTGATTGTGTGCTTTTTCCACCATTTAGGCATCACATATCCATGGTTAATTGAAAACTTCACCTTTCTCTTTGCTTCTCTAGCATGTATATCAACATTTTCATGCTTATAAGAAAAATCAATTTTTGAATTCACCTTTACCTCCTTAATAGGCTGCTCCATTAGTTCTTTGATTTGCATAGCTTCTTGATTATTTGTACTTTCTTCTTCCTTTATACTTGACTATTCTATTTCCTCTTCTTGGCATTCAATGGCATCATGGAAGTCATCTTCCTCTTCTCCTCTTGCTTGTAGGGGTTCCTCAACACCTTCCTCATGCATTAACCAATGCATCTCTTCTTCCTTATCAACAACAACAAACTTTTTTTTTCTCTTACACATTCACTTGTGCACTTGGTGTCTTCTCTTGCACTAATCTCTTCAGTCTTCAAGGCCTTTCTCTTGACCTTCACAAGGTGGCTCATACCTACAATTACCCATGCAAATACAACATTAGATATAAAAATAAGAGACCACAAGGTCCCTATGAGTGTTCTCTTCATCAACACTCTCATCTTCTCAAGTGCTCTTCCTGGCACTTCATCTTTTCTTTCTTCTCTTCTCTTGTTCTCCTCAATGAGAACCTTCTTATCCACCTCTTTCTATTATTGCTCACTTGGCAACCTACTCATCCTCTTGCCTTTATGGGCTTCTCTCTTCTTGGCAATCTCATTTTGCCTTCTTCTCCTCTTCATTATGAGATCTATTGGCCACTTCATCCTCCTCCTCATTGGCCATACCCATGCTTGCTTGTCCATCTACATCCAAGACTCAAATCTATCTACAAAATTAGCTAAATCTCTTTTCAAACTATAAATCTCTTTATCAATTCCAATACTGGTCATACCTTTCTGCTTTGGGGTGCTTGTTTTCTTCTTGGTACTGTCATGTACCTTGCTACTCTACTCTTTTCTTAGCAATATTTCCATGTCTAATATCTTCACCCAAGTCTTTTCCACCTTGGTCTCTTGATCCCTTTAGGTCCTCACCTAGGTCTTTTGCACCCTAGTCTTTTGGTCTACTTGTCTCACCCAAGCCTTTCTCCTTGACTGGTCTTTTGACAATCTCCTTGATCTCACCTCGGCCTTTTGAATCCTAGTCTTTTTATCCCTCTTAATGGTTTTATTGAGCTTCACACTGATTCAATGGTCTCTAATATGACAAATATCAATAATTTCATAAATCCAAGCTTACCTTGCTTTGGATCTTTCTCTTGAGCATTCACTTGCTCCCTTACTTGTAAATTTTCCAAGCTGCTCTTCTCTCTTGTCAAGCCTCAATGGATTTAAGACTTCCTTTTCACCTATTTTCTTCTTAAACATAATAAACTCAAATCAAATAACAAAGGTTACTCATACCTTTCCTCAATAGGGTCTTCTAGTGCTTTGTCCTATTGATCTGTTTGCCAAATCCTATAACAAATACAACATCATTAACAAATGCAACCATTCCAAAGATCTCTTTGGCTTTGATACCAAAATGATGCATACATCCAATGTCTATGTTCAATCCCTATAGCTGGTATCCCCAACGAAGAAGCTAAGAATTTTATTTTGACAAAGCAATGCCATGTATTTACCATATTCATGACTATGCATTATTTAAAACTGTGCAGATAACCTACATGATATATATTTTATACCATAGGCCAATTTATCTTCAAAGAATGAGTGAATGAATAATATAGACTGGGTCTTTTTACCTTATAGGCTTGTCTCGGTCTATCAAACAGACACATACCTCCACGCCACAAGCTCGGCCTACGTCCTTGTTCTAATTTAAAGATCTTTATTCGAGACTACAGATTTACCATATCCATCCACTTCATACTGCACAACTTCATTTCACCAAAACCTGCAAAAAAATCTCACCAATCATGGTATTTGGAAAACCGTATATTTGCATAGGCTTAGTTCAGCCTCAGCATGCCCTCACATGTATCTTCCTGTGTGCCTTTGAACCGCATCTCCCTCTTGCTTTGACCTATTCATGTCATATTAACAGAGCATAAGCTATGTTGATAAAGAAGCGTCAAGCCATGTTAATGGATGAAGCGATGATTTGACTTGGGCTTCATTGCTCGACTTGACTCACACTCACATAGTGAGCTCTTAATTCCAATATGCATTATATTCCTGAGCTCCTCCTTCTCATTTAATTTCTCTCTCAGCTAGACTCCTCCATGATTGAGTCGATGTTCTTCCATGGGTTACATGGCCATATCAAATGGACCAAAGCCTATCCTTTTTCTTCACATCCATCTCCATTTTCTTTTTATCCTCTGTAATGATATTATGGTTTATTCATTCTTTTCCGTAGACAACTCCATTTCTCTATATCATACAATGAGCCATTTTCTGATGGATTCCCTCTTATTTAATCAATGCATATCTGACTCTTTTTGTTTTTAAAGAGTTTCCTCCTCTTACGCCAGCTTGGGTTTGAAGACAACAAATAGGAGATATTTTCTTAACCAACATTATAATGTTGAAAAATTATTTAATAATAAATAGCCTATGGTTGGAGGATTTCAACCACCTCCCTTGATTTACTCCACAAGCTTCTAATGTGGGATTCTTAACTGACTTTTACCTTTTCCACTATTTTTTTTTTAACAATTACAATTAATCCTTATACAACATTGTGGGGGAAAAATATAATAATTGGAATTTGAATTTAAACATGATTAGAGCTTGCATGCCTAGTGAAGACTAATCCCAACTTAACCATGTCTTGCAAGAAAATGTATGTAGACGCTCCTACATCACCAATGATTGGGGAAGGTGTAGGATGGTGGCACAGACTTATAAATTCATTAATATTTCTATGAAATACTTTGAATCTATACAAAATGAATTTTTACCCTTCTCAAGTCTGTAAAAGTAGTCAAAACCCTATTATAGGGTTTTGAAATTCAAAACCATTTTATAAGAGATTTTACTGATAGAAAACCTAGAAAATTTGTGAAAATATTGAGATTAAGGTAACATATACAAAACCTATAAATAGCCTATATGAGTGACCTAAGTGTCTAGATAAGGATTGTAAATTCATGAAGAGTTAAGAGGGGATAAATGGTGATATGGAAAGTAATTATTTTTCTAATATTCATTTTTACCAATGCATACCAAAAAGAAAAGGAGGAAAAAAAGCTAGTAGGTAGCTTGTGGAAAAGAAAGAGACAATTCATAATGGAAGGAATATATTTTGGAGTTGGGAGAGTTGTATAGAATTTAAATAAGGTTAAAAACATTAAATAGTTAGATACAATAACACATAAGATGTAAGGAAACTTAGAAGCATGAATATATTAAGTTTTCAAATTATTATTCTTACAAGATATGTATATCATCAAGAGAAGACTATGTGGATGGAATTTGGGAGTGACAAGTTTGAAGGGTGTTTTGTGAAAGGGGAATATATAAATGTCAAATAGGTGATAAAAAGTTAGAGTTTAAATATAATTATGGTGATATTAATAAGTAGAGGAGGCTTAGAACCCTAATTGCGTAAGACAAGATTATAAAGAGACTAGGAGGGACATTCCTTAAATAGGTCCAAACAAATAAGGTTAGATCTAGGAGATCATTGAATAAGGTGAGTGTCTATTCCTATTTTCTTACATGAGTGATAATATTTGTAAATAAATATACATCATCCCACATTGATGATATTATGTAGGTAGTGAGATGGACTTCACTAGCCTAGATAGCACCACCAAAGCTAGATGTAAAAAATTTGATCAAGTGGTCTGTTATGAAATTGACTGATCCATGGGATCATATGTTATTTAAAAACTTTTGACAAAGTAGTGTTAGATAGTAATTGTCATTTAATATTTTTTATTTTTATGTTGTTTGATATCATGTTAGAAATTCATTTTTTTATATGGTACACATCATGTATTATAAATTTACAACACACAAGATACTATCATGTCTTTATGGATTCCTACACTTCCATCATCTACCTATCTATGAAGGGAGGTCCATTCCCTAATAAGGGATTGTGTGGGGGATTGATGTTCCATGTTCGGTATATAAAATCACTCAGATGATGTTCTCCTTCCCACCTATAGTACTTATTTGGAGACTACACTTGAGATTATCAGAGATACATGAGTTGGTTCCACTCTAAATCCAAAGAGATTAGTATATATTTATTATATTAAGGTTAAATTATTAATGGAAATGTAATTATGTTATATTTTTTATAATTGAACATCAGTTGTATTATTAGACCAGCCATGGTTGAGTGTTAATGTATTTACTTTAATTGTAGTTGTAATGCTATATTATATTTAGTATTATAATTTTCAAGTGTTATTACTCTAAGTTATTGATAATTTAATGATTGGTTAAGTTGTTATATATCACTATGGAATGAGTGAATTAATGTTAAGTATTTAGTGTTTTAAAAAAATTAATTCATTATTTTAAGTACAAATTGATGGGTTGTAACATGTGGTGTCAAATATTAGGCTCAAACTCTAGAACTTAATTATGTTGCTAACATTTTCATAGTATTTTATTCAGTGAGAAAGAAGAATGGTGTAAACTAGAGAATCAAGTGAGCGTCCTTCAAATTTCAAGGATAATGACCCTCTAAATGATCCTAATCTAATTATTTCTAAGCATTTAACAAAGTTTTATCAGTTTCTCATAGCTATGAATAATACCAAGGATCGAATCATAGCCCTAAAATAAGAAGTTCATGGCTAAGGTGAGGAAGAACATTATGAAGAACCTATTGAGTACCCTATTGATCAATAAAACTAGTAGGATACAAGATATTAGGTATCTACAAAGTTATATAGGGATATGGAAAAGATGACTCCACCTATGTTTGATAGAACTATTCTAGGTGATGGAGTTGAAGCATGGATAATAGAGATGGAGAAGTATTTTGAGATTTGAAACTACTCCAAAGTCACCAAAGTAGTTTGGGGAACTTACTATTGGTTGGTGAGGTAGCTACTTGGTAGGCCAATAAGAAATTAGAAATGAACCTTAACTTGAACACCACAAATTGGGATTAGTTTGTGATGTTATTCAGGTCACAATGGTTACCACAACTTTATTTTGATCAGAAGCTCATAAATTTTCAAAATATGAAGTAGGGAGACTTATTGGTGAATGAGTACTAGGATCAGTTCATGAAACTTTTAAAGCACTTACCTTAATACCAAGATTATTAGAGGTTTAAAATCAATAAGTTTATCATGGTATTAAAACCAATATCGGTGGTGAGGTATATGTTCATGGACCCTCTACCATGGACTAGGTCTTCGATAAGGTAGTGAAGTAGGAGTAAAAAATAAAGTCTCTTGCTTAAGTCAGTAAAAAGTTCAAGAATTTTTTTGGAAGTTCTAAGCCACCTATCAAGAAGAAGAACTAGAAATAAAAGAGCGGAGACTCCAAGGGATAGTCTAAGAACTAGAATTCCAAATTCAATAGTGGATCCAACAACAAAAAACTTGGAAATGACTTTATAGGTAGTTTTAAGGGAAGCCCATAGATTGATAGGAAATGTCCATCTGGAGGTTGTTTCAACTAAAGAGGATACCATTATTATTAGGAATGGACTTAGGTCAAGTCAAATAAAAAAGGTCCTAATTCTCAGTAGGGAAATTTTTAGTAGCAAAATTATGCAACAATTGATAACTGACAAGCTAAATTTCAAGCATCACCAATAGAGTTATCAGGTATTTTTTCTAAACATCTAGTTTTTATTTTAATAGATATAAGGGCTACTAAATGTTTTATAGCTCCTAGAATGCTTATCAAGTTTCCTATAAAATCTAGATATATGGCACATGTATGGTTGGTATAATATGCGAGTGACTCAAAATTCATGGTTGATAAGTGTTTTGTTAAAGTAGAAATTGGGTTGCCTAAATTTACAACTATTATAGATATATATGTAGCATAAATAGGGTCATATGATGTGATCCTAAGATTCAACTGGCTTTCTAAATACAAGACCAAGGTTTACTATTAATTAAAGAAGGTTGAGTGTCTTGATGATTTTGGAAATCAGACAAAAATTTAGGGTGAAAAGAGAGAGCTGAGGCTCAAGAAGATTTATCCAATGAAAATTATGAGGGATCAAGGAAAAGGGCATAAATAATTTATCATCAAGATTAATGAAATGGAGGAACCTATGTAACCATCTCTCAAATATTATCCATTTCTTAGAGTTTTTCATGATGTGTTTCAAAATAATTATTGGGTTTGCCTTCTAACATGAGTTTAATTTCTCTATTGACATCATACCTAGATAAAACCATAGTCTAGACACCATATGGGATGACAACCACTGAGCTATTTGAATTGAAAGCTCAACTCTAAGAATTGTTGTCAAAAGGGTTGATTAGACCTAGTGTGTCACCATGGGGTGCATTGGTTGTTTTTATAAAGAAGAAGGATGGTACTTTCTAAATTTACATTGATTACAAAATGTTAAACAAAGTAACTATCAAAAATAGGTATCCATTACCTTGTATAGATGATCCTTTCAATAAAATGTGTGGAGCAATGATCTTTTCTAAGATAGATCTTAAAGAAGGATATCATTAGTTGAGGACCTATGATGAGGATATTCTAAAAACAACTTTTATAACTCATTATGGGCATTATGAGTAAACTGTGTTACCTTTTGGGTTGACTAATGCACTAGCAGCATTAAAATATTATTTAAATCATTTTGTTTTCATATTTTTAGATGACATTCTTATATATTCAAAGATGAATATGATCACCTATAACATCTGAAATCGGTTCTGTAGTGGTTGCAGAAGCACAAGCTATATGGAAATTTATCTAAGTGTTCATTTTTATATGAGAGAGTGCAAAATATAGGGCATATTATTTCTATAGATGGTATTTATATACATCTAGATAAGATAAGAGCCATTATGGAGTGGTTGATGCCAAGAAATGTGCATTAGGTAAGGAGTTTAATGGGATTAATAGGATACTTAAGGAATTTCATTCTGAATATTTTCAAGATAGATAATCCAATTACCTCCTTGTAATGGAAAAACCAACATTTTGTTTGGTCAGAGAAGTGTGAAGTATATTTTCAATAATTGAAAATAAGACTTACTTAAACACCAATGGTGAGAGTTCCTAATCTCAATGGTCAATTCTGAGTGATCACAGATGTGTCAAGAGAGGGTCTAGGAAGAGTCCTTAAGTAGGATGGTATAGTAGTGGATTTTGAATCAAGTAAGCTAAAATATTATGAGTTGAATTATGCCCCTCATGATCTTGAACTTATAATAGTTGTTCATGCTTTACAAGTATGGTGACATTATTTGTTGGGAAAACCATTTAAGCTCAAGACTGATAAATTGGGACTCAAATACATTTTCACCCATCCAAATTTGAATGCTTGTAAGAGATGTTGGTTAGATTTTATTTCCAATTATGACTTTGATATCAATTATATCAAAGGTAAAAGGAATAGAGTCATTGATGATTTGAGTCATAGAAGGTCTATAATAGATGTAGCTATTATCAGGAGTACTTTCAAGGATCATGTGGTTGAGCTCTTACCAGGAGATGAATACTATGATTAGATTAGAAAATAATTATTTTTTAATGCTTAAAATCCTTGACACAAATGATTTAGTTTTGAGAGTTAAGGTCTTCTACATTTTAATGGGAGGATGTATGTGCCATATTAAGAGAATTTACCAAATACCATTTTAAAATAGTTACATAATGCTTTTTATTCAGGACATTCAAGAGTAACCAAGCTCTTGGCAGATCTTAAACCTTTATATTTCTTGAAGGGAAGAAAGAAATATGTGGTATATTTTATGTCCCATTGTTTGTAATGTTAAAGAGTGAAACATGAACATGTGCACCTAGCTAGATTGTTATATTTACGTGATATACCATAGTAGAAGTGGTAGGTGATTAGTATGGATTTTGTCCAAGTTTTACTAATGTCATGAATTAGACATGATATGATCTTAGTAGTTCTTGATAGACTAACCAAGGTGGATCATTTCATACCAGGCAATTTAACTAATGATGAACCTACCCTTGTGAAGAGGTTAGTAAAGGAAGTGTATAGGTTTCATAGAATCCCAGATAAAATAATTTTGAATCATGATCCTAAGATTACTTCTAAGTTTTGGGTAATCTAAACTCAGCTTTGGGAACACAACTAAATTTTAGAACTACATATCACCTAGAGGCTGATGGTCAAACTAAGTTAGTAAATCAGGTTTTAGAGGATATTCTACATATGTTACATAGATCAATAACATAGATGGGAAGATTATATTCCATTAGTTGAGTTTACACATAGTAACTCATACCAGTCATCTTTGAAGATGGTAGCATTTGAGGCACTATATATAAAGAGGTGTGTGCCACTAATCAGTTCAGACATGTTAGAGGATAGGGTAGACTTTGAGCCTAAGATGCTTTTAGAAATGGAAGATCAAGTCAGATTAATTAGGTAGAGATTGGTTAAGGCTAATGATAGATAAAAGAGTTACATTAATTTGAAGAGAATAGATATGTGGTTTTCTATTGGTGATAAAGTTCTCTTATGGGTTAAGCTATAGAAGAACTTAATTAAATTTAGGAAGTTAGTGAAATTATCACCAAGATATGTGGGACCATTATAAGTGTTAGAAGTATTCAATCCTGTAGTGTATAGGCTTACATTGCCACCGATCCTAGTTCTATTACATAATATTTTCCATGTATCTTATCTTAAAAAGTATATAGATGATCATTCACATGTTTTAGATTGAAATGCTTTGTAGGTTATGGATCCCAGGGTGGTCATGGTAGAGCCAATTAGAGTAATTGACACTCACAAAATTTGTTTATGTAATAGATAAGTGTCACAATATAAGGTCTCGTGGGACCAATACTCTTAGGATAATGCTACTTGGGAAGACTGTGATGAGTTATACAGGCTATTTATACATTAGTTTACATGATTTAATACTTGATACTATGTTTTTAATTCTATTAAACTCTTTTAATATTCAAAACTATTGTTTGAATAAGTGTCATCTGGATGATGACCAATTTTAAGGGGAAAGGATGTTACATCTTGATTTCACCCTATGCTTTATAACTTTAGAATCCATGGATTAATATGGTTATCACTTGATTATTATTTCTTTGATTTGAGTTTTATGACATATTATGGGATAGTGATATATTTTTTAGTTTATATAATGTGACAGTTATAATTTATTATTTTGTTCATTGTGGATGTATATTTGTTAGTTTTGTATCATTGATTGATTTATATAATGACTCAAACTAAATACCTACTTCTTTTGAGGTAGATGTAGGATTGATCCTACCCTTAGATCATGATGAGGGAGAGCATCATCGAAGAGGATGGAGTAGAGGAGACAATTGGGGGATGACAGAGGAATTTCTAAGACCCTACACACACACACCACAATAGATTTAAAATGTTATATGAATAACATGTTTTAAATGTTATTATGTATTTATGGAATAAATCTTATATGTGATTATATTTTATATGTAGATTTAGTTCTTAAATTATAGTAAGATTTCATAAGATCTCTTTACTTATAATTATCTAATATTTTTGATAATAAAAAAAATATATCTAATTGTTATTATATGTATAGACTAGTATAATGTCTTAAAAAATGTCATTAAAAATTTATCTCACTATTATTGATATTAAAAATATCAATACAAGTTAAAATACACAAACACACACACACATATACTAGTATTTGATTATACAATTATCTTGTTATTGGAAGAAATTATAGACTTATTTATCTATTAGATAAAAAATTAATTACCTTTGTTTTAATTTCTTTCAAGGAGTTTGAACTATCATAAAATACTAACCTAGATTTAAGTCAATATAAACTTAGTCATTATTTATCATGCATGACTAGTAAAAAATTAGAAGTATCGATATCATGATCAGTGTTTTATATTATTTAATAAAGTTTGAAGTGAGATAAATATTGGATTTTGGTGTGTTTAATGGAGGAGATAATGGTAGATTAGTAGAGTTAGAGGAAGGTAGAGATGATATACATGGACTATGAACTAGGAGTAATAGAGTCATGCACATTTTGAAAGTTAAGAGTTGTGCTTTTAAACACATTTGAGAGGTGAGTAAATGAAAAGGAAAAGGGATGAACTAAAGGAGGAAAAAAATAGTGTAGAGCAAGGAGGAGAAACATAAGGTATAACAAGGGGGAGAAAGGAATACTAGTTCTATCTTCTTCAACTTGGAAACAATTTAGAGGTTGGTTCTATAATTTATATTTCTGTGTGTAATATATTTGAAAATGGATATGGTTGTATTTTTTATATAATTGATATATATATATATATATATATATATATATATATAGCCATGATTTTATTTGAAAACCAATTCAATATAAAAACCTAATGAATTGACTTATGTATTTTTATGAATGAATAAAATAGTTATTTTTTTATATTGACCATCGAACTACCCTAGGTTGAAAGGATTATGCTCAGCCAAAATAAAATATTGTGCTAAATAATTGGAGATTAATGGTATTAAGTAGATTAAAAAATAATTGTATTAGAAATTGACTATGTAAAATGGTTTATTAGGCATATATTACATGCACATATTCTATTATTTAGCATGTAGATGGATTGGGTAAAAAATCCCCAAATCATAGAAGTTTGTGTGTGCACGCGCATGTGGGCATGTGACCACACACACACACACACACATTTATAATAGGAATTGTCATAATCTTATACTCAAACTCGAGTCATTTTATCTTGGATTTTCTACAGTAGAAAAAGTTGAGTAATGGCTAAGTGTAAGATTTTTGGTATCTATTTATGTCGAGGAAAAATTAAAGTATTGAAATGAGTTTTTGAAAAAAATTAGTTGAGATTTTATATCCCCAGGAAAATGATCTTTTCAAATACTAAATTTTGTCTCAAACCCAAGCATAATATATTGGTAATATGTGTGTGTGGACTGCTTTTTATATATATGAATTTTATTTTATGTATATGGACTACACTTTAGCTTATGAAAATAATATGCCTTTAATATAAGCAAGATATATATTATTTTTAAAAAATGGATAACATACTTGTTTATGCATCAGGATTGTATTTGAATGCATCCTTCTTTTGGATATAGACTACACACTTGTTTGAATATCAGCTTTATATATGGATCAAGTCTAAAGAATAGTAAACCTTTGTTTGGAAAATAATTTTTGAATAAATTCATTTAAACCCTAGTAACAAACTAAGAAATATTTAAAGGATATTAAAATAATCATTAGTATCAAAAGCCTAGTTTGTATAATGTTTAAAAAATCAATTTGAGGGACTGTGTGTATAATACCTTGTTAGCTTAGTTCAGAAGATCTATTATAAACAAAGATCTAAAAGTAATTAAAAAATTAAAAGTATTTGAAAAATAATTCTTATTTGTCTAGTATAACTAGACTGAGTATGTAATCTTGAATTAGTTTATTAAAAATATAAAATGAAGGCTTGAGTGTTTATGCATTATTAAAGTATGGAATTGAGATCCTAACATGATAGATATATTGGTTTGTTTGATGATTTCATATGTTAGATGAATTTATAAAACTTGTATTTAGTTAAATAAACAAGTACGATGGGTTTCATTTAAGTAGGGAGTTTACATTCTAAGTATGTTTAAATATGGATCTTTAGATAAAGCATAGATATGTATATTTATATAGTATTTATGTATGTGTATATATCACAAGAAGTATGTGTGGAAATAATTTAAGATCATTTGAGGTAAAATCAACTTTTCAATATGAATATGTGTGTGTGTGTGTGTGTGTGTGTGTGTGTGTGTGTGTGTGTGTGTGTGTGTGTGTGTGTGTGAAACTTACAAAAAGATTTAAAAATTAAATGCATTGGTCTATTGTTTAACTTATGAAAGGCAAATTATTATTTTGGGCATACTTATTTTCATATTTTGTGAATACCAATATAAACTTGGTATTGACTAGAACCAAGAATAGTTGTTAATTTAAACAGTATGTTACTTGTGACATTTAAGTAATTATGGTCCCTATTTAAAGCATACCTGGAAAATACGATCTTGTATAGACTATGTTTTGTTATATTTATTGAAATATATGTAATAATAGTATGTTTTAGATTCATTATATTCATTTGACAAAAAATGTAAGATTATGATTATTTCCATCCTTAGTATGTTCTCACTTCTAATAATAGGAATAATTTGACTAAATCTTTAAGCTATATAATATGTTATATGATATAATAGATCTCATATTTATGATGCTAAGTAGGTAGTGAGATTGACTTCACTAGCCTAGATAACACCACCAATATTGGATGTAGATAATCTGATCAAGTGCTGTGTTATGAAATTGAATGATCCATGTGATTGTATGTTATTTGAAAACATTAGCCAAAGTAATGTTATATAGACATTATCATTTCATATGTTTGATTTGCGTGTTATGCAATATTATGGTAGAAACATATTTTTCTTTATGGTAGACATCATGTAATAGAAATCTTACAACACACAAGGTACTAACATCTCTCTATAGATTCCCACACCATCATCATCTACCTATCCATGACTGGAGGGCCATTCCCTAATAGGGGATTGTGTAGGGGATCGATGGTATGTGGTTGGTGTGGAAAAGTGCTTAGATGATGCTCTCCCTCCCCACTACAATACTTACCTAGAGAATACACTTGATATTATCAAAGATACACAAGTTGGTGTGACTCAAGCTTAAGAGAGCTTAATATCTATTTATTAAATTAAGGTTGAATGCCTAATGGAAATATAACTATATTATATTTGTTATACTTGAATAGTAGTTGTATTATTAGACAAGTCATGGTTGAGTCTTAATGTATTTATTCTCCTTGTAACTTTAATGTTATATTGTATTTAGTATTATAATTTGAAATAGTTATTGTTCTAAGTTATTGATAATTTAATGATTGGCTACGTTGTTATGTATCACTATAGAATGAGTGAATGAATGTTAAGTATTTAGTTTTAGAAAAAAATTACTGCATTATTTAAAGTACAAATTAAGGGGTTGTAATAATGTTTGAAGAATCTGTATGACCTAAAAATTGGTTCAAATCCTAAAAATGATCTTTGGAAGCCAAAGTGACACTCTAAAATCATTTTTAACTGAAATATGATCTTGTAAGTTTGTACATGTGCCTAAAAGTGTTTGTAAAGAGGTAGTTTTCTTAGTTTAGGAATTAAACTACATGTTTTGTCAGTTTATGACCATCCCTAGACATTATCTAACATTAAGTAGGTTTAGTAACCTTCTTAAAATGTTTTATTTGGAAGCATTACGTACAATTTCAAAAAATAGGCCAAAGTGTCATTTTAGCACATAAGAACATGATAAATGGTTAAGAAATGATATTATGACCTTAAAGACACATCAATACATTTTTATAATTAATCTAAGCCATATCAAACATTTTACCATGTTTGATAATACCAATACCTTGTGAATGACCCCTAAGACTAGACAAGTACACATAAATCTAGAACTTAGACCAATTTAAAAAATGACTAATATGACCATATGAATAATTTTTTGAAGACCATGATAGGACCAAATACATGTTTTTATAATACAACTAAAAGTTTAAAATTATATGGGTTGACCCATTTTGACTTGGATTCAAAATTTGGTTAACAAATTGGTGATTCATAGGGGTAACATGCCTACTAAGCTAATTGGATTATTATCCTTATCCTTCTATTGAGAAATAGAGTCATTTATACTTATTTCAAGACCTAAATAGACCTTCATCATGATAATACAATGTAATTTGACATATAAAACACACCAAACAAAGACAACACACATAAATCAAAGCAATAAGACTCACACATGTGCCATCAAGCACTTAGAAAACACCACAAACAACATAAACAAACTATCTATATAAAAATAACATAAAAACAACTTCTTCCTCCTATATCAAATGGAAATATTTTACAATTTTTTTCTCCATGAGGTGAAGGATGGCATGGATCAATCTTCATTTTGAGCCTTGGTCTTCTTGTTTTCATCTTCTTCTTGAATGCCAATATTTTTAGCATTCTCTCAAATGGAATGATAGATGGAAAACAATCACATATGATGGTAAATTCTTATTTTACTTAAACAACCCTCTCATGATTATCCTTATCTAAAACTTCAACTAATGATTCTCTATATAGGCATGTTTCTTGGGTCTCAATGTCATCTTGAGTGACACCACAATTGTTACCACCTACTTCAAGCTCATTAAACTCTTAAAGGAGATTTGAATAATCACTCTAAGTTACATCATTATACTCAATGGGAATATCTTGCTCAATATTCTAATGGAAAGATCTTTAATAATCAACATACCTTTGGAAATTCCTTCAATCTCTTTATGGATTTCAATATACTGGTACCAATGAATATCTCTACATCAAGCTCACTTGAGCAATTTTCATCAACTACAAGTACAACTCTTTCTTCATCACTTAACTCCTATAGGATTGGTTCTTCTTCAAGAAGTGATGTGGTGGGATGGTGATGGGAAATTTAATGAGTTAGAGAGGGAGTATGAGATATGGTGAATGGCTCATGAATGGGTTTGGGAATGGATGGGATCTTCTTATAGCTTGAAAACTTGTGAATGGTTGACTCTTGAAGAAACACTTAGATATAAAGTAAATTGAGTTGAGAAATGGAAGGGGCATATTATTCAACAAGAAATTCATCTTTATCATAGCCTTATGAAGGATATTTAACACCTATAAACTTATCTTCACACTTCTCCACTAATACCTCCTACTTCTTTTGAATAACTTCCTGATGAGATCTCCAAGATGGATTAGTTTGAGGTTCTTGGGGAGAGGTCAATGGAACTTGAGTAAGCACAACAATTTATTTGAAATAAATCTCTTTATCTTGTCTTGACTCAAGTATTTTTATATTCAACTCTATCTCCTTAATTTTCCTATCCATAATTTATTGGAGTATATTCTCTTGAAGGTGGTCAATGACACTATGAGGATAAGGGACACAAAAGGGTTGGTATGAGGTACAAGAGGACTCTTGGGGAGAGATTAGAGAGACTTACAAATTTTTAGATTATTATTTGATTTCGACTATGTTAAGGTCAACATACCCCTTATTTTTTAAAAATGGGGACCCTTTTGTCAAATTGTGAAAATTTGTACCTTTAAATTGAAAATTAAATTGATCAGAATATATAACATGCTTCGACACTGCTCATAACTCTCATTTGGATTAATGGATATGTTGTCAGATGATTAGGGTTTCACCTCTTCTAAATTTTTAAAAATTTGATCTTTATGTTTTGGGTCAAAAATCCAATGAAGTCCATTTGGAATGAGCAATGTTTAGGTTTTATGATTTAATAATGATTTGATATTTTACTAGCCTTTGGTTTATTGGAATCAAGTTAAATTCATGTTTGATTAGCTTAAAACCCTAACTCCAATTATCCAAGATCATGCCCTTTAAATTGAATTCACATTAGGTGGGAAAATTTTTACGTTGAAATATTTCAATTATGCCATGGACTTAGTTCATTTTTTATCCTGAAGCTTAGTTGTAGTTTCTAACATGACCAAACCTTAGGCTAAAAATCTTATACTTGGTCCCTATATGTCCTATGGTCTCTTGGTCTATTTTATTAATGACATGGTATAACTAATTCATGGTCCCTTTGTTATAAATATTAGCCTAAAACCTTATCCTAAGGTTTACCATATTTAATTAGTATAATGAAAACCTTAAGCTAAGACTTCATGCTAGGTTTTTTTATTTCACAGGGTCCCCTTTAACATGTTTTAAAAATTGGCTTAAGCCTTTAGCCTAAAGTTTCATTCATATTTATTAATACAAATGAAAACATTAGTCTAAGACTTTATCTTAAATTTTATGTTCCTTGAGCACTGACTTAAACTTCATTTTTATTTACAGGATCAATGGTCCATGTTTGATTGGCTGATCAAGATCCAATTATGCAAGCTTAAAGACAAAGACCTTAACCTTAAGTTAATGCTAGAGCATCTTCTAAATATTTATGATAAGAATTTTCTTAGGTAAAATTGATTCCAATGATGAGCATCAAGTCAAGACTTCAACAAAGCCTTGAGACAAGTGAGAGGGTGATAAGTGTCACATTTGTAGCTAAAGAACATTGAGCAGACAATGGCATTATAACCTATGGATCAAGATCCAAAGGTCTGCATTTTTTCATAAAAATATGATTGAATGATATATAAAATTTGATGAAAGGTCAAAGACAAGTGCAAATATGACACATGGTATATCTATGGTCCATGAATTAAATCTCAATCATCTTTTGAAGATCGATGACATGCAATGCAACATACACATTCCAATCAATGATTCATGAAGAGAGATGTATAATAAATTAGATCAAGATCAATGATGCAAAATTTATCCATATCATCAATATCAATAGTTTGAGATAAACATAAACTTTTAAAACAAATCTTAGGACCAATAACATTCAACCTTGCATATCAGGATCAACAATCCATGTTGATCTGTGAAAATAAATCCAATAGTGTGAAATCCATGTGGAATTTTCAAAAGACAATGGTAATTTTTAAAAATTAATGAGCAAAGTGATATGAAAATGACACATGATGCCATGGTAGAGCCACATAAGTTAGACCGGTTAGTTTAAGATATTTTGGGAAACTAGGAGATACAAAGGTATAAATGTAAAAATTTAAGCACAATCTAAGTCATGAAGCTCACATATGTTCAAATATATGCCACCATTAAATAACTATAAGGGACATTCATAAAAACATAACACATATAGAAGCCCTAATTTGACTCTATGATCATCATAATCATGTTAAGAAAATTGGATTGACATTTGAGAATTGATAATTTGATCTAGAATTGAATTATAGACCACTGGTAAGTAATTTAGAGATAGTTACAGCCATGGTAGCCTATAAAAGTGCCTCCAAAGATGATGTATTGATCTATCTAACCATGGACATAAAAATTATTCTTTAAGGATATATAATTGAGCTTGTTCTGGACCATTGAGAACCAATAACCCATCATGAGAGAAGAGGAGAAGAACATGTCAGTGAGAAGTCTCTACTATGACATAGTTTCCATTCAAATTAAGGGTTTTCATTATGACACAACAAAAATTGAGGTAATGTATTTTATAAACATTCTCTCTCCTATTTTTAGAGATATAAAAATTGATAAGGGCATGTTAGTCAATGAGCATACATTCAAGAATATAGCTTATATCTCTACCATAACATTTGAAAAAATATTATAAGCTACGTAAACCCAAAATATACCAAACCACAATAAATAATTGGGATAAATAAAATGACTTGAATACCATCCTTGACCTATGGTTATATTCTCAAAATTAGGTATTTTAATATTTCAATGGCAATATTCCCATTGGTCAATTTAGACCTAGGATAAGAATGATCATGACTTTGATGAATAAGATATGTGGAAATCCAATCACCACATATGTGGACAAGATTTGGGTGACCTTAGTCTATTTTATGGTTGAAATACGAAAACTATGACATAATTCTACATGATGTCCTACCTCTTAGATTCCTGAATTACTACCAAAAATATCCCCAACCTAAGAGAATGGTCACCTAATGGGATACAGATAGTCTCCCAATACTCTTCAAAATTACAAATATTCAAATATAAGGACCACATCCAATTCATATGTGACTATGTTTATCGAGCCCTATCTAAGGAAATAATTGGGAACCCAATGCCAAGGGTCAACCCCTTAACCAAAAATTTAATTGAGACCATAAGAGACATCTAGTTATACTTATATTGCACAATCATCAAAATTGAAGGAACATAATGTTCCTCTCTCAAATTACCATTCCATGTGCCAAACAAGGTAGCTGAATAGGAGTTGGCTTACTAATTATGTAATGGAATAGATGGTTTGTGCAAAACCAAGAGGAAGGGACTACTTCATAGCTTCCCCTTAACCATTGGAAAGATAGTTTTTGTATAATGGGACAATATTGAGGCTAGTTCCAAATAAAGGACCTCCTTTAATCTCCAAATGGATGATCTAAGTTAGTGCGATCTATAAGGAAAGGTTAAAGAAAACTTGAAGTCTAAAGGAATAAATATACCATATGATCATCAAGTTGGCACTTTGACCTCATATATACAAAGGCCTCTTCATTCTTTGAGGTCACCTTTAGGTTGAAAAAGCACATCAAACCAGATTCTAGAATGTAGAGAGAGAAAAAAGGGGATGATGAAAAATTAGAATTAGGGGCACGGCAATATCATTTGATGTGTGATACACCTTATAGACCTCCACCATCCTAGCTATAGATAGAATCTAGACCTGAAGCACAACTTGAGAAAAGGCTAGAGGAGAGATGTCCCAGTGAAATTACATATTCCTCAACTCAAGTAGAGGAGCAAGGATCACCAGTGGAATAAATCCATGTGGTAGCACTAGACCCTGGTGAAATAATTAAAGATGCTCTAAAATTTATATCATCATCCTAGGAGTTTGAGGATGAATAAGTAGAGGTAGCCAAAGAGGAAAAGGGGAAAGAAGTATTGGATATAGTTCATACAGACCCCCATAAAATAAAGTTGAATTGGCCATTGTCTTAGTGAAGGCTAAGAAACAAAAGGTAACCTTCACTCATTATTTGAGTGAAGTTAATCTCTTTAGTGAAGAAAATTTGATATAGGGTCTAACCATTCCTAATTGGTTTATATATGGAAAATTTCAAAAGGTACCTTCCATGCACCATTCTTGGGAATTAATGCAAGCAATCAACATTCTAATGCATCAGAAAGCCAAGCCATGGATAGTTTCATTGTATAAAGAGGAAGAGAAAATAATGACTACTATAGGAGAATTAAGTGGAGCACAAATAGAGACACTATCTCCCAAAATGATAGAGTCTTTAGTTGGTGTCAAATTTGATCCAACCACTACCAGTTTGCAAAGGGTAACTGAGAAGAAATCCATGATTAGTAGAGAGGAATGACACTAGTTAGAGGACAAAATCTTGGTGAAAATCCCATATTTGAAGAAAATGTCCTTAAAGTGGTTCAGGCTTAGATAGATCAATTAAAAACCATGATCAAAGGCATCCTAAAATAGAATAACAACATTAAGGAACAATACATCTTGTCAATTCAAGAAGATAGGTTAAGGTAATTTAAAGACACCATGACTAATTTTTTTAGCTCTTTAAAGTTAGTCAGAATTAAGTAGGATGCAATAAGCAAACAAATTACTAAGGCTAAAAGACAAGTTGGACAATGGCATGCTTCAAGCTACCAAGTAAAGGATTTGATCAATGTCTTGACTAAAGATGAAATCCTTGGATCTAATATAGTCACCCTAGACCACCATAATATGGTTTGGCTATATTAATTAATAAGATTAAAGCATTGATTAGTTGGTCTAAGCAAATGGAGGACATCTCCAAGGAATTCAAGAATTAATAAGAAAAAATGATGAATATTTTTGATAAATTAATCAAGGAACCTAACAAAATTATTCCCTTGGGTCTAATATCTAATGAGGAGTTCAACCATTGAACTACTCAATTCATGTAAGAATTAAGGAACTAAGGATAAGGGAAAACATGGGCTGATAAGAAGAAGGTCATGGGCATAGTTTTTTATTCATAAGAAAAGATTGGAAATGTCAAGGGAATTAAAAAATATTTAGAAAGGGATTAAAAGTATCTTAAGGGCCTAGAAGATAAAAAATGAGTTTTTAATGAGACCTATAGGATAAGGGAAAACATGGGCTGATAAGAAGAAGGTCATGGGCCTAGTTTTTTCTTTAAAAGAAAAGATCGGAAATGTCAAGGGCATTAAATAATATTTGGAAAGGGATGAAAAGGATCTTAAGGGCCTAGAAGATAAAAAATGGAGTTGTTAATGAGACCTATCATTGATCTCCATCTAATCAATGAGTAACATTAAAAAATGAAGATCTTGTAAGGGAGGAAAAAGATTGCATCAACACAAGGGCTTCTCATTAGTTAAGATAGGATTATTATTTTATATAATTAAACTTGTATACTTTTAAAAAAGAATATTATTTTGTAAAGGCATGTAAAACTTGTAAAGTGCATTGCCCATATGTCAGTCTATTGGGGAAAGTCTAGTGTATTCTAGAACATTTGTGGAAAGGAAAACTATCCTAACACTTGTACTTTTGTAATTGGATATAACTGATTGACATGATTCCCTACATTATATAAAATGAGAATTGTTAATTGTAAAATGAGGGAGATTTCCTAGAGCCAAGGTCTAATTATAAATTTTGAGCAATCAATATTAAGTAAGGAATTTTGTAAAGTTTGTCCAAATTTACTTATGTCTTTTGTGATCCTAGCTTCTCTCTCATTTGTTTGTTATGATTTATAGATTTTATTAGTTCTTATGAATTCTTGATGTGTAAATTTTGAATGTATATTTTTTAATTTGTGCCAATGCTAATTTAATTGAAAATTTTTAGTTTAATTTCATTTGTTAATGTTGTTTGCTTGGAGGGGTAAATATTTATAGTGAGCTAGATTCTTATTTGCATTATTTCACACCATCCTTAAATGTTTTCCTAATGTCTGATAGGATTTGATCTTATGATACTTCATGTCATACATTGATTAAGTGTATACCTAGATGATATTTTAACTTTGTCATGATATTTGGAATGAAGATCAAGATCTCTTTTCTGCCTTACCTTTCCTTTCATTCCTTTTTTACTAGATCACTCTAGCTTAAATTTCATCTTAAATATCCATCCTAGATTAGTTATTAGATTATTTTTTTAATCATAATTCAACATTACTAACATAACATACTTCATATTTTACATAGACTAACATTTGACCATAGTGTCTCCCAACCACCAAACATTATAAATATTGTGAAATAGTTCACTTGCTTTACCTTTATTTTATCAATAGATAATAGGATTATCACAACTCAAAAATCATGCATTTCATTATTAGAATTTTAAAATTAGAATTGTTAATGAACACTCTAGGCACCTATGATACATAATTAGGCATCAATAGGAGGAGCTTTTTTTGGTGCTAGAAGGAGGGACCTTAGATATTTCTAGATTTAAAGTATCTTTTCTCATTTTTGTGAATTGTGTTCAAATATTAGTGTAACCTTTGCAAAATTATGTCAATATTTTTTAGAATGTGTAAATATCATTTATCTTTATGGTCGTTGACCCATTTATGTGCTTCGTGTAGATAAAGATCAATGTTCTTTGAAGGTATATGCTTAATTATAGTAAATATGGCTTAAGTTTTGTCCATTTAATAGGTAAAAGGTTAGTAATAGTTGTTTTGATCAAGTATTAATATATAATTTGCTAATTTGAGTTTATTTGAGTTAAAATGTGTAAATATCAGTCATAATTATGTATTTGGATACATATTTGATCTAACTTAGTTAAAGATTGTTGTCCTTTATCATCCTTTATATAAATCTTTGTAAAATCTACTTAATATGAAAGTCTAATCATTATTACCTATAAAGACAAGAAAAAAAATCATGTTTCAATTAGGATCGAAATCCCACAAGCTCACAAGAATTAGGACAAGGTCACATTTAGAGACTATAGAACCTCTACTTTCATTAGAAGTTCTTTAAAAGTATTTTCCAACTTCACCAATCTAGAGTGATCCTATGTTAGATCCCTATCAAGGTATGGTTTGACTAGGTGGTTCCTTAATCAAAGTGCCAAGTATGGTACATAACCTTCCTCGTAATACTAAAAAGTATTTGCCAACATATACTCTAGTGGAATCATAACTACTAAAGAACACATTAAGAGTTTCAAAGATGCATTAATATTGTTGAATATTAATCATGAAGATGTAGCATGTATATTATTTCCTTTTATTTTAAAGATGATTCATATAAATTCTTTCTAAAAAACCTTAAAAATTACATGACTAGTTGGGTTGATTTTAACAATGTCTTCATTGACCAGTTTAGTAAAATGATTAGTCCTTGTATCTTATACCAAAAATTCACCATAGTGAAAAGGGATGTAAATAATCCCATAATATCCTTCAATGTTAGGATCTAAAAAAAATTTAGTGTGACCATATCTCCTTACAAACATAATGAAGCTTTAGGCTTGGAAATCTATAAGGATGCCTTATATCTAATGACATTTTTGTTTATAAAGAAAGCTATTGGACCCATGAATACATTATCTTTATCTTATGTCAAGGATATGATCATTAATGACTATATTCCACCCCAAGGATAATTGGCATAATCCATTCCTAATACCAACCCATATTTACCCATTCTAAATGTTATTCCTAATGGCAACTAAAATGTGATTGCCCTAAGCCAACTTCTAGTCTTGAACCAACTACCTCTAATACATGCTCATCCTACTCAAAACATAGGATTATTGAGAAATTCTACCAATGGATCTCATCCATAAGATCAGAAATCTTTAATGCTCATAGCTAATTCTAATAGTCAAGTTCATAATTCTAAGGCCCTAAATAATGAGAGTGATTCTATATTCAAAATGGTTCAAAAGCTCAAAACTGACTTAATTCAATTGCAAAATCAAGTAAGAAATACTTGAGAGATATTTGATAGGAATTAATATTTTCAAAGGTTCACTAGGACCACTAATAGATTTCAGAATGATAGTCACCATAGTACCAAGAACAATGAGCCATCTACTAGCAAGAATGTGGCTGATATAAATCTTATTGATGTTGCTTTACCTAACTATTGTAGAGTCCATTGCACTTCTAAGCATGGTTAAATTGATTATGTTGATTTTTATAATTCTTTTGAAGTTGTCCTTAATAAGTATTATGATGTAGGTACATCTAGTTTCTCAAATTCATCTAGATATGTTGATTCAAATCTCATGGTGGAGACATTTGAGTTCCCTTTCCAAGAGGATAATGGGGCTAAGGATATTCCTAAAGAGGTTCATGTTTTTTTATCAATTTTTGAAGAAGACTTATCCTCTAAGAAACTAGGATCAAAATCAACTGTTGACCACTTAAACTCCTCCAAATAACTTTAAGACCCCTCCTAATACTACCTTACACAATAATCTAGAGCCCCCTAAGGGAATTACTTCTAAACCCAATGATGATACATCTCGTTCTTCTAATAGGACTAGGTATAACATACTAGAGGACATGAAGAAGATCAAAGCTAACATTAACTTACATGAGTTGACATGGATTATTGAATAGAGAGATCTATTGTTAGAATCTTGGTCTAAAAATCCTGATAAGTCTCAAAAGTTTGCACATGATAATGTTTAAATACACAAAAGTAAGTATAATGTTCCTCCTTTCCTAATTAAAATTAGGATCTTTGTAAGAATATTCATAATTATATATTAGATTCTAGTGCATCTACAACTATTATTCCCAAGGGTATTTGTGAAAAACTAGGTTTAACTCCCATCAAATCTAATAGAGTTATAACTCAATTAGATTATTCAAGAGTCAAAGTGACTGGTGAATTATTGAATGCTCACATGAATATTGCCTCAAATCCAAGGATATAATAGTCCATTGATATTTAGGTGTTGGACATCCCTGATGCTTATGGGATGATATTATGTAGAGACTAAACTAAGGGCTTTAATGATTACATGTCAATAGATTGTTCAAATATGTGGTTGCCTTGGAAAGTTGTCCCAAATAAAATTAGGATATAAAGATAGCCTAAAATAAAGCATATTATCATTGAGTATAACACAATCAATGAGATGGTCAACATCATTAACTAATATTTTGGTGTTTACACTCCTCACACCATAAATGTATGTAACTCTAAAACTTATCATGTTTTGCCTAGATTGTGAAAAATTTATGTTGATGGTGATAGATACACATTAGTTTCTATATTAGGAGTGGTATTAATAAATCCCATTGGGAAAGAATACAATGACTCTTACAAAATTCAATTCTCATGCACCAATAATTTGGTTGAGTATGAAGCACTAATTCTTTGATTACAATTTGCAATAAAGCATGAGGCTAAGGAACTATTAGTTTTTGGTGATTCTAAACCAGTGGTCAATCAGGTCAAGAGTAAATATCAATGCAAGTTATCCTATCTCAATAAGTATAAATTTAGAGTATGGGACTTAATTGAATGTTTTAATGCTTTCAACATTGTGTCAATCTCAAGGGAAGAAAACAAGGCTAATAATGAACTCACTTCAGCTATAGTTAGCCTTATGCCCAATCAAATTTCTAAGTTGCAAAACCTTAAAATTGAGTTAATACCATGTCCCTCAGTGCCAAATAATTTCAACCATTTTCTGTATTTAGTAATGATCAATAGATCATAAAATTCATAACAAGTTTAGGAGTGTTTGAATGTCACATTATTGTTGAATCTAGTCTCCTTGATGGTGATAACATTGAAAGCAAACTTTATGACAAGGTCATTTAATTGAATGATAATAAGATCCCTAGAGGCATGATAGCCTTAGAGATATTAAATTATTGTGATAGACTAGATGAGGCTACCAAGACTCCTAGAGTAAGTGGAAAGGATTATAATGTAATTGGCCTTGGATTACAAGATCAACCTTAGTTAGTTAATATTGGTATACATTGTACAATCATTGAGTTCAAAAGAGCCAAAAAAATTCTGACCAAATATAGATATATCATATCATGGTCCTATGATGACCTAAATATATTTGATCTAAAGGTCATAACTCATGCCATACCTTAAAAAAAATTACAAACCTTTCAAATAAAATTAGAGTCTTTTCAACCCAGTTTTACAACAACTAATATACAAAGAGGTCAAGAAGCTCTTAGATGCCAAGATTGTGTTTCCCATTAAGAATTCCACTTGGGTTACTAATTTAGTCCCAGTCAAAAATAAAAATGGTGAAATCAAACTGTGCGTTAATTTTAGAAACCTAAATAGAGTATCCAAGAAAGATAATTATCCCCTACCTTCTCTTGACCAAGTAATACAAATTGTTTTTGGTTCTACCATGATGTCTTTTCTTGATGGTTTTTGAGGTTATAACTAGGTGCTAGTGAATGAAGAATACTAGATGAAGGTTTATTTACTACCAAGTGGGGCATGTTTGCCTATAAGAGAATGCTTTTTGGGATTATAAATGTAGAAGCCACCTTTCAAAGGGCTATAGATTATTATTTCTAGGATCTTATAGGTAAATTCATTGTCATATGCATGGATGATCTAACTATATTTTCTAAAAAAAATAGGATCATATTATGCACCTATAATAGGTATTTAAAAGATGCAAAAGGTATGGTATTTCTCTCAACCCAAAGAAAAGTATTTTATGTGTTACTAAAAGAAAACTATTAAGACATGTTATCACTAATGAGGAAATATCTATAGACCCTAATAGATTAAATGAAATATCTAATATAGTTTCCCCTAGTAATATGAAGGAATTAAAGTCATTCTTTGGTAAACTAATTTTTTTAAGGAAGTTTATTTTTGGTTTTGTAGAAATAGTGAAACCTTTGAATGACATGTTGAATAAAGAGGCTAATATCACTTGGAATGAAGAGACAAAAAAAGATTTCAAGGACATCAAAGAGGAAATTAGACAAGCCCCTTTAATGATAAGTCTAGACTTTACCAAATATTTTTATCTCTACTCCTTTGCTTCAGATCATACAATAGTTATGGTTTTAACTCAAAAATCAGATAGATGTGATAGTACAATAGCTTTTATGAGTGCTAACCTTAAAAATGATAAGTTAAACTACTATTTGATTGATAAGAAAGCATGTGTTTTGGTAAAGGATGTAAAAAATATCATGTATTATATCCTTAGGAATAAAGTGCATGATATTCTATTAGACCCTCCAACCAAATTCATGCTAATCGAAATGAACTAGGATAAATGAGAGGTAAGTGGATGTTTATGCTCTAAGAATATTACATTTGAGATGAAGACTACCAAATTAGTAAGGTGTCAAGGTTTAATTCAATTTATTACTAATACTAACCCCAAGCTAAGTGTTATGTAGGTAGACCAACAAATTTTTATACCTAATGATTAGTATGATCCCATTGTACACTTAATAATCAATGGTTATTATCTTACAGGGTTAAATAAACATCAAAGGAGAGCTCTAAGGCTTAGGGTAGCTTAATTTCTAATCAAGGACGGAATGTTATACATGAATAATATTAAACACATTTAATTGATATGTGTCTCTAAGAGTGAGGTAGCTAAGATCATGAGCACCTTATATAAAAAGTTGAGAAGTGGACATCCATATAGAAGAATTACATCAAAAAAATATTAAGGGCTGGTTACACTAGCTTACAATCTTCAAGGATGCTCATAAACATGAGAGAGATTTCCACTCATGTCAAGTCTTCAACACCTAAGATCCCAAAGCAACCATGCCACTAAGACTAGTAATGGTTGATAAACCCTTTGCTTAATGGGGATTGGATTTTATGGGGGTCATTAACCCCAATTCCTTTGATCATCACAAGTAAATTTTGACTACTACCAACTACTACACCAAATGGACTAGGTTAGTGGAAAATAAATAGTGTAGGATCAAAGAGGTGATTAATTTTTTAGAAGAAAACATATGCACCAAGCTTGAGACACCTATATCTCTAGTTTGTGATAATGGATATGCTTTTATATCCATAGAGATAATAGAATGGGAATATGATAATAACATCATCCTCAAGTTCTCATCAAACCATTATCCTCAAGGTAATGGAGTATATGAATCATCAAATAAGAACTTGATGAAGGCTATAAAGAAATCTACAGATGATAAACCTAGAACATGGCATACACTACTTAAATATGCCCTTTGGGTAGATAAAACTATAATTAAACAAGCTCTCAAAGTATCACCATTCTTGTTAGTTTATGTTCAAGAACCCATCTTACCCATCAACCTCAAGCTACCAAAATACAAGTTCATGCAAGATTACATGGAGGAAGACCAAAAATTTTCAAGTTCAAGGTTACTGGACATCATACAAATGGAAGATATGAGAGAAGAAGATTTTTCCAATTTTAACAGATACCAAACCATAGTCAAGAGGTGGTTTGATAAACATTTAAAAATAGAGGTGTTTAGGTAAGGAGATGTAGTTCTTCTTTTGGAAAAAGAATATGATCCTAATGGTAAACATGGGAAGTTCACACCCATGTAGATATGTCCCTACTAGATAGCTAAGATACTTAGAGGCAACACCTTCAAGTTGAAAGACTTACAAGGAGTAGAGATTACACTAACCACCAGTGGGAAATACCTCAATCACTACTTCTCTATTGTCCCACTTGGAGTCTTCATAGAATTACTATAAGATTAGTTAGAGTTAGTGTAGGTAGGCTAGATTATTATTTTTTTGTTTTTTCCATTTTGTCCCTTATTTGTACATATTTATATATATATTTTTTTGTTTGTCTTATTTTTATTTGGTGTGTTTATTTTCTCTATTTTGTTCCTTACTTCCAATAATTCCTTTTGGATAAGCCCTAAGTCAAGATTCATATGATATCTCAAATAAACCTCACAATTAAAAAATGTAGGTATGATTCTCCCAACATTGGTTGACAATGGATTATTAAAATATGAGCTTAATGTTATAGTCTAGAGGAACTAGTAAAGAACAATGAATAGATTAATTGTTCCTTGAGATTATTAATTTTATTTTTATATGAGTTTAGTTTTAAGAAGGATTTCACATGTAGAATGAAATACTAGATCATTAAATATAGTCGTGCATATTTTTAAAAAGCATTAACTACCTAAGATAAAGTTTACAACCCAAGATGATTGTCTGAAGACCAAACACTTGACCAAACCCCTAAACCTAGATAACATAGTTCCCAACCTTTGCTATAAAGATAAAATGACTTTAAAAATAAAAAAATAATAACCTTTTACAAACTTCAAAAGACTTTTGAGCAAGGTGATTCTAGTAATCTCCATCATGGCTATGGATGTCTGGTTGATAGTGGAGCAAGGCCTTAAGTAGAGCCAAACACATCTCTATCAAGGCTATGGATATCTAGATATAACTAGAACATTTACTAAGCCTTACCTAAGATAAATCATGGTTCTTAATGAATATCCAAACATGCTAAAAGTTAGTGTTAATGATTAAAGTCATGAACCTATAAATTATCCTCCAAATCCTATGGCAATCAGTAAGTGGAATCCAAGCACACACAACATGGCTATGTCTTGATTTTTGATCCTAATCTTACACTTGAAATATTTTTTCTAACCATGAAGTGATCATAAAAATAGTGTTTGATCAAATGGAATAATAATCTTAATTATTAGTCTACACTAGAGTCTCTAAATTCTAATATATTGATATGTTTCCCCCAAAATTTTCCATTTGTTAAGGTCAGCATACCCTTTATTTCTAAATAATGGGGACCCTTGTGTCAAATTATTCAAATTTACACATTGAACTAGAAAATTTAATTGATCAATATATATATATATATATATATCATGATTGCACATTGTTCATAACTCTCATTTGGATTAATGGACAAGTTATCAGATGATCATGGTTTTGACCCTTCTAAAGTTTCTAACATTTGATCTTTACATTTCATGTCAAAACTCTAATGAAGTCCATTTGGAATGAACAATGTTTGGTTTTAATGATTTAATAATGATTTGATCTTTTACTAGCCTTTGGTCTATTAGAATAAAGTTAAATTCATGTATGATTATCTTAAAACCGTAATTCCAATTACCTTATCTCATGCCCTTTGAATTGAATTAAAATTGGGTGGGAACATTTTTACATGGGAACATTTAAATTATACCATGGAATTAGTTAAATTTTTATCCTAAGGCTTAGTCATATTTTTTAACATGAACAAAACTTAGGATAAAAATCTTATTCTTGGTCCCTTTATGTCCCATGATCTCTTGGTCTATTTTATTAGTGACATGGTGTTGTTTCCAAAATTGGATTAGCCCGTTTTTGGGAACAACCCCCTATGAAACTTGTTCATTTCATCTTTTGTCTCTCTAAGTTCATTTTTGAGACGAGTTTTGAATTTGTTCTCATCTTGGCCTAAGAACATGAGAGTGACCATGATCTCATTGTGACCAAGGAACCCCTTCCCCCAGACTGCCTCTTCTAGAGTTGGTCTTTTCATTCTTTCGTGCATGGGCGGTAAATTTTGCCGCCAGTGCATTTTGGCCTTTGTGAAGCAAGGACGGCAAATTTTGCCACCTCTGCATTTTTCTTGCAAAGGCAGCAAATTTTTCCGCCCTTGCATCCCAACCTACAAGGGTGGAAAAATTTACTGCCCCTGCATTCAAATCCACCAAAACATGCAAGGGTAGCAAATTTTGCCACCCAATCATGTCTCGGTTTTCATGCACGACATTTATTGCCACATGCGGTGGGTTGTTAGGGTCAGTTTTCACCCCATATAATCTGATTTGAACCTCATTTCTTCTCATTGCCTCCTCCTCTCCTCCTGCCTTCTGTGTTTAGGCCATCTGAAGAATGATTTGAGCATGTTTTCGTGAATTTGAGCTTGTGGCATGCACAACTTTCCTAGTAGGTCTTGCTTTTTACTTTTGTTTTTCTTGTTCTTCTTTTATTTCTTTATCTTTGTTTTAGTTAATTATGGAAGCTTTATCCCTATAGGGATGGCTAAAAATGCCATCCCTCTCCCTTCCCCATGGTTTTGTTCTAACCCGCAGGGCAAATTTTGCCGCCTGTACCTCCCATGGGTTTTGTCCCAAAAACTGCAAGGGTGGTGAATTCCACCACGCCTATGCCTCGACTTCCCCCCACCCCCATTCTTCACCTTCACAGGTAGTAAATTTCACCACCCGCACTCACTCTTTAATGTAGGGGTAGCAATTTTTTCCATCCCTACTTTCTGCCTTTTTTATCTTGCAAGGGCGATGAATTTCACTGCCCGTGCAGGCCTTCCCTGTAAGGGCAGAAAATTTCACCGCCCCTACCTCATTCTCCCCTTTCATCTTGCAAGGGTGGCAAAATTTTCCACCTATGTAGGCCATCCCTGTAGGGGTGTCAAATTTTTCCGCCCTTGCATCTCTTTATTCTAGCATACAGGGGTGGCAAATTTTGTCACCTGTACATCTCTCCTCCAGATTTCCATAACTCTGGAGGATTTTCCATGTTGACTTTCTCTTTCCCTTTCTTCCTCATTTTTTGGTCCATTTTCCAACTCGGCCTTTTTAAGTGACCTCTGTTGACCATGATCACTTAAATTACATTTCCCCATTCGCTCACTTTCCTTTAATCTCACAATCATGTCTGTAGTACCTTAAGAGAACTCTTAATCATCGACATCTATCTGACCAAAGCTAGTTCCCATGTCTAAAGCATCTCTAAAAAAGGTGAAGACCATGAAGTACAAATATTAGGGCATCTTTCCACTCACGTCAGTCTCCTCAAATGTCGATGACATTCAGGACACCAAAATTGGCCACGTGGACATGGCCAAATTCATAGCACAAATGAAGGCGACAAATCCAAGCACTGGAATAAAAAGGATCATCAAGAGCAACATCCACCTAGTGGTAGCTTTTCCAGTGGTAGCACATCATACTAAGTTCATTCTCCAATGTGCCCACTTCTACAATAAAGAGACCAGGTCGGTCTCAGATGCCAGCAACAACGTGGTGATTCGGCTGGATCCCAAATTCATTGATAAAGTTTTCATGTGCCCTCCAACCATCGAAGTAACCAAGATTGACTTCATGAATCCTAGAAGGAATACGACAAAGACCCTGAGAGGGCAAAGAAAGTCATGAACTACAAATAGTTGAAGGCCCCCATGACCAACTTATTAAGATGGCCGCAGAACTTCTTAAGGAGTGACTTCATCAAGGAAGTTGGTGACTTGATAACCCTTATTAGTAGAGTAAGATGCCTCCCATCTTCTTCACTATTTCATGAATGGATGTATCCATTCATCAAGATCATCCTCTAGGGCAAGCAAGTTATCTTTTGGGGGGAGCAGATCAACAATGCCCTCCATGAGCAGCTAACCAAGGTACAAACTTCTTACAAGTTCTATATGACTTCGTACCTTGAATACATAGCTGCTGTAATGCAAACTTTTTTGGGCTTAACCACAGAGGGGGATAGAAAGACAACCCCAATGTACTCATATTACCCTCAGCTGACTCTACAAGGATCGACCTGCCACTTTAAAAGGGTAAATGATGCCTTCTTCACTATATTTCTATCCCTCTTCAACCCTCAGCTTGAGTAGAAGAGAGTATCAGATGAGGCTTGGATAGTGGTCAACAATTATGGGTGCATGTTCCTATAATTCCCCACCTTTTGCTATCTTTAGGTTGGCTTTTTCCAAGGCTATCCCTATATGCTCCCCAGGTTCCCTTTAGATAAGTTGGTAATAATAGAACTTTGTCAACAACTAATTTTCATGTATACCAGACAAATAGAGATGAAGAAACTAGGCTTCAAGTTTCCAATCAAGATTGGTAGGTATTCTATTGCAACAACAACCAAAGCCAAGGTCATGGAAACTGAAATGCAGATGGTCACTCTAAAACCATTCAAGAGAAGAGAAAAATTTGACTACAGGGGAGTCAAGGACAAAATTAGGAGGAAGACTCAGTTCCATGAGCCCATGATTGAAGACATCTAGATAGACCTAAGAACAGTTGAAGAAATTAGGAAAATGGATTATTACAGGCTGACCCTAGACCAGATTGAATATCTGGGACTTACAGAGATCCCCTCCAGTCTGGTCGATGATGGAAAAATCATCAACAGCAAATACCTGGCCAAAAAGGTTGCTAGTTCCCCTCTTCCTCCAACACAGTGGTCTCAGAAAGAGCTGAATTTTCTAAGGAAAAAAATCCAACCAATATTGGCTAACACTAATGACTGGTTAGCAGTCAAAGGGATCATCCTAAAAGAATTCATCACGAGATTCGAAGCTGAATATCAAGCGAAGATGAAGAAAAAGGTAGAGAATAGAACCAAAAATAAAGGTGATGGACCTTCCTCTTATATGCCTCATAAGCCTAGAATCATATTTGTTTCCAAAAATCTAAAGGCTAATGTAGAGCCTGAAGCAGCAGCTAAACGAACCAAAGAACAGAGTCTTCAGACATAGGCAGCCCAGCCAATGGAGACTGATGATCAACCATCAAGGCAACCAAGCACTAGACCTCTACTCTCACAAGAAGAAGCACAGCCACTCAAGAGCATCTCTCCTTCTCCCCCCCCAGTCTTTTATGGTACCCTCTTCTCCTATCTCTCCAATCAGTGTTCCCTCTTTTGGGGTCGCCTCTCCTTCCAGAGTCATATTCGGTGATCCTCAGGGTGCTTCTAGAGGTTCTCCTCACTCTTTTGGTTCCATCCCAAGTTTATCATCTCCTTCCTTCAACTTGGTAGCAAGCCCTACATAAGAGCCAGAATCAGTGGTTAGTGCAGTTTCGCTGGTTACTCCAACTACAACTACTGTCACCACTAGCAGTGTAGAAGCTGCCACAATAACACCAACTGAGACAACTATTGCCACAATAGGTACTTCTCTCTTGCCCTAGATCTCAGCATTCACCCTAAAAATGAAGAATTTGGACATTTCTCCAGATGACTTTGACTTTGGAAAAATAGTGCCAGTGAAAGCTAAGGCTCTGAAGAGGCCAAAGATCCTTTCCAAATTGGTTGAAGAAAAAGGGCAAAAATTTCTGGAAATTACCAAGCCTCCACAGGATGCAACCCTTGAGGGTTTCAAAATGAGTAGCTATTCCATCTCTCATGTTGAACTTGGCAAATTTACTCATGAAGGTGCAAAAAGTGACCTTCAGTCTGCTATGGACATCATGGTCCAGAAATTTGATCAAGAGAAGGAGATGAAAGATTATTACAAGGCCAAGACAGAGCAGCTAACGACAGTAATAAGAAGGTTCACTCTTCCCCTTGAAGTGGAAACTCCAGAGGCCTTCTCTATGGATGACCCAATCATTCAAAAAGTAGAAAAGACTTACTTGAAGGGAAAAGTCCTAGAGGATTATATTGAAAGAATGGATAGTCAAGGAGTTTTTTTGTTATCAGAGGTTGTAGAAAGGATGGGTAAGATGAGGAAGGTAAGAGTGGAGTTGGATGAATTTGTCTCTCTTATCTCTCAAGAGATTGAAAATTCAGAAAAGGATCTTAGAAAATGGAAGGAGATGAAGGATTTGAAGAAAAGCACCTTGATATCTATCGGTGTCATCTCCAGCAAGGACTCTTATGTTGAGATCAAGGAGTCACTGATCTTTAGGATCTAGGTACTCAAAGATCTAATTGATGATATCAAATCTTTTAAAGAGGATAGTGAGAAGAGTGACCTAAGCCTATTAAATAAGCTAGAAGAGCTTCCATGCAACCTAATATCTAAGGACAATCAGTTCTTTCTGGTAGAAGAAATGATTCAGAGTTTCAAAGAGATGATTCAGAGAGATTTTGAAGAAAAATCTTTATCAATGTCTTTTGTAGACAATATTCTAGAAGCTTGGTTAACTTTGGAAAATATAAAATCTAGGTTAATTGGTCACGCTAAGGCCATCACAGCATTGAAGGATGCATTGATCAGAGCTAGAATCATCTCTAAGAACATGGTTGCACCAGAAAGCATAGGAATTCAGGCATCCATCACTATGTACGATGCCCATATGAAGAAATCTGGCAGCAAGAATTGAATTTTTCTCCTTCTTTCTTCTTCTCTCCTTATGCACTTTCATTTTGTGAAAAGTGCATGCAATTTTTTAAGATGTAATTACATGTAAATATTTTAGAAAAATATTTCAAAGTCAAAGATGAGTCATCTTTGACTGAGATATTTTTATATTTTATTATTTTCTAGTTTTTGAGGATTTTCTCCCTATATATAGTGGAGACCTCATTTGTAAATTATCTTGAAAAAATTAATAGAAAACACTCTACCAAAATTGAAACAACTTTTGAGACTTTGTGCTCAAATTTGTAAATCATATTTTGTTGAATGAATGAGAAGCAAGTTTATTTCAGACTTTGTGTTGAAGTTATCTATGTTGTCTAGGAAATAGTTTCTTATGTTCTCTTTGATGATAATCTCTTGTTTATCTGATTTAATAAGCAAAGTGGGTGTGTTTATATTATCTGAGAATGCTTCTAAAAGGTAGAGGATAGACTTTGAACTACCTTTATTTTTGAGATTCAGTTATCTTTTTTAGTTTCAGGCGAAGACTTTGTGCTTCATTTTACTCTACGGTTACATTTGTTCTGAATTGGGGAAGGAGGCTACGAAAGACTTTATGCTTACGTGAGTTTCTTTATGAACTTTGTTACTTCAGGTGATTTTCTATTCTAGGTTGGATACCATTGCTGAAAAAAGAGGGATGCTATTGACCCATGACCAGGATATCCCTCTTTTGTTCTTCATACATTACCTCTAAAAAAAGATAGGTAGATGTTGTTATACCATCCCATGTGTTATTTTTTGCTTAATTATATACATATATACAGTGCATAAATATTTATAGGGAACCTCCCCTTGATGAGAGGAGAGATTTACTTCGTCCAGATCTGGTAAACCCATAATTGTCATGGTGTAAATCTCCCTATGTTGTGGTTGATATACCCATTTTGTCTTCAGTTAGTTGATGATAAAATATTCACCCAACAATTTTTTGGTGACTCCACTGGGGATGCGAATGTGCATTTTGAAGCCTCAAGCTTCAACTTGAAATAGTTTCAGTCCCTTTTCCATTTAAAATCTGGCAACTCCATGCTACACAAGAAGCCATAGATCTAAGGGTGTTTTTGACCCCGTATTTGAATTAGCGTAGCAGAGCAATTTTCATCTATTTCCTCCACCACCTTTCCTCCAACGATCTAGGAGTCTCCCTCCTAATCTTATTGGGTCACCAACGCAAGGTAGAGCTTCTTTTCCTGCTATCAATCACACCTTGCCTATAAATACCCCATCAAGGTTTATTATCCCACCATTTAATCATCTTAACATAATGGCTCAAGGCCCATGGGGTAATTCCTTTGGTCCTCTCAATTTGACTGCACCCCTGCATGAACTATCTCATAGTTCTAGAAAAAAAATTCCTAAGTTTTTTGGTGATGGAAAGGTTTATCCCGATGAACATATTGCTGCCTTCTCCATAGCATGTGGTGTGATCAGCATGGAATTCAAAGATGTAGTAGTTATGCTTTTTTTGGAAACTTTGCAAGGAGCTGCCGTAGATTGGTTCTATCACCTGCAGGCCAGGTCAATAATAGACTGGGATATGCTCAAGTCCAAACTCAAAGCTAGGTTTAAACCTGTTGAATATGCACACGCTTTGTTGGCTCAGCTAACACAGTTGAAAAAAGAATCCCAGGAATCCATGAGGGATTTCATAGCTTAATTCAACAAGTTGAGAAACCGGATTCCAACTGTGGCTCAACCCACACCGAAAAATCTCAAATACTTTTTTATCAATTCACAACTTCCCGAAGTAAGTTCCTTATTGAGGTGAGTTGGCCCTATGGATCTAGCCTTGGCTCAAAGTTTGGCTACTGAGATTGAGGATGATCTTATCCTGGCAGGTAAGATCAAAAAAGACCCTAGTAAAAATAAATTCTCTTCATCTGCTAAAAGTTTTTTAGGTACTATAGATCATATGGTATAGAAATTGACGAATGAACTAATAGCTTTGAAGAGGCAAATAGCCCAAGGTACGTCTACTCCTACCTATTGAGATGCACCCAGGAGAACTTTCTAGAATCAGCAATATCAGGGTAATGCTACCCAAAACCAAGGGCAATCCAATCACCTACCTCCTCCTCCAGGGAGATTGGCCATTAAAGCAACACCTACCAATTCAACAGTCAGTTACCTAGAGGCCAAACACAATAATTTGTTTCAACCTCAGTTGGACCGAAAAGAAGATGTTAATCTCTTTGATGATTAAGAAGAAGAATTAGCTGGCGACTCTAATATCGATTTCCTAGATTACCAAGATGAAGCTGGAAGTAAAGGAGATGGTTTGGATGGATCCTACGCTATTTCTACCAGATCTCAAAATCAATCGGCCTCACAGACCGATAAAGGAAAGGTAGAAGAGGAACCCCAACCAGTGGTTTCCATCACTAAACGTGGGACTCCATTGCCTCCACAATCAAAAGAGTAGGTAATTCATAAAAAAAATAAGTTCCTCCAACCACACCATCCCTTCCACTTTTGTTGATCAGACCAGTGCCACACCTATTAAAGTCCCTGATGATGGACTCTCTTCCTCTGTCGCAAGTTATTTTCAATTATTTGATATAATTGATCATGCTAGAAAGACTAAAATTCAAATGACAAAGGTTGAATATCTGAGGGCTAACTCAGAACAATTTGATAGGTTAGCAGAATATGTAAAGAACAAAGCCGTCCCCATAGGACAAGATTTTTTGAAGACCGTTCATGATCCTCCTAAAGATAAACCAGCCCAAAACAATCTTGTTGTGACTCCTCCTGTCGCTCCCAAGAAAATAGAACCTTTCTATGTTTCCCTACTTATAAATGGTTATAAACTGAGTAATTGTATTATAGACTCTAAAGCTTCAGATAATGTCATGCCCACAAAAGTGGTAGATTCTCTTGGCCTGACTTTGACCAAAACTTTTAGGAGGTGTTTTTCCATGGAAAATAAGCAAGTCCCTCTCCTTGGTCAAATAAACGATGCTCAATATGCCTTTGCGGCTTTTCCAAAAAAGCAGATAAAAATGATAGTTTTAGTGGTCGATGTTCCAACATCTTACGGTATCCTGCTTGGGTGGAATCTCTACAAAGATGTTGGAGGTGAGCTAAGTATGGACTTGTCTGAAGTAAGGATTCTAGTTCAAGGTGTCATGAAGAAGTTGCTTCCTAAAAAAGAAGCAAGGTATGTAGTTACCCAGTCGTCAGTACTGGAAGCTCAAATTTTATCTGAGTCCTCAGGCATGGGCAACTATTTCCTATTTATGGACGGAACCCATGAGACATTTGATGAAACTCTTTCAAGTGATAACTTGAGATTGTGTTCAGCTGGTGCAGTGGAAAAATTGACAAATCAAAATGAACACATGGAGGAACCTCTTTCCCCAAACAAAGGAGTTTTCAAAGAAAAAGTAGTGTCTAACGAGTTATGGACCTTAGAATTTGACAGCAGCTACTCCTCTACTGGTTCGGGAGCTGGGGTTGTGTTGGTATCTCCTCAGGGATATATTATCCCTTTGTCTTATAAATTACAGTTCAACAATACCAACAACATAGCTGAGTACGATTCCCTATTGCTCGGGCTACAGGCTACTAGAGAAAGGGGCATTAGGCTACTCTATGTTAAAGGGGATGCTGAGTTGATAGTCTGCCAGGTGAAGAACTTCTATCAAATGAAAAATGAAAGGTTGCACCACTATCGCAACCTGGTCTAGGATCAAATTGAAAATTTTGATGCTTTCAACATCTCTATCATTCCAAGGGAATTCAATGACCAGACAGATGCATTGGCTGTCTCTACCACCCTCTTAGTCCCTCACCCAGACTTTAAGGGAGACAAGTACACTATCGAGCTAGTTTTTCAGCCAAGTGTACCTGATAATGTCAACCACTGGCAAGTATTTAACAATGACGATCAAATTGTTGCCTTCTTGGAACAAAAGGACAATTTTGAACAACTACGTTTTGAAGGTAGTGAATCTCGAGAATGTGAAGCAACTCCTGAGACCAATACAAACACAGATGAGGATTTCCTACAGCTTAGGGGGAATAAGATTCCCAAAGGTCTAGTTTCCCTAGAGAAGTTGTTTGATAACCATGATAGGTTTATTAAACAATAGTGAACAGATCCAAAATCCTCTCAAGATTTTGATCAGGTAAATTTGGGAACCAAGTGCGATCCTAAAATGGTAAACATTGGGAAATGTTGCACTCCTGAAGAAAGATTTGAGCTTGCTAGTCTACTTTGCCAATATATGGATGTATTGGCCTATTCCTACGATGATTTTAAATCACTTAGGCCAAATGACATTCGTCATGACATTCCTTTGAAATCCAACTCTGTACCTTACAAGCAAAAATCTAGGAAATATAACTTGAAAATCTCAGGTACCATTTTAACTAAGATACAAAAGATGCTGGATGCCCAGATAATTTTTCCAATCCATCACTCAACATGGATTGCCAACATAGTGCCTGTCAGAAAAAAGAATGGAAAAATTTGAATCTATGTGGATTTTAGGAGCTTAAATCAATTGTCTTTAAAAAATAACTTCCCTCTTCCCATCATGGATCAAGTTTTGCAGATGGTAACAAGTTCAAAACTATTATCAATGCTACATGGTTTTTTGGGGTACAATCAGGTCGAAGTCAGAAAAGCAGATCAGCATAAGACAGTGTTCACCACACCTTGGGGCACATTCACTTATCAAATAATTCCTTTTGGTCTAATAAACACAGGTGCCACTTTTCAAAGGGTGATGGATCTCACTTTCAAAGATGAGATGGGAAAATTCATTGTAGTGTACCTGGATGATCTGACAATATTTTCAAAACATCATTCTGAGCATGTTTACTATTTGCAAAAGATACTAGAACACTGTCGTCAGAATGGTATCTCTTTAAACCCAAAGAAATATGTCTTCAGAGTAACTGAAGGGAAACTTCTCAGACACATCGTGTCCTGAGAAGGTATTAAAATTGATTCAGAAAGAGTCAAATCCATCCAGGAACTTACTCTGCCTACCAGCAAAATTGTAGTTCACTCTTTCTTTGGAAAGGTGAATTTTCTCTAAAGATTTATTCCTGAGTTTGCTGAGAAAACTTGTCACATTGTCAACATGATGAAAGGCAATGCTACATTTAGGTGGACTGCTGAGGGTAAATCAACGATCAAAGAGATTAAGGAAGCAATCGCCCATGCACCAGTCTTGGTCTATCCAAATTATACTAAAAGTTTTAAAATATATAGTTATGCCTATGAACATACACTATCGGCCATTTTGGTCTAACAAAATCCAGAAGGTGTAGAATCTCCTATCTCTTTCATGAGTTTTCCACTTAAGGATCATGAGCTAAAATATTCCCTTATCGAGAAGCATGCATACGCAGTAGTCAAAGCGGTCAAACACTTCAGGTTTTATATCCTGAACTCTCACACTGAAGTTCTTGTACTAGACACAACAATAAAATCCATTTTAACTCAGAAAGAGTTTGGTATGAAGAGAGGCAACTGGATTGCCAAAACTCAAGAGTTTGATCTAGACATTAAACTAACCAAGCTTGTATGGGGAAAAAGTCTTTGCCAGTTGATTGCCAACGACATTCCAGGTGAAGCAGAAAGTGAAGTAGAGATCGAAGGCATGCCTACGGTCCTCTTTGTTTCCACTACTGACAAGTGGTATTCTTACATTGCTCATTTTCTGACATATGGTGAGTGTCCCACTGATCTTTCTTTTAAAGAGAAATAGAATGTTAAATTGAAAGCAATTGGTTATGTTTTGTGGGATAATGGTCTTTATAAGAGAAACTTGGATGGGAGATTTCTTCGTTGTGTTGACAAGGCACAACAAGAAAGACTCTTAGAATCTTTCCATAATCTAGCCTGTGGGGGACATTATTCTTCACTAATGACAATGCACAAAATTCTATGAGCAAGGTATTATTAGCCCACACTTTTCTAGGATGCCTACAAATGGGTGCGTAGGTGTGAATTGTGCCAACAATTCATTGGGAAGCCTAAGCTGCCTGCTTTGCCTCTCAAGCTGGTGATAATTGAAGAACCATTTCAGCAGTGGGGTATTGAATTAATTGGTGTAGTCAACCCATCTTCCAGTGCTGGGCATGATTATGTCCTTACGGCAATGGATTACTTCACTAATTGGGTAGAGGCCATCCCAACCAAGCATGCTATGTCTGAAGTGGTGTGCAGTTTTCTCAAGGAAAATATCATCTCCAAGTTTGGGGTCCCACTAAAGATCATAACAGATAATGCAGCCTAATTTTCATCACATGAAATTACTCAAATTTTTTTTATTATGAGATTATCTTATCCCATACTTCAGATTATTTCCCTCAAGAAAATGGCCAAGCAGAATCGAGTAACAAGAATCTGGTCACTATTATCAAAAAGTTGGTGGATGACAATCAGAGAATGTGGCACAAATCATTATACGATGCTTTATGGATGGATAAAATAACACCCAAAAAGGCTATAGGTATGTCCCCTTTCTAGCTTCTTTATGGTCTAAATGCAGAAATCTCCATCACCCTTGAACTACCAGTGCTCAAGTTAACTAAAGCAATCGAAGACTCAACCTTTGAAAGATCGATCGACAAAAGGATCATGTGTCTAAATGAGCTAAATGAGCATCAAGTTATGGTAGTGGATTGGATTAAGGAACATCAGAATCAAGTGAAGGCACTCTTTGATAAGAAATCTAAGTTTGTGAATTCTGAGTCAGAGATCAAGTCTTGTTGTGGGACAAGAGGCGAGAACCAAAAAGGATGCACGACAAATTCGACTCCCTATGGAGAGGCTCATTCACCATTCGACAAGTCTATGGTAAGGCTAGCTTCTTGCTAGAGTACCAAGATGGAACACCATTTTCACTACCTCATAACGGATAGCATCTGAAGCTGTTCAATCCTTGAGGCTTGGAGAAGTCCATTTGTATATATATATATATATATAGTTTTTATGTTTTCTCTATTTTTCTTTCATTTTTAGCTTGACTCCATAGCTCAATGGCTTGGATGAAGGTGCTTAGAGAATATTTTCTACTCCCACTAATCAATTTGATTAATGGAAGTTCCCCAATAGGAGCCAGCTGTTGTTTCCAAAATTGGATTAGCCCATTTTTGGGAACAACCCCCTACGAAACTTGTTCGTTTCATCTTTTGTCTCTCTAAGTTCATTTTTGAGATGAGTTTTGAATTCATTCTCATCTTGGCCTAAGAATGTGAGAGTGACCATGATCTCATTGTGACCAAGGAACCCCTTCCCCCAGACTGCCTCCTCCAAACTTGGTCTTTTCATTCTTTCATGCACGGGTGGAAAATTTTGCCGCCAATGCATTTTGGCCTTTGTGAAGCAAGGGCGACAAATTTTGTTGCCTCTGCATTTTTCTTGCAAAGGCAGAAAATTTTGTCACCCTTGCATCCCAACCTATAATGGTGGCAAAATTTGTTTCCCCTGCATTTAGATCTACCAAAACATGCAAAGGCAACATATTTTGCCACCCAAGCATGTTTTGATTTCCATGCGCAGCATTTATTGCCACACATGGTGGGTTGTTGGGGTCAATTTTCACCCCATATAATCTAATTTGAACCTTATTTCTTCTCATTGCTTCCTCCTCTCCTCTTTCCTTCTGTGTCTAGGCCATCTAACGAGCGATTTGAGCACATTTTCATAGATTTGAGCTTGTGGCACATGCGGATTTCCTGGTAGGTCTTGCTTTTTACTTTTGTTTTTCTTGTTCTTATTTTATTTCTTTATCTTTTTTTTAGTTAATTGTGGAAGCTTTATCCCTATATGGATGGCTAAAAATGCCATCCCTCTCCCTTCCCCACAATTTTGTTCCAACCTGCATGGATGGTAAATTTTGCCACCCGTACCTCCCGCGGGTTTCATCCCAAAAACTGCAAGGGTGGCAAATTCTGCCACCCCTATGCCTTAGCTTCCCCCCAACCCCATTCTTCACCTTCAAAGGCAGCAAATGTTTCCACCCACACTCACTCTTTAATGCAGGGGCGGTGATTTTCATCGCCCCTACTTTCTGCCTTTTTTTATCTCACAAGGGCAACAAATTTTGCCACCCGTGCAAGCCTTCCCTGTAGGGGCGGTAAATTTTGCAGCCCCTACCTCATTCTCCCCTTTCATCTTACAAGGGCGGTGAAATTTGCTGCTTGTGTAGGCCATCCCTATAAGGGCAGTGAATTTTTCCGCCCTTGCATCTCTTTTATTCTAGCATGCAGGGGCGGCAAATTTTGCCGCTCGTACATCTCTCCTCCAAATTTTCATAACTCTGAAGGATTTTCCATGTTGACTTTTTCTTTTCCTTTTTTCCTCATTTTCTAGTCCTTTTTTCAACCTAGCCTTTTTAAGTGACCTCCGTTGACCATGATCACTTAAATTGGATTTTTCCCATTCATCCACTTTCCTCTAATCTTATAATCATGTCTGCAGTACCTTTAGAGAACTCTTGCTCATCGACATCTGTCTGACCAAATCCAGTTCCCATGTCTAAAGCATCTCCAAAAAAGGTGAAGACCATGAAGTACAAATATCGGGGCGTCTTCTCGCTCACGTCAGTCTCCTCAAATGTTGATGACATCTGGGACACCAAAATTGGCCACGTGGACATGGTCAAATTCATAGCATGAATGAAGGCGATAAATCCAAGCACCAGAATAAAAAATATCATCAAGAGAAACATCCACCTAGTGGTAGCTTTTCTAGTGGCAGCACATCATATTGAGTTCATTCTCCAATGTGCCCACTTTTACAACAAAGAGACTAGGTCAGTCTCAGATGCCAGTGGCAATGTGGTGATTCGGCTAGATCCTAAATTTATTGATAAAATTTTCATGTGCCCTCTAACCACTGAAGTAACCAAGATTGACTTCACAAATGCCCAGAAGGAATACGACAAAGACCCTGAGAGGGCAAAGAAAGTCATGAACTACAAATGTTTGAAGGCCCCCAGGACCAACTTATCAAGATGGCCGCAGAACCTCCCAAGGAGTGACTTCATCGAGGAATTTGGTGACTTGATCACCCTTCTTAGCATAGTACAAGGCCTCTCATCTTCTTCACTATTTCATGAATGGATGTATCAATTCATCAAGATTATCCTCCAGGGCAAGCAAGTTATCTTTTGGGGGGAGTAGATTAGCAACGCCCTCTATGAGCAGCTAACCAAGGTACAAACTTCTTACAATTTCTATATGACTTCATACCTTGTATACATAACTACCGCAATGCAAACTTTTCCAGGCTTAACCACAGAGAGGGATAGAAAGACAACCCCAATGTACTCATATTACCCTCAGTTGACTCTGCAAGGATCGACCCACCACTTTAAAAGGGTAAATGACACCTTCTTCACTACATTTATATGCCTCTATGACCCTTAGCTGGAGCAGAAGAGAGTATCAGACGAGGCTTGGATAGTGGTCAATGATTATGGGTGCATGTTCCTAAAATTCCCCACCTTCTACTAATTTTGGGTTGGCTTTTTCCAAGGCTACCCCTATATGCTCCCCAGGTTCCCTTTAGATAAGTTGGTAATAATGGAACTTTACCGACAACCGATTGTCATGCATACCAGACAAATGGAGCTAAAGAAACCAGGCTTTAGATTTCCAATCCAGGTATTCCATTGCAACAACAGCCAAAGCCAAGGTCATGGAAACTGAAATGCAAATGGTCACTCTAAAACTATTCAAGAGAAGAGAAAAATTTGACTACAGGGGAGTCAAGGAAAAAATTAGGAGGAAGACACAGTTCCATGAGCCCATGAATGAAGACATCTAGATAGACCTGAGAATGGCTGAAGAAATTAGGAAAATGGATTATTGCAAGTTGACCCTAGACCAGATTGAATATCTGGGACTTGCGAAGATCCCCTCCAGTCTGGCCGATGATGAGAACATCATCAACAACAAATACCTAGCTAAAAAGGTTTCTGGTTCCCCTCTTCCTCCAACATAGTGGTCTCAGAAAGAGCTAACTTCTCTAAGGAAAATATTTGAACCAATAATGGCTAATGCCAATGACTGGTTAGCAGCCAAAGGGATCATCTTGAAAGAATTCATCATGAGATCTAAAGCTAAATATCAAGCGGAGATGAAGAAAAAGGTAGAGAATAGAACCAAAAAAGAAGGTGATGTACCTTCCCCTTTTAGGCATCACAAGCCTAGAATCATCTTTGTTTCCAAAAAGCCAAAGGCTACTGAAGAGCTTAAAGCAACAGCTAAAGGAACCAAAGAACAGAGTCCTCAGACAGAGGCAACCCAGCCAATAGAGACTGATGATCAACCATCAAGGCAACCAAGCACTAGACCTCCGCTCTCACAAGAAGAAGCACAGTCACTCAAGAGCATCTCTCCTTCTCCCCCTCAGTCTCCTGTGATACCCTCTTCTCTTATCTCTCCAATCAGTGTTCCCTCTTCTGGGGCCGCCTCTCCTTCTAGAGTCATATTCAGCGATCCTCAAGGCACTTCTGGAGGTTCTCATTGTTCTTCTGGTTCCATCCCAAATTTATCATCTCTTTCCTTCAACTTGATAGCAATCCCTACATAAGAGCCAGAATCAGTGGTTGGTGTATTTTCGCCAGTTACTCTAACTGCAACTATTGTCACCACTAGCAGTGTAGAAGCTACCATAGTAACACTAGCTGAGACAACTATTGCCACAATAGGTACTTCTCTCCCACCCTGGATGTCAGCATTTACCCCCAAAAGGAAGAATTTGGACATTTCTCCAGATGATTGACTTTGGCAAAATAGTGCTAGTGAAAGCTAAGGCTCTGAAGAGGCCAAAGATCCTCTTCAAATTGGTAAAGGAAAAAGGGCAAAAATTTCTAGAAATTGCTAAGCCTCCACAGGATGTAACCCTTGAGGGTTTCAAAATGAGAAGCTATTCCATCTCTCATGTTGAACTTGGCAAAGTTACTCATGAAGGTGTGAAAAGTGACCTTCAGTCTGCTATGGACATCATGGTCTAGAAATTTGATCGAGAGAAGGAGATGAAAGATTATTACAAGGCCAAGATAGAGTAGCTAACGACAGTAATAAGAAGGTTCACTCTTCCCCTTGAAGCGGCAACTCCAGAGGCCTTCTCCATGGATGACCCAGTCATTCAAAAAGTAGAAAAGACTTACTTGAAGGGAAAAGTTTTGGAGGATTATATTGAAAGAATGCATACTCAGGGAGTCTCTTTGTTATCAGAGGTTGCAGAAAGGATGAATAAGATGAGGAAGGTAAGACCAGAGTTGGATGAATTTGTCTCTCTTATCTCTCAGGAGATTGATAATTTAGAAAAGGATCTTAGCAAATGGAAGGAGATGAAGGATTTGAAGAAAATGACCTTGATATCTATCGGTGTCATCTCTAGCAAGGACTCTTATGTTGAGATCAAGGAGTCACTGATCTTTAGGATCCAGGTACTCAAAGATCTAATTGATGATCTCAAAGCTTTCAAAGAGGCTAGTGAGAAGAGTGACCTAAGCCTGTTAAATAAACTAGAAGAGCTACCATGCAACCTAACCTTTAAGGACAATCAATTCCTTTTGGCAAAAGAAATGATTTAGAGTTTCAAAGAGATGATTTGGAGAGATTTTGAAGAAAAATCCTTCTTAATGTCTTCTATAGACAATATTCTAGATGCTCAGTTAACTTTGGAAAATCTAAAATCCAGGTTAATTGGTCATGCTAAGGCCATCACAGCATTGAAGGACACATTGATCAGAGCCAGAATCATCTCCAAGAACACGATTGCACCAGATAGCATCAGAATTCAGGCATCCATCACTATGTACGATTCCCATATGAAGAAATCTAGCAGCAAGAACTAAATTTTTCCCCTTCTTTCTTCTTCTCTCCTTATACACTTTCATTTTGTGAAAAGTGCATGCAATTTTGTAAGATGTAATTACATGTAAATATTTTGGAAAAATATCTCAAAGTCAAAGATGAGTCATCTTTGACTGAGATATTTTTATATTTTATTATTTTCTAGTTTTTGAAGATTTTTTCCCTATATACAGTGGAGACCTCATTTGTAAATTATCTTGAAAAAATTAATAGAAAACACTCTACCAAAATTGAAAAAACTTTTGAGACTTTGTGCTCAAATTTGTAAATCATATTTTGTTGAATGAATGAGAAGCAAGGTTATTTCAGACTTTGTGTTGAAGTTATCTGTGTTGTCTAGGAAACAGTTTCTTATGTTCTCTTTCATGATAATCTCTTATTTATCTGATTTAATAAGCAAAGTGAGTGTGTTTATATTATCTGAGAATGCTTCTAAAAGGTAGAGGATACACTTTGAGCTACCTTTATTTTTGAGATTCGGTTATCTTTTGTAGTTTCAGGCGAAGACTTTGTGCTTCATTTTACTCTAAGGTTACGTTTGTTCCAAATTAGTGAAGGAGGTTACAGAAGACTTTGTGCTTATGTGAGTTTCTTTATGAACTTTGCTACTTCAGGTCATTTTCTATTCAAGTTTGGATACCATTCTTGAAAAAAGAGGGATGCTATTGACCCACGACCAAGATATCCCTATTTTGTTCTTCATACATTACCTCTGAAAAAAGAGAGGTAGATGTTGTTATACCATCCCATATGTTATTTTCTACTTAATTATATACATATATCCAACGCATAAATATTTATAGGGAACCTCCCCTTAATGAGAGGAGAGATTTACTTCATCTAGATTTGGTAAACCCATACTTGTCATGGTGTAAATCTCCCTATGTTGTGGTTGATATACCCATTTTGTCTTCAATTATTTGACGACAAAATATTCACCCAACACATGGAATAACTAATGCATGGTCCCTTTGTTATAAATCTTAGCCTAAAATCTTACCCTAAGGTTTATCGTATTTAATTAGTATAATGAATACCTTAGGCTAAGACTTCATGCTAGGTATTTTATTTCATAATGTCCCATTTAACATGTTTTAAAACTTAGCTTAATCATTTGGCCTAAATTTTCATTCATAATCGTTAATACAAATGAAAAAAATAGTCTAAGACTTTAGTTTAAATTTTATGTTCCTTGAGCATTGACTTAAACTTCATTTTTGTTTTTAGGATCAATGGACTATGTTTTCTTCGTTGATCAAGATCTAATTGTGTGAGATTAAATACAAAGACCCTAAGCTTAAGTTAATGCTTGAGCATCTGTTGAGGATCAACAACATGTATTTTCTTGGTAACAATTGATCTAATGATGAGAATCAATTCAAGACTTTAAAAAATCCCCTAGGACAAGTGAGAGGGTGACAAATTTCACACTCTTAGCAAAATAACATTGAGTAGCTAATGGATTATGACCCTACAAATTAATATCTAATGGTCCAATTTTGCTCATATGATGATGATTAAACATCATGTATAAAGTGATGAAAGGTTAAAGACAAGTGTGGAGATGACATGTGGCATATCTGTGGGCCATGAATTAAATCTCAAGCATATTTTGAAGATTAAAAACATGTAATAAAATGTACACATTATAATTAATGGTCTATAGAGTGAGATGTATAATCAAGTAGATTAAGATTGATAGAGTGTGATTGATATGTATAGTCAAGATCAATGGTGTGAGATCAATATAGACTTCTCAACGAAGCTTAGGAATAATATAATTTGACCTTGTAGATCAAGATCAATGATCCACATTGATCCATTCAAATAAATACAATGGTGTGAAATACCTATGGAATTTTCAAAAGACATCAATCATTTATAAAAATTAATGACAAAAGTGTGGTGAAAGTTCCATAGGATTCCATGGTGGAGCCACATAAGCTACACCAATTAGTTCAAGTGATTCTGATAACTTGGGAGATGTAAAGGTATAAATTCAAAAATATAAGCACAATCTAAGTCACAAATCTTGCATAAGTTCAAATATATGCCACCATTAAATCATTATAAGTGACATTGAAAAAAAACCCTAGCATAAATGGAAGCCCTAGTTTAACCCTATGATCATCATAATCAAGCTAATAAAATTGGATCAATGTTTGAGAAAGGATAATTTGATTTAAAATTGAATTATAGACCACTGATAAGTAATTTAGAGATACTTACAACCATGGTAGCCTAAAAAAGTGTCTCTAGAGAAGATGTAGAGCTCTATCTAACCTTGGAAGTAGAAGGATGAATCTTTGAAGACACATAATTTGATGCCACAATACTAAATACTAGGGACAATAATTGGTTGAGCTTGTTCTGAACCATTGAGAACCAACAACCCATCATAAGAGAAGATGAGAAGAATGCATCAATGAGAAGACTCTACTATGACATAGTTTCCATTCAAATGATGGGTCTCCATTATGCCATAGAAAAACTCAAGGTAATACATTGTATATACATTTTCTCTCCTATTTTTAGAGAAGCTAAAATTGATAAGGGCATGTTAGTCAATGATCATACTCATAGTAATATATATTATATATCTACCATAGCATTTGAAAACTATTATACGTTACTTAAACCTAAAACAAACCAAACTATAATAAAAAATTTGGATAAGGAAAATTACTTGAATAACATCTTTTACCTATCGTTATATTCTTTAAATCATGTATTTTAAGATTTTGATGGCAACATTCCCATTGGTCAATTTAGACCTAGGATAAATATGATCATGAATTTTATGAATAAGATATGTATAAATCCAACCACCACATATGTGGACAATATTTGGGTGCCTTAGTCTATTTTATGATTGAGAAACAACTCACCCCTCCCCTTGGTGAAGTGGTCAACACTTGTTTAAGTAGGTATATCCTTGTAGTTAAGAAGAAAACTAGGAACTAGTTATACATGATGTCCTACCTCTTATATGATATAATTGCTACCACAAATATCCCTAACCTAAAATAATGGTCACCTGATGAGACACATATATCCTCCCAATACTATTCAAAATTGCACATATTCAAATATAAGGACCACATCCAATTTATATGTCACTATGTTTATCCAGCCCTATCCTAGGCCATAATTAAGAACCCAATGCTAAGGGTTAGCCTCTTAACCAAAAAGTTAATTAAGTCCATAGGAGACATTTGGTTATACCAAGATTGTATAATCATTAGGATTAAAGGAATGTAATGTTCTCCTCTTAGATTACTAGTCCATGTGAAAAATAAGTTAGTTGAATAGGAAGTGACTTACTAATGATGTAATGGAATAGATGGGTTATGTAAAAACCAAGAGGAAGAGACTGCTTCATAGCTTCCCCTTAACCATTGGAAAGACTAATTATGAACACACTATCTCCTTTAATCTCCAAATGGATGATATAAGATAGTTGGATACACAAGGAAAGGTTAAAGAACACTTGAAGGCTAAAGGAATCAATGTACCAATATGATAATCAAGATGGTGATTTTGACACCATATATACAAAATCCTCTTCATTCTTTGAGGTCACCTTAAGGTTGAAAAAGCATAACATCAAACTAGAATCTAGAATGTAGAGAGTAGAAAGGGGATGATGATAAATGGAAATTGGGGCCAAGTCAGTACCATTTAATAAGTGGTATAACTTCTAAACCTCTACCATCCTAGTTACAAGTAAAATTTGGACTTGAGGTAAAACATGAGCAAAGGTTAGAGGAGATAAGACTTGATGAAATTTCATCTTCCTCCACTAAATCAAATGAGGGGGGATCACTAGTGGAGGAAATCCATGTGGTAGCACTGGACCCTAGTGAAACAATTGAAGATTCTCTAAAATTGATATCATTAGCCTATGAGTCTAAGAATGAAGAAGTGGATGTAGCCAAAGAGGAAAAGGGGAAGGAAGTATTAGACATAGTTGTTATATAACCCCACAAAATAAAAGCTAAATTTTCCATTATCCCAATGAAGGCTAAGAAACCCAAGATAACCTTCACTCATACTTTGAGTGAAGTTAATCTCTTTAGTGAGGAAAAATTGATTTAAGGTCCAACCAATCCTATATGGTTTATCTATGGGAAATTGTAAAAGGTACCTACCATGCACCATCCTTGGGATTTGATGCAAGCAATAAACATTCTAGTGAATAATAAATACAAGCCATAGATAGTTGCATTATAAAAGGAGGAAGAGAAAATAATGACTTCTCCATGAGAATCAAGTGGAGCAAAAATAGAGACCCCAAATCCCAAAGTGATAGAATCTTTAGTTGGTGTCAAATTTGATCCAACCAATCCTAGTTAATAAAGGGTAATTGAGAACAAAGCCATGATTGGTGGAGAGGAATTAAATTTCTAAAAAGAGAGCATTTTATTTGATTGACACCAATTAGAGGACATAAGCTTTGTAAATATCCTGTATTTGAAGAAAATGTCTTTGAATTGGATTAGGCTTAGATAGATCAATTACAAACCATGATCAAAGGCATCCTAAAATAGAAAAAGAACCCAAAGGATCAAGTCTTCTTGTCAATTTAATAATATATGTTTAGGTAATCTAGAGACACCATGATGAATTTATTCAATTATTTAATTAAGTTATTTATAACCAAGAAGGATGAAATAAGAAAATAAAGTAATAAGGCTACAAGGCAAGTTGGCCAATGGCAGGCTTCAAGCTACCAAGTAAAGGATCTGGTCAAGCTCTTGACTAAATATCAATTCCCTAGATTCAAGATAGTTACCCTAGACCACCTTAATATGAATATGTATATATTAAATGATAATATCAAAGCTTTGAGCAGTTGGTCCAAGTAGATGGAGGACATGTCTAATCACCTCAAGTAGAAATAATATAGAATGTTGCACATTTTGGATAGCTTAATCAAGGATCCTAACACACTTAGTCCCTTATGTCTAATAAATAATGATGAGTTAAAGTACAAAACCACTCAATTCATGTAAGATGTAAGGAACTAAGGACAAGGGAAAATAAGGGTTGATAATAAGAAGGTCATGGAGCTACTTTTATCTTAAAAGGAGAAGATGGGAAATTCCATGGGAACAAGAAAGCATTTGAAAGGGATGAAAAGGATCTCAAGGGCCTATAAGTTCAAGAAAAGGAGTTGTTTATTAGACCTATCATTAATCTCCAACTTATCAATGAACAACATTATAGAATGAAGATCTTGTAAGGGAGGCAAGAGACTATGTCAACACAAGGGATTCCCCAATTAGTTAAGATGAGAATATTCTTTTCTATAATTAAGCTTGTACACTATTAAAAAATGAATATTCTTTTGTAAAGGTATGTGTAACTTGTAAAGCACATTACCTATAGGTTATTCCATTAGGGAAAGTCTAGTGTATTATAGAACATTTATGGAAAGGACAGTTCTCCTAACACTTATACTTTTATAATTGACTAACATGCTTCCTTGCATTATATAAAAATACCATTGTCAATTGTAAAAGTGGGGGGAGTTCGTAGAGCCAAGGGATAATTGCAACTTTTGAGAAATCAATATAAGTAAGGAATTCTACAAAGTTTATCTAGATTTAATTATGTATTTTGTGATCCTAGCTTCTCTCTCATTTATTTATTCTAATTTCCAAATTTGATGAGTTCTTATGAATTTTTGATGTGTATAGATTAAATGCAGAGTTGTTAACTTGTGTCAATTCTAGGTTAATTTAAAGTTTTTAGGCTCATTTAGTTTGCATACTCTTCTTTAATTTGGGCTAATGCTATTTGATTTTAGGGCTAAATCTTTAAAGTGAACAAAATTCTTATTTGCATTTTTTCCCACCATCCTTAGATGTTTTATTGATGTCTAATAGGATTTGATCTTATTCTAATTCATGTCATAAAATAGTTAAGTGCATTCCTAGATGATATTTTGAACTTTGTCATGATATTTTGAATGAAGATCAACATCATCTCTTCTCTACCTTACCTTTGTTTTTTCTCTTTTTTTTACCAGATCACTCTAGCTTAAAATTCATTATAAATATCCATCTTAGATTAGTTCTTGATCATCATTCGACATTCTTAGCATATCATACTTCATATTTTTCATTGATTTAAATTTGGCCATGGTGGCTCCCAACCACCAAAAATTATAAATATTATCAAACAATCTACTTGATTTACCTCTATTTCATCAATAGATAATAAGATTATCACAACCTACAACTCATGCACTGAATTCTTAGAATTCTAAAATTAGAAGTGTTATTTAACACTCTAGGTACCTATGATACATAATAAATCATCAAAAACCTCCCCAATATATACTTGTTTCACTTTACTGACTCCATGGCTTCACCACTTGGTTCCAACCTGGAACCTTTAAAGACTTCTTAGGGGTTTCTTGAGGAAGACAAGTGGAATCTTAGCTCTCAGCAATAGATTTCTCAACAATAATATCCTTCTCATTTTGAAATCTCTCTTGGATTGAATTCTAAATAAAGGTTTGAGGAATACACAAAGGACTTGTATCACTTAGAAGTGTTCTCAGAGAAGAATAGGTGGCATATATGAAGGTTGAGGTGGTATGTATGAAAAAACATAAGACTAATGGAGTTGGATATGTTACTCTTAATGGTTACTCAGATTATCCTCAATGAATTTTATGAGACTACTTACATCCATTATCTCACTTGAGAAGATTTGCTAATTTGCTCTCTTAATAGGTTTTCATTCTTCTTTTAATAGATACAATGAATATCTCATGTCATGAATGAGATGACTAGGGATATATTAACCATATTCCATTTATGTATGAAGGTATATCATATAACTCTCATATCCTAAGAGAGTTTACTTCAAAATTGAAATGGACTGATTTGAAAAGTGACTTTGTTGGCTAAGAACATGATGAACTGGAGAAGGGTGGTCATATGACTAGTATGACTCATGAAAAGGTTGATATGGATCATAGGATTAGTATGGATCATAGTGAGGTTGATAAATCTCATAATTGGATTGATAAGGAATACTATAATCTTGAGGAGATTCACAAACTTGTATGAAATCAAACTTTACTTCAAAATCAACCATAAAAACTTCATCAAAATAATGAAAAAAAACGCAACTTACTTTAAATAGTTTAATGGGTTGGTAGAACCATTTGATCATGGACAAAATTACCATTAATGTTTTGAATGCCTCTAAAGGATGATATGTGTAACAACAACACCAAGAATTCTTCAACAAATTTGGATCTTGGTCCCACTAGGTGTGCCAAAACTATTATAAATCAAATTTGCACCCTTTGGAAGGTAGTTCAAGACTTAAAATTCTAATGTAAAATGGAAAAAACTCAATGTTGTGGGCACCCTATTAGAGAGGTAAATATCTAGGTTAAATGGATTTATCCCCTTGATGAATCACTTAGGCTCAAACACTACTCTAAAGCTCACTAGGAAAAGGGAGAGAAAAATACTCTAATAGAGGTGATTCACAAAATATGAATTGATCACTACCAATCAACTACAATTACACTTCAAAAAAGAGACTAAAATGCACATGGCACTAATCCAAATCTGACTCTCTACATCAATGTTTCGCATGAATGTTTGTGATGCAAGCTTGAACTAGGAGGACTAGTCAAGAGGTCATGACATGACACTAATGAAATATAACTAACTAAAAACATACACACATCATTTTAACTCTTAAAGAGACCTAAAAAAATTATTCAAAACTAAACATGAATTATAAATAAATATAGGCATGCCAAGGAAGTAAGACTATCACTTATCAAGATCAACTAATCAAGCATTCATATTGAAACTAGTCCATGGATAAGGTAAAACTAGGTTATTATTCATTAATAAAAGTTTTTAAATTGTAAAGACTTTTATCATATCCATGTTTAGGAAACAAAGAGAGAGAGAGAGAGAGAGAGAGAGAGAGAGAGAGAGAGAGAGAGAGAGAGAGAGAGAGAGAGAGAGAGAGAGAGAGATGAGAGAGAGAGAGAGAGGAGAGAGAGAGAGAGGAGAGAGAGAGAGAGAGAGAGAGAGAGAGAGAGAGAGAGAGAGAGAGAATTTATAAGAAGAAATAATTTTTAAACCTCAAAATCAAGTCCTTAAATACAATTTAGTATTCTTAAGATTATTTTTTGATCCAAGTGGCATGAAAGTTTCAAACTTTGCGTGACACCTTGACTAGCTCTCTAAAACTATCATTTGCCTTGGCTTGTGGAATGAAAATTGGCCTTATTAATGGTTAGATCATGCTGAGTTACACCTTTAATATAATCTTGACACCTATCAAATAATCTCTTTAGGTTCTCTTTGACACATCACTTCATTCTCTTGTTAGGTGTCTAGAAATTTCTTCAACTTGCTAGGCCAATGTTCCTTACAAGTGTCCAAACTTGAATTCATCTTATCCAGTTAATTCTATCTCCATTTATGGCCTATTCACATCTATTATACATGAAATAATTCATTTATAATTCTAAAACCAACCCCAAGAACTCGTTCTACACCAAAAGATCCATTTTGGCTTCATTCCTTGTAGTGTTGGAATCATGTAAACCTCCTTGTCTAGAGAAGTGTATAGATGGTAATGAGAAAATAAAGGCATATTTTAGGACCTAGTATGGATTTACAATTATCTAATATGTTTTAGGTTTTGATAGTGAGTGAGAGTATACTTTTCATCTATTTCGCTCTCCTAACTAGGTCTTAATTAGGCCTCATTACCTAGAAACTAAATTTTGGCTCCATAGGATTACCACATGAAACCTCAAATAAACATTTTATTAAATTTTATTACATCTTCAGTATCCTCCATGTTGAATTTGAGATTTTGACACCTTATACTACCTCCCAAGTAGCTTAAAATTGTCCTTTTTGACCTATTTTTTACAATTACATACATAAAAATACAAACCAATGGAATGGGTGATTATTATGGGAATTTTTTACATCATCCATATTATTTTAGGTCTTTTCCAATTCATTTGGATGCATATAAATCATCTTCTATCTCATCAATTTGAAACTGGCCTATTTAGGTAGCCTATGAGTGCCTCAAGGTATTAAGGAAGATTAATAAAGGACATAATTTGTATTAACATCCAAATTTAATGAGTAATGGGTTAATATAATTTTACTCTTATAAAAAATATATTGATCCACCATGCATCCTTTCATAAAAGAATATGAACAAGTTTAGGAGACCTTCAGCTAGTAGGTTGTGTGTTTGTGATGCCTGGTGAAAGATGTGGTCTATATGTGATGTTATAATTTTGAATTTAAGTTTAAAATTACCTCCATATGTCTAAAAAATATACCATTACCTACTTACATGGACCTCTTATCAAATTAATTCTTTAACCCTATTACACACACCACTAGTTGCTACCTAGGGCTCTCAAGCCAACTAACTCAAATTACCCTAAGTGACTACATTTTATCTTTTATCCTTTACTTAGTGATTTTAAAATTCATTTTTTTTTATATAATCCTTAAATATAATTAGGTTCATCAATATTTTCAACTCAACTCCTTTCTTACCTCAATCAAAGTCTCCAAGTAGTAATGCTTTGAGAAGGCTATACATAATTAACTAGACATTTAGGCATGGTTGTAGATGACCATCAGATGTGGAGAATATTTTAGGTGGTCATGGTTATCTAATAAATTATATTTTACATTTACTTATACTCCCTAAGGTACTTATAACCATTTCATACATAGGTGAATTCAAATCTACCTTGAGAACCTTATACCCTTCTTTAGTTCCATGAATGGTTGTAGGTTATCATCTCAAGATTTTAGCTCTTGTTTTTAAAATTTGACATTGAATTTTTTTATTAAATTCATAAATACTCTGATTTCACTTAATTCCTATCCAAAAACTAATGTCCCTTAGTATATTAACCTACTCTATATGCTGAGCTATATCCTTTAGGTCTAATGTGTGAAAAGAAGCTCTTAAGCTCATCTAGGCCTTCTCTCCTTTCCTCATGAGATGATAATATGTGAGGAAAAATCCATTATTTGTATCTATTAAGGTAAGTTTCCCATTTAGAAAATAGAAAGAGAAGTAAGAGAAAGAGAGTTATCATAACTTTTTAAAGGCCTTCAATCTCTTGAAGGAGTTCAATATAATGTTTCTAATCGTCTTCATCCTCTTCTCTTTTATCAACATGAATAAGATCAACTAGAAGAGTACCTTATTATTTATTCTCAAGAATTATAAGGATGTCAAGATTTTTAACA
>JARHVA010007308.1:642500-708466 GCA_037957365.1 Torreya grandis | reverse complement strand
AAAGATTCAAAATTTATGCATATTTCTTATAATTTTTGAGTTTTGAATAATACATCACTAAAACCTAGGTGCTTTTACTCATTTGGAGCATGTTTAAATCAAAAGATAAAAACTTTATGCACATTTTCTATAATTTTTTAGTTTTGAATAATGCAACATCAAAACTTAAGTAGTTTTACTCGTTTTGAATATGCTTACAATCAAAAGGTTTAATCTTTACGAACGTTTCCTATAATTTTTTATTTTTGAATAATGCAACACTAAAATTTTGATGGTTTTACTTATTTTGAGCATGTTTAAAATCAAAATATTCAAACCTTATGCATGTTTCCTAAAAATATTGCATTTTGAATAATGATTCAACGCCAAAAATTATGTAGTTTGGAACATGTTTACAATCAAAAAATTCAAAATTTATTTGTGTTTACTATAAATTTTTTATTTTTAATAATGCAACACACAAACTTTTGGGTTTTACTCATTTCGAGTATGGTTATAATAAAAAGATTCAAACCTTATGAGTGTTTCCTATAATTTTTGAGTTTTGAATAATGAAACACCAAAACTTATGGGGTTTTACTCATTTTGAGCATGTTTACAATCAAAAGATTCAAACTTATACATGTTTCATATAATTTTTTAGTTTTGAATAATGCAACAACACCAAAATTTAGGTGGTTTTTACTTATTTTCGAGCATGTTTGTAATCAGAATATTCCAAATTTATGTGTATTTTCCTATAATTTTGTGTTTTGAATAATGCAAGACCAAAGCATAAGCGGTTTTACTCATTTCAATCACGTTTACAATCAAAAGATTCAAACTTATGCACGTTTCTTGATTTTTTTTTTAGTTTTATATAATACAACACCAAAACATAGATGCTTTTACTCATTTTGAGCATGTTTACAATCAAAAAATTCATACTTTATGTGCGTTTCCTAAAAAAAAAATTAGTTTTGAATAATAAAACACTAAAACTTAAGTGGTTTTACTCATTTTGAGCATGTTTAGAATCAAAAGATTCAAACTTTATGCATGTTTCCTATGCTTTTGAGTTTTAAATAATGAAACACCAATGTTAAGTGGTTTTACACGTTTTGAGCATGTTTGAAATATAAAGATTCTAACATGACACCAAAACTTTATGTGGTTTTACTCATTTTGAGTATGTTTACAATCTAAAGATTCCAATTTTATCATGTTTCCAATAATTTTTTAGTTTTGAATAATGCAACACCACAACTAAAGTGGTTTTACTCATTTTGAGCATATTTACAATCAAAAGATTCTAACTTTATGTGTGTTTCCTATAATTTTTTAGTTTTAAATAATGCAACACCAAAACTTAACTGGTTTTACTCCTTTTCAAGCATAGTATAATAAAATGACCCCGTATTGATGTGTGTTTCTTATAATTTTTGAGTTTTGAATAATGAAACACCAAAACTTAAGTAGTTTTAACCTCATTTTGAGCATGTTTACAAACTCTAGATTGAAACTTTATGCATGTTCCTATAATTTTTTAGTTTTGAATAATGCAACACAAAAATTTAAATGGTTTTACTCATTTTGAGCATGCTTAGAATCAAAATATTCAAACTCTATGTGTGTTTAATATATATTTTTATTTTTTAATATTGCAACACAAAAACTTATGTGGTTTTACCTCATTTCAAGCATGTTTAGGTTCAAATTTTATGCATGTTTCCTACAATTTCTGAGTTTTGAATAACGCAACATCAAAAATCAAGTGGGTTTACTTGTTTTGAGCATGTTTATAATCAAAAGATTCTAAATATATGCATCTTTCCTATAATTTATGAGTTTTGAATAATTTAACACCAAAACTTAAGCAATTTTACTCATTTAGAGCATATTTACAATTAAAATATTCAAACTATTTACATGTTTCTTATAATTTTTAAGTTTTGAATAATGGAACACCAAAAAATAAGTGGTTTTACTCATTTTGAACATGCTTAGAATCAAAACATTCAAACTTTATGCTCATTTCCTATAATTTTTGAGTTGTGAACAATGCAACAGCAAAGCTTAAGTGGTTTTACCTTGTTTTGAATCAAAATATTCAAACTTTATGCAAGTTTATTTTAATTTTTGAGTTTTGAATAATGAAACACCATAACATAGGTGGTTTTACTCATTTCAAGCAATTTTACAATCAAAATATTCAAACTTTATGCATGTTTCCTATAATTTTTTGAGTTTTGACTAATATAACACTAAAACTTAAGTGGGTTTAATCATTTGATGCATGTCTATAATCAAAGTATTCGAAATTTATGCACATTTCCTATAATTTTTTATTTTTGAATAACGTGACACCAAAATTTAAGCATTTTTTTATTGGTTATGAGAATGTTTAGAATCAAAAGATTCAAACTTTATGCTCATTCCTATAAGTTTTGAGTTTTGAATAATGTAACACCAAAACATAGGTGGTTTTACTTATTTGGATCATGTTTACAATTAAAAGATTCTAGCTTTATTCATGTTTCCTATAATTTTTGAGTTTTGAATAATGCAACACCAAAACTTAGGTGGTTTTACTCATTTTGAGCATGTTTATAATCAAAATATTCCAACTTTAAGCATGTTTCCTAGAATTTTAGAGTTTTAAATAATGCAACACCAAAAATTAGGTGGTTTTACTTATTTTGAAAATTTTACAATCAAAAGATTTAAACTTTAAGCATGTTTCCTATTATTTTTGAATTTTGAACAATGAAACACCAAAACTTATGCAATTTTTCTCATTTAGAGCATGTTCATAATCCAAAGATTCTAATATTATGCATGTTTTATATAATTTTTGTGTTTTTTAATAATGGAACACTAAAACTTAGGTGGTTTTATTCATTTGAAGCATGTTTACAATCAAAATATTCCATCTTTATACACTTTTCCTTTGATTTTTGAGTTTTGAATAATACAACACCAAAACTTAGGTAGTTTTACTCATTTTGAGAATGTTTACAATCAAAATATTCTTATTTATGTGCATTTCCTATAATTTTTGAATTTTGAATAATACAACACCAAAACTTAGGTAGTTTTGCTCATTTTGAGCTTATTACAATCAAAATATTCAACCATTATCTATAATTCCTATAATATTTTGTGTTTTGAATAATGAACATTAAACTTAGGTGGTTTTACCTCATTTCGAGCTTCTTTATAATCATAAGATTCCAAATTTATGTGTGTTTCCTATGATTTTTAAGTTTTGAATAATTGCAACACCAAAACTTTGGCAATTTTACGTAATCATTTTGAGCTTGTTTACAATTAAAAGATTTCAACTTTATGTGCTTTCCTATAATTTTTGAGTTTTGAATGTTCAACAATAAAACATAGGTGGTTTTACTTGTTTTAAGGTTGATAATATCAAAACATTCAAACTTTATCGATGTTTCCTTTAGTTTATGAGTTGTTTGAATAATGCAACACACCAAAACTTGGGTAGTTTTACTCTTTCTGGACATGCTTAAATCAAAATATTCAAACTTAATGTGCATTTATTATATTTTTTTAGTTTTAAATAATATAACACCAAAACATAGGTAGTTTTAATCTTTTAGTACATATATAATATCAAAAGATTCAAAATTTATTTTCGTTTCCTATATTTTTTGAGTTTTGAATAATGCAATACCAAAACTTAGGTGCTCTTATTCTTTTCAAGCATGTTTACAATCAAAAAGAATCAAAATTTATGCATGTTTCATATAATTTTTGTGTTTTGAATAATGCAACACTAAAACTTAGGTGGTTTACTTGTTTTGATCATGTTTCAAAGCAAAAGATTCAAAGTTTATATTTTTTTCCTACAATTTTTAGTTTGAATAATGTAACACTAAAACTCAGGTAGTTTTACTCACGTTGAGTATGTTTGCAATCAAAATATTCAAACTTTATGTGCATTTCCTATAATTTTTTTAAGTTTTGAATATTGCAACACCAATATTAAGAAGTTTTACTCCTTTCGATCATGTTTACATTTAAAATATTCAAAGTTTACCTTTTTTCCTATAATTTTTTAGTTTTGAAAAATGAAACATTAAATTTTAAGTAGTTTTAACTCATTTTGAGAATGTTTATAATCAAAAGATTCAAAATTTATGCATATTTCTTATAATTTTTGAGTTTTGAATAATACATCACTAAAACCTAGGTGCTTTTACTCATTTGGAGCATGTTTAGAATCAAAAGATAAAAACTTTATGCACATTTTCTATAATTTTTTAGTTTTGAATAATGCAACATCAAAACTTAAGTAGTTTTACTCGTTTTGAATATGCTTACAATCAAAAGGTTAATCTTTACGAACGTTTCCTATAATTTTTTATTTTTGAATAATGCAACACTAAAATTTTGATGGTTTTACTTATTTTGAGCATGTTTAAAATCAAAATATTCAAACCTTATGCATGTTTCCTAAAATATTGCATTTTGAATAATGATTCAACGCCAAAAATTATGTAGTTTGGAACATGTTTACAATCAAAAAATTCAAAATTTATTTGTGTTTACTATAAATTTTTTATTTTTAATAATGCAACACACAAACTTTTGGGTTTTACTCATTTCGAGTATGGTTATAATAAAAAGATTCAAACCTTATGAGTGTTTCCTATAATTTTTGAGTTTTGAATAATGAAACACCAAAACTTATGGGGTTTTACTCATTTTGAGCATGTTTACAATCAAAAGATTCAAACTTTATACATGTTTCATATAATTTTTTAGTTTTGAATAATGCAACAAACACCAAAATTTAGGTGGTTTTACTTATTTCGAGCATGTTTGTAATCAGAATATTCCAAATTTATGTGTATTTCCTATAATTTTGTGTTTGAATAATGCAAGACCAAAGCATAAGCGGTTTTACTCATTTCAATCACGTTTACAATCAAAAGATTCAACTTATGCACGTTTCTTGATTTTTTTTAGTTTTATATAATACAACACCAAAACATAGATGCTTTTTACTCATTTTGAGCATGTTTACAATCAAAAAATTCATACTTTATGGCGTTTCCTAAAAAAAATTAGTTTTGAATAATAAAACACTAAAACTTAAGTGGTTTTACTCATTTGAGCATGTTTAGAATCAAAAGATTCAAACTTTATGCATGTTTCCTATGCTTTTGAGTTTTAAATAATGAAACACCAAAGTTAAGTGGTTTTACACGTTTTGAGCATGTTTGAAATATAAAGATTCTAACATGACACCAAAACTTATGTGGTTTTACTCATTTTGAGTATGTTTTACAATCTAAAGATTCCAATTTTATCCATGTTTCCAATAATTTTTTAGTTTTGAATAATGCAACACCACAACTAAAGTGGTTTTACTCATTTTGAGCATATTTACAATCAAAAGATTCTAACTTTATGTGTGTTTCCTATAATTTTTTAGTTTTAAATAATGCAACACCAAAACTTAACTGGTTTTACTCATTTCAAGCATATGTATAATAAAATGACCCCGTATTGATGTGTGTTTCTTATAATTTTTGAGTTTTGAATAATGAAACACCAAAACTTAAGTAGTTTTACTCATTTTGAGCATGTTTACAAACTCTAGATTGAAACTTTATGCATGTTTCCTATAATTTTTAGTTTTGAATAATGCAACAACAAAAATTTAAATGGTTTTACTCATTTTGAGCATGCTTAGAACAAAATATTCAAACTCTATGTGTGTTTAATATATATTTTTATTTTTTAATATTGCAACACAAAAACTTATGTGGTTTTACTCATTTCAAGCATGTTTAGGTTCAAATTTTATGCATGTTTCCTACAATTTCTGAGTTTTGAATAACGCAACATCAAAAATCAAGTGGGTTTACTTGTTTTGAGCATGTTTATAATCAAAAGATTCTAAATATATGCATCTTTCCTATAATTTATGAGTTTTGAATAATTTAACACCAAAACTTAAGCAATTTTACTCATTTAGAGCATATTTACAATTAAAATATTCAAACTATTTACATGTTTCTTATAATTTTTAAGTTTTGAATAATGGGAAACAACCAAAAAAATAAGTGGTTTTACTCATTTTGAACATGCTTAGAATCAAAACATTCAAACTTTATGCTCATTCCTATAATTTTTGAGTTGTGAACAATGCAACAGCAAAGCTTAAGTGGTTTTTACTTGTTTGAATCAAAATATTCAAACTTTATGCAAGTTTATTTTAATTTTGAGTTTTGAATAATGAAACACCATAACATAGGTGGTTTTACTCATTTCAAGCAATTTACAATCAAAATATTCAAACTTTATGCATGTTTCCTATAATTTTTGAGTTTTGACTAATATAACACTAAAACTTAAGTGGGTTTAATCATTTGATGCATGTCTATATCAAAGTATTCGAAATTTATGCACATTTCCTATAATTTTTTATTTTTGAATAACGTGACACCAAATTTAAGCATTTTTTTATGGTTATGAGAATGTTTAGAATCAAAAGATTCAAACTTTATGCTCATTTCCTATAAGTTTTGAGTTTTGAATAATGTAACACCAAAACATAGGTGGTTTTACTTATTTGGATCATGTTTACAATTAAAAGATTCTAGCTTTATTCATGTTTTCCTATAATTTTTGAGTTTTGAATAATGCAACACCAAAACTTAGGTGGTTTTACTCATTTTGAGCATGTTTATAATCAAAATATTCCAACTTTAAGCATGTTTCCTAGAATTTTAGAGTTTTAAATAATGCAACACACCAAAAATTAGGTGGTTTTACTTATTTTGAAAAATTTTACAATCAAAAGATTTAAACTTTAAGCATGTTTCCTATTATTTTTGAATTTTGAACAATGAAACACCAAAACTTATGCAATTTTTCTCATTTAGAGCATGTTCATAATCCAAAGATTCTAATATTATGCATGTTTTATATAATTTTTTGTGTTTTTAATAATGGAACACTAAAACTTAGGTGGTTTTATTTCATTTGAAGCATGTTTACAATCAAAATATTCCATCTTTATACACTTTTCCTTTGATTTTTGAGTTTTGAATAATACAACACCAAAACTTAGGTAGTTTTCACTCATTTTGAGAATGTTTACAATCAAAATATTCTTATTTTATGTGCATTTCCTATAATTTTTGAATTTTGAATAATACAACACCAAAACTTAGGTAGTTTGCTCATTTTGAGCTTATTTACAATCAAAAATATTCAACCATTATCTATAATTCCTATAATATTTGTGTTTTGAATAATGAACATTAAAACTTAGGTGGTTTTACTCATTTCGAGCTTCTTTATAATCATAAGATTCCAAATTTATGTGTGTTTCCTATGATTTTTAAGTTTTGAATAATGCAACACCAAAACTTTGGCAATTTTACGTAATCATTTTGAGCTTGTTTACAATTAAAAGATTTCAACTTTATGTGCATTTCCTATAATTTTTGAGTTTTGAATTGTTCAACAATAAAACATAGGTGGTTTTACTTGTTTTAAGGTTGATATATCAAAACATTCAAACTTTATCGATGTTTCCTTTAGTTTATGAGTTTTGAATAATGCAACACCAAAACTTGGGTAGTTTTACTCTTTCTGACATGCTTAAAATCAAAATATTCAAACTTAATGTGCATTTATTATATTTTTTTAGTTTTAAATAATATAACACCAAAACATAGGTAGTTTTAATCTTTTAGTACATATATAATATCAAAAGATTCAAAATTTATTTTCGTTTCCTATATTTTTTGAGTTTTGAATAATGCAATACCAAACTTAGGTGCTCTTATTCTTTTCAAGCATGTTTACAATCAAAAGAATCAAATTTATGCATGTTTCATATAATTTTTGTGTTTTGAATAATGCAACACTAAAACTTAGGTGGTTTACTTGTTTTGATCATGTTTCAAAGCAAAAGATTCAAAGTTTATATTTTTTTCCTACAATTTTTTAGTTTTGAATAATGTAACACTAAAACTCAGGTAGTTTTACTCACGTTGAGTATGTTTGCAATCAAAATATTCAAACTTTATGTGCATTTCCTATAATTTTTTTAAGTTTTGAATATTGCAACACCAAATATTAAGAAGTTTTACTCCTTTCGATCATGTTTTACATTAAAATATTCAAAGTTTACCTTTTTTCCTATAATTTTTAGTTTTGAAAAATGAAACATTAAATTTTAAGTAGTTTTACTCATTTTGAGAATGTTTATAATCAAAAGATTCAAATTTATGCATATTTCTTATAATTTTTGAGTTTGAATAATACATCACTAAAACCTAGGTGCTTTTACTCATTTGGAGCATGTTTAGAATCAAAAGATAAAAACTTTATGCACATTTCTATAATTTTTTAGTTTTGAATAATGCAACATCAAAACTTAAGTAGTTTTACTCGTTTTGAATATGCTTACAATCAAAAGGTTTAATCTTTACGAACGTTTCCTATAATTTTTTATTTTTTGATAATGCAACACTAAAATTTTGATGGTTTTACTTATTTTGAGCATGTTTAAAATCAAAATATTCAAACCTTATGCATGTTTCCTAAAAATATTGCATTTTGAATAATGATTCAACGCCAAAAATTATGTAGTTTGGACATGTTTACAATCAAAAAATTCAAAATTTATTTGTGTTTACTATAAATTTTTTATTTTTAATAATGCAACACACAAACTTTTGGGTTTTACTCATTTCGAGTATGGTTATAATAAAAAGATTCAAACCTTATGAGTGTTTCCTATAATTTTTGAGTTTTGAATAATGAAACACCAAAACTTATTGGGGTTTTACTCATTTTGAGCATGTTTACAATCAAAAGATTCAAACTTTATACATGTTTCATATAATTTTTTAGTTTTGAATAATGCAACAACACCAAAATTTAGGTGGTTTTACTTATTTCGAGCATGTTTGTAATCAGAATATTCCAAATTTATGTGTATTTCCTATAATTTTGTGTTTTGAATAATGCAAGACCAAAGCATAAGCGGTTTTACTCATTTCAATCACGTTTACAATCAAAAGATTCAAACTTATGCACGTTTCTTGATTTTTTTTAGTTTTATATAATACAACACCAAAACATAGATGCTTTTACTCATTTTGAGCATGTTTACAATCAAAAAATTCATACTTTATGTGCGTTTCCTAAAAAAAAATTAGTTTTGAATAATAAAACACTAAAACTTAAGTGGTTTTACTCATTTTGAGCATGTTTAGAATCAAAAGATTCAAACTTTATGCATGTTTCCTATGCTTTTGAGTTTTAAATAATGAACACCAAAGTTAAGTGTTTTTACACGTTTTGAGCATGTTTGAAATATAAAGATTCTAACATGACACCAAAACTTATGTGGTTTTACTCATTTTGAGTATGTTTACAATCTAAAGATTCCAATTTATCCATGTTTCCAATAATTTTTTAGTTTTGAATAATGCAACACCACAACTAAAGTGGTTTTACTCATTTTGAGCATATTTACAATCAAAAGATTCTAACTTTATGTGTGTTTTCCTATAATTTTTTAGTTTTAAATAATGCAACACCAAAACTTAACTGGTTTTACTCATTTCAAGCATATGTATAATAAAATGACCCCGTATTGATGTGTGTTTCTTATAATTTTTGAGTTTTGAATAATGAAACACCAAAACTTAAGTAGTTTTACTCATTTTGAGCATGTTTACAAACTCTAGATTGAAACTTTATGCATGTTTCCTATAATTTTTTAGTTTTGAATAATGCAACACAAAAATTTAAATGGTTTTACTCATTTGAGCATGCTTAGAATCAAAATATTCAAACTCTATGTGTGTTTAATATATATTTTTATTTTTTAATATTGCAACACAAAAACTTATGTGGTTTTACTCATTTCAAGCATGTTTAGGTTCAAATTTTATGCATGTTTCCTATAATTTCTGAGTTTTGAATAACGCAACATCAAAAATCAAGTGGGTTTACTTGTTTTGAGCATGTTTATAATCAAAAGATTCTAAATATATGCATCTTTCCTATAATTTATGAGTTTTGAATAATTAACACCAAAACTTAAGCAATTTTACTCATTTAGAGCATATTTACAATTAAAATATTCAAACTATTTACATGTTTCTTATAATTTTAAGTTTTGAATAATGGAACACCAAAAAATAAGTGGTTTTACTCATTTTGAACATGCTTAGAATCAAAACATTCAAACTTTATGCTCATTTCCTATAATTTTTGAGTTGTGAACAATGCAACAGCAAAGCTTAAGTGGTTTTACTTGTTTTGAATCAAAATATTCAAACTTTATGCAAGTTTATTTTAATTTTTGAGTTTTGAATAATGAAACACCATAACATAGGTGGTTTACTCATTTCAAGCAATTTTACAATCAAAATATTCAAACTTTATGCATGTTTCCTATAATTTTTGAGTTTTGACTAATATAACACTAAAACTTAAGTGGGTTTAATCATTTGATGCATGTCTATAATCAAAGTATTCGAAATTTATGCACATTTCCTATAATTTTTTATTTTTGAATAACGTGACACCAAAATTTAAGCATTTTTTTATTGGTTATGAGAATGTTTAGAATCAAAAGATTCAAACTTTATGCTCATTTCCTATAAGTTTTGAGTTTTGAATAATGTAACACCAAAACATAGGTGGTTTTACTTATTTGGATCATGTTTACAATTAAAAGATTCTAGCTTTATTCATGTTTCCTATAATTTTTGAGTTTTGAATAATGCAACACCAAAACTTAGTGGTTTTACTCATTTTGAGCATGTTTATAATCAAAATATTCCAACTTTAAGCATGTTTCCTAGAATTTTAGAGTTTTAAATAATGCAACACCAAAAATTAGGTGGTTTTACTATTTTGAAAAATTTTACAATCAAAAGATTTAAACTTTAAGCATGTTTCCTATTATTTTTGAATTTGAACAATGAAACACCAAAACTTATGCAATTTTTCTCATTTAGAGCATGTTCATAATCCAAAGATTCTAATATTATGCATGTTTTATATAATTTTTGTGTTTTTAATAATGGAACACTAAAACTTAGGTGGTTTTATTCATTTGAAGCATGTTTACAATCAAAATATTCCATCTTTATACACTTTTCCTTTGATTTTTGAGTTTTGAATAATACAACACCAAAACTTAGGTAGTTTTACTCATTTTGAGAATGTTTACAATCAAAATATTCTTATTTTATGTGCATTTCCTATAATTTTTGAATTTTGAATAATACAACACCAAAACTTAGGTAGTTTTGCTCATTTTGAGCTTATTTACAATCAAAATATTCAACCATTATCTATAATTCCTATAATATTTGTGTTTTGAATAATGAACATTAAAACTTAGGTGGTTTTACTCATTTCGAGCTTCTTTATAATCATAAGATTCCAAATTTATGTGTGTTTCCTATGATTTTTAAGTTTGAATAATGCAACACCAAAACTTTGGCAATTTTACGTAATCATTTTGAGCTTGTTTACAATTAAAGATTTCAACTTTATGTGCATTTCCTATAATTTTTGAGTTTTGAATTGTTCAACAATAAAACATAGGTGGTTTTACTTGTTTTAAGGTTGATAATATCAAACATTCAAACTTTATCGATGTTTCCTTTAGTTTATGAGTTTTGAATAATGCAACACACCAAACTTGGGTAGTTTTACTCTTTCTGGACATGCTTAAAATCAAAATATTCAAACTTAATGTGCATTTATTATATTTTTTTAGTTTTAAATAATATAACACCAAAACATAGGTAGTTTTAATCTTTAGTACATATATAATATCAAAAGATTCAAATTTATTTTCGTTTCCTATATTTTTTGAGTTTTGAATAATGCAATACCAAAACTTAGGTGCTCTTATTCTTTTCAAGCATGTTTACAATCAAAAGAATCAAAATTTATGCATGTTTCATATAATTTTTGTGTTTTGAATAATGCAACACTAAAACTTAGGTGGTTTACCTTGTTTTGATCATGTTTCAAAGCAAAAGATTCAAAGTTTATATTTTTTTCCTACAATTTTTTAGTTTTGAATAATGTAACACTAAAACTCAGGTAGTTTTACTCACGTTGAGTATGTTTGCAATCAAAATATTCAAACTTTATGTGCATTTCCTATAATTTTTTTAAGTTTTGAATATTGCAACACCAAATATTAAGAAGTTTACTCCTTTCGATCATGTTTACATTTAAAATATTCAAAGTTTACCTTTTTTCCTATAATTTTTTAGTTTTGAAAAATGAAACATTAAATTTTAAGTAGTTTTACTCATTTTGAGAATGTTTATAATCAAAAGATTCAAAATTTATGCATATTTCTTATAATTTTTGAGTTTTGAATAATACATCACTAAAACCTAGGTGCTTTACTCATTTGGAGCATGTTTAGAATCAAAAGATAAAAACTTATGCACATTTTCTATAATTTTTTAGTTTTGAATAATGCAACATCAAAACTTAAGTAGTTTTTACCTCGTTTTGAATATGCTTACAATCAAAAGGTTTAATCTTTACGAACGTTTCCTATAATTTTTTATTTTTGAATAAGCAACACTAAAATTTTGATGGTTTTACTTATTTTGAGCATGTTTAAAATCAAAATATTCAAACCTTATGCATGTTTCCTAAAAATATTGCATTTTGAATAATGATTCAACGCCAAAAATTATGTAGTTTGGAACATGTTTACAATCAAAAAATTCAAAATTTATTGTGTTTACTATAAATTTTTTATTTTTAATAATGCAACACACAAACTTTTGGGTTTTACTCATTTCGAGTATGGTTATAATAAAAAGATTCAAACCTTATGAGTGTTTCCTATAATTTTTGAGTTTTGAATAATGAAACACCAAAACTTATGGGGTTTTACTCATTTTGAGCATGTTTACAATCAAAAGATTCAAACTTTATACATGTTTCATATAATTTTTTAGTTTTGAATAATGCAACAACACCAAAATTTAGGTGGTTTTACTTATTTCGAGCATGTTTGTAATCAGAATATTCCAAATTTATGTGTATTTCCTATAATTTTGTGTTTTGAATAATGCAAGACCAAAGCATAAGCGGTTTTACTCATTTCAATCACGTTTACAATCAAAAGATTCAAACTTATGCACGTTTCTTGATTTTTTTTAGTTTTATATAATACAACACCAAAACATAGATGCTTTTACTCATTTTGAGCATGTTTACAATCAAAAAATTCATACTTTATGTGCGTTTCCTAAAAAAAAATTAGTTTTGAATAATAAAACACTAAAACTTAAGTGGTTTTACTCATTTTGAGCATGTTTAGAATCAAAAGATTCAAACTTTATGCATGTTTCCTATGCTTTTGAGTTTTAAATAATGAAACACCAAGTTAAGTGGTTTTACACGTTTTGAGCATGTTTGAAATATAAAGATTCTAACATGACACCAAAACTTATGTGGTTTTACTCATTTTGAGTATGTTTACAATCTAAAGATTCCAATTTTATCCATGTTTCCAATAATTTTTTAGTTTTGAATAATGCAACACCACAACTAAAGTGGTTTTACTCATTTTGAGCATATTTACAATCAAAAGATTCTAACTTTATGTGTGTTTCCTATAATTTTTTAGTTTTAAATAATGCAACACCAAAACTTAACTGGTTTTTACTCATTTCAAGCATATGTATAATAAAATGACCCCGTATTGATGTGTGTTTCTTATAATTTTTGAGTTTTGAATAATGAAACACCAAAACTTAAGTAGTTTTACTCATTTTGAGCATGTTTACAAACTCTAGATTGAAACTTTATGCATGTTTCCTATAATTTTTTAGTTTTGAATAATGCAACACAAAAATTTAAATGGTTTTACTCATTTTGAGCATGCTTAGAATCAAAATATTCAAACTCTATGTGTGTTTAATATATATTTTTATTTTTTAATATTGCAACAACAAAAACTTATGTGGTTTTACTCATTTCAAGCATGTTTAGGTTCAAATTTTATGCATGTTTCCTATAATTTCTGAGTTTTGAATAACGCAACATCAAAAATCAAGTGGGTTTACTTGTTTTGAGCATGTTTATAATCAAAAGATTCTAAATATATGCATCTTTCCTATAATTTATGAGTTTTGAATAATTTAAACACCAAAACTTAAGCAATTTTACTCATTTAGAGCATATTTACAATTAAAATATTCAAACTATTTACATGTTTCTTATAATTTTAAGTTTTGAATAATGGAACACCAAAAAATAAGTGGTTTTTACTCATTTTGAACATGCTTAGAATCAAAACATTCAAACTTTATGCTCATTTCCTATAATTTTTGAGTTGTGAACAATGCAACAGCAAAGCTTAAGTGGTTTTACTTGTTTTGAATCAAAATATTCAAACTTTATGCAAGTTTATTTTAATTTTTGAGTTTTGAATAATGAAACACCATAACATAGGTGGTTTTACTCATTTCAAGCAATTTTACAATCAAAATATTCAAACTTTATGCATGTTTCCTATAATTTTTGAGTTTTGACTAATATAACACTAAAACTTAAGTGGGTTTAATCATTTGATGCATGTCTATAATCAAAGTATTCGAAATTTATGCACATTTCCTATAATTTTTTATTTTTGAATAACGTGACAACCAAAATTTAAGCATTTTTTTATTGGTTATGAGAATGTTTAGAATCAAAAGATTCAAACTTTATGCTCATTTCCTATAAGTTTTGAGTTTTGAATAATGTAACACCAAAACATAGGTGGTTTTACTTATTTGGATCATGTTTACAATTAAAAGATTCTAGCTTTATTCATGTTTCCTATAATTTTGAGTTTTGAATAATGCAACACCAAAACTTAGGTGGTTTTTACTCATTTGAGCATGTTTATAATCAAAATATTCCAACTTTTAAGCATGTTTCCTAGAATTTTAGAGTTTTAAATAATGCAACACCAAAAATTAGGTGGTTTTACTTATTTTGAAAAATTTTACAATCAAAAGATTTAAACTTTAAGCATGTTTCCTATTATTTTTGAATTTTGAACAATGAAACACCAAAACTTATGCAATTTTTCTCATTTAGAGCATGTTCATAATCCAAAGATTCTAATATTATGCATGTTTTATATAATTTTTGTGTTTTTAATAATGGAACACTAAAACTTAGGTGGTTTTATTCATTTGAAGCATGTTTACAATCAAAATATTCCATCTTTATACACTTTTCCTTTGATTTTTGAGTTTTGAATAATACAACACCAAAACTTAGGTAGTTTTACTCATTTTGAGAATGTTTACAATCAAAATATTCTTATTTTATGTGCATTTCCTATAATTTTTGAATTTTGAATAATACAACACCAAAACTTAGGTAGTTTTGCTCATTTTGAGCTTATTTACAATCAAAATATTCAACCATTATCTATAATTCCTATAATATTTGTGTTTTGAATAATGAACATTAAAACTTAGGTGGTTTTACTCATTTCGAGCTTCTTTATAATCATAAGATTCCAAATTTATGTGTGTTTCCTATGATTTTTAAGTTTTGAATAATGCAACACCAAAACTTTGGCAATTTTACGTAATCATTTTGAGCTTGTTTACAATTAAAAGATTTCAACTTTATGTGCATTTCCTATAATTTTTGAGTTTTGAATTGTTCAACAATAAAACATAGGTGGTTTTACTTGTTTTAAGGTTGATAATATCAAAACATTCAAACTTTATCGATGTTTCCTTTAGTTTATGAGTTTTGAATAATGCAACACCAAAACTTGGGTAGTTTTACTCTTTCTGGACATGCTTAAAATCAAAATATTCAAACTTAATGTGCATTTATTATATTTTTTTAGTTTTAAATAATATAACACCAAAACATAGGTAGTTTTAATCTTTTAGTACATATATAATATCAAAAGATTCAAAATTTATTTTCGTTTCCTATATTTTTTGAGTTTTGAATAATGCAATACCAAAACTTAGGTGCTCTTATTCTTTTCAAGCATGTTTACAATCAAAAGAATCAAAATTTATGCATGTTTCATATAATTTTTGTGTTTTGAATAATGCAACACTAAAACTTAGGTGGTTTACTTGTTTTGATCATGTTTCAAAGCAAAAGATTCAAAGTTTATATTTTTTTCCTACAATTTTTTAGTTTTGAATAATGTAACACTAAAACTCAGGTAGTTTTACTCACGTTGAGTATGTTTGCAATCAAAATATTCAAACTTTATGTGCATTTCCTATAATTTTTTTAAGTTTTGAATATTGCAACACCAAATATTAAGAAGTTTTACTCCTTTCGATCATGTTTACATTTAAAATATTCAAAGTTTACCTTTTTTCCTATAATTTTTTAGTTTTGAAAAATGAAACATTAAATTTTAAGTAGTTTTACTCATTTTGAGAATGTTTATAATCAAAAGATTCAAAATTTATGCATATTTCTTATAATTTTTGAGTTTTGAATAATACATCACTAAAACCTAGGTGCTTTTACTCATTTGGAGCATGTTTAGAATCAAAAGATAAAAACTTTATGCACATTTTCTATAATTTTTTAGTTTTGAATAATGCAACATCAAAACTTAAGTAGTTTTACTCGTTTTGAATATGCTTACAATCAAAAGGTTTAATCTTTACGAACGTTTCCTATAATTTTTTATTTTTGAATAATGCAACACTAAAATTTTGATGGTTTTACTTATTTTGAGCATGTTTAAAATCAAAATATTCAAACCTTATGCATGTTTCCTAAAAATATTGCATTTTGAATAATGATTCAACGCCAAAAATTATGTAGTTTGGAACATGTTTACAATCAAAAAATTCAAAATTTATTTGTGTTTACTATAAATTTTTTATTTTTAATAATGCAACACACAAACTTTTGGGTTTTACTCATTTCGAGTATGGTTATAATAAAAAGATTCAAACCTTATGAGTGTTTCCTATAATTTTTGAGTTTTGAATAATGAAACACCAAAACTTATGGGGTTTTACTCATTTTGAGCATGTTTACAATCAAAAGATTCAAACTTTATACATGTTTCATATAATTTTTTAGTTTTGAATAATGCAACAACACCAAAATTTAGGTGGTTTTACTTATTTCGAGCATGTTTGTAATCAGAATATTCCAAATTTATGTGTATTTCCTATAATTTTGTGTTTTGAATAATGCAAGACCAAAGCATAAGCGGTTTTACTCATTTCAATCACGTTTACAATCAAAAGATTCAAACTTATGCACGTTTCTTGATTTTTTTTAGTTTTATATAATACAACACCAAAACATAGATGCTTTTACTCATTTTGAGCATGTTTACAATCAAAAAATTCATACTTTATGTGCGTTTCCTAAAAAAAAATTAGTTTTGAATAATAAAACACTAAAACTTAAGTGGTTTTACTCATTTTGAGCATGTTTAGAATCAAAAGATTCAAACTTTATGCATGTTTCCTATGCTTTTGAGTTTTAAATAATGAAACACCAAAGTTAAGTGGTTTTACACGTTTTGAGCATGTTTGAAATATAAAGATTCTAACATGACACCAAAACTTATGTGGTTTTACTCATTTTGAGTATGTTTACAATCTAAAGATTCCAATTTTATCCATGTTTCCAATAATTTTTTAGTTTTGAATAATGCAACACCACAACTAAAGTGGTTTTACTCATTTTGAGCATATTTACAATCAAAAGATTCTAACTTTATGTGTGTTTCCTATAATTTTTTAGTTTTAAATAATGCAACACCAAAACTTAACTGGTTTTACTCATTTCAAGCATATGTATAATAAAATGACCCCGTATTGATGTGTGTTTCTTATAATTTTTGAGTTTTGAATAATGAAACACCAAAACTTAAGTAGTTTTACTCATTTTGAGCATGTTTACAAACTCTAGATTGAAACTTTATGCATGTTTCCTATAATTTTTTAGTTTTGAATAATGCAACACAAAAATTTAAATGGTTTTACTCATTTTGAGCATGCTTAGAATCAAAATATTCAAACTCTATGTGTGTTTAATATATATTTTTATTTTTTAATATTGCAACACAAAAACTTATGTGGTTTTACTCATTTCAAGCATGTTTAGGTTCAAATTTTATGCATGTTTCCTATAATTTCTGAGTTTTGAATAACGCAACATCAAAAATCAAGTGGGTTTACTTGTTTTGAGCATGTTTATAATCAAAAGATTCTAAATATATGCATCTTTCCTATAATTTATGAGTTTTGAATAATTTAACACCAAAACTTAAGCAATTTTACTCATTTAGAGCATATTTACAATTAAAATATTCAAACTATTTACATGTTTCTTATAATTTTTAAGTTTTGAATAATGGAACACCAAAAAATAAGTGGTTTTACTCATTTTGAACATGCTTAGAATCAAAACATTCAAACTTTATGCTCATTTCCTATAATTTTTGAGTTGTGAACAATGCAACAGCAAAGCTTAAGTGGTTTTACTTGTTTTGAATCAAAATATTCAAACTTTATGCAAGTTTATTTTAATTTTTGAGTTTTGAATAATGAAACACCATAACATAGGTGGTTTTACTCATTTCAAGCAATTTTACAATCAAAATATTCAAACTTTATGCATGTTTCCTATAATTTTTGAGTTTTGACTAATATAACACTAAAACTTAAGTGGGTTTAATCATTTGATGCATGTCTATAATCAAAGTATTCGAAATTTATGCACATTTCCTATAATTTTTTATTTTTGAATAACGTGACACCAAAATTTAAGCATTTTTTTATTGGTTATGAGAATGTTTAGAATCAAAAGATTCAAACTTTATGCTCATTTCCTATAAGTTTTGAGTTTTGAATAATGTAACACCAAAACATAGGTGGTTTTACTTATTTGGATCATGTTTACAATTAAAAGATTCTAGCTTTATTCATGTTTCCTATAATTTTTGAGTTTTGAATAATGCAACACCAAAACTTAGGTGGTTTTACTCATTTTGAGCATGTTTATAATCAAAATATTCCAACTTTAAGCATGTTTCCTAGAATTTTAGAGTTTTAAATAATGCAACACCAAAAATTAGGTGGTTTTACTTATTTTGAAAAATTTTACAATCAAAAGATTTAAACTTTAAGCATGTTTCCTATTATTTTTGAATTTTGAACAATGAAACACCAAAACTTATGCAATTTTTCTCATTTAGAGCATGTTCATAATCCAAAGATTCTAATATTATGCATGTTTTATATAATTTTTGTGTTTTTAATAATGGAACACTAAAACTTAGGTGGTTTTATTCATTTGAAGCATGTTTACAATCAAAATATTCCATCTTTATACACTTTTCCTTTGATTTTTGAGTTTTGAATAATACAACACCAAAACTTAGGTAGTTTTACTCATTTTGAGAATGTTTACAATCAAAATATTCTTATTTTATGTGCATTTCCTATAATTTTTGAATTTTGAATAATACAACACCAAAACTTAGGTAGTTTTGCTCATTTTGAGCTTATTTACAATCAAAATATTCAACCATTATCTATAATTCCTATAATATTTGTGTTTTGAATAATGAACATTAAAACTTAGGTGGTTTTACTCATTTCGAGCTTCTTTATAATCATAAGATTCCAAATTTATGTGTGTTTCCTATGATTTTTAAGTTTTGAATAATGCAACACCAAAACTTTGGCAATTTTACGTAATCATTTTGAGCTTGTTTACAATTAAAAGATTTCAACTTTATGTGCATTTCCTATAATTTTTGAGTTTTGAATTGTTCAACAATAAAACATAGGTGGTTTTACTTGTTTTAAGGTTGATAATATCAAAACATTCAAACTTTATCGATGTTTCCTTTAGTTTATGAGTTTTGAATAATGCAACACCAAAACTTGGGTAGTTTTACTCTTTCTGGACATGCTTAAAATCAAAATATTCAAACTTAATGTGCATTTATTATATTTTTTTAGTTTTAAATAATATAACACCAAAACATAGGTAGTTTTAATCTTTTAGTACATATATAATATCAAAAGATTCAAAATTTATTTTCGTTTCCTATATTTTTTGAGTTTTGAATAATGCAATACCAAAACTTAGGTGCTCTTATTCTTTTCAAGCATGTTTACAATCAAAAGAATCAAAATTTATGCATGTTTCATATAATTTTTGTGTTTTGAATAATGCAACACTAAAACTTAGGTGGTTTACTTGTTTTGATCATGTTTCAAAGCAAAAGATTCAAAGTTTATATTTTTTTCCTACAATTTTTTAGTTTTGAATAATGTAACACTAAAACTCAGGTAGTTTTACTCACGTTGAGTATGTTTGCAATCAAAATATTCAAACTTTATGTGCATTTCCTATAATTTTTTTAAGTTTTGAATATTGCAACACCAAATATTAAGAAGTTTTACTCCTTTCGATCATGTTTACATTTAAAATATTCAAAGTTTACCTTTTTTCCTATAATTTTTTAGTTTTGAAAAATGAAACATTAAATTTTAAGTAGTTTTACTCATTTTGAGAATGTTTATAATCAAAAGATTCAAAATTTATGCATATTTCTTATAATTTTTGAGTTTTGAATAATACATCACTAAAACCTAGGTGCTTTTACTCATTTGGAGCATGTTTAGAATCAAAAGATAAAAACTTTATGCACATTTTCTATAATTTTTTAGTTTTGAATAATGCAACATCAAAACTTAAGTAGTTTTACTCGTTTTGAATATGCTTACAATCAAAAGGTTTAATCTTTACGAACGTTTCCTATAATTTTTTATTTTTGAATAATGCAACACTAAAATTTTGATGGTTTTACTTATTTTGAGCATGTTTAAAATCAAAATATTCAAACCTTATGCATGTTTCCTAAAAATATTGCATTTTGAATAATGATTCAACGCCAAAAATTATGTAGTTTGGAACATGTTTACAATCAAAAAATTCAAAATTTATTTGTGTTTACTATAAATTTTTTATTTTTAATAATGCAACACACAAACTTTTGGGTTTTACTCATTTCGAGTATGGTTATAATAAAAAGATTCAAACCTTATGAGTGTTTCCTATAATTTTTGAGTTTTGAATAATGAAACACCAAAACTTATGGGGTTTTACTCATTTTGAGCATGTTTACAATCAAAAGATTCAAACTTTATACATGTTTCATATAATTTTTTAGTTTTGAATAATGCAACAACACCAAAATTTAGGTGGTTTTACTTATTTCGAGCATGTTTGTAATCAGAATATTCCAAATTTATGTGTATTTCCTATAATTTTGTGTTTTGAATAATGCAAGACCAAAGCATAAGCGGTTTTACTCATTTCAATCACGTTTACAATCAAAAGATTCAAACTTATGCACGTTTCTTGATTTTTTTTAGTTTTATATAATACAACACCAAAACATAGATGCTTTTACTCATTTTGAGCATGTTTACAATCAAAAAATTCATACTTTATGTGCGTTTCCTAAAAAAAATTAGTTTTGAATAATAAAACACTAAAACTTAAGTGGTTTTACTCATTTTGAGCATGTTTAGAATCAAAAGATTCAAACTTTATGCATGTTTCCTATGCTTTTGAGTTTTAAATAATGAAACACCAAAGTTAAGTGGTTTTACACGTTTTGAGCATGTTTGAAATATAAAGATTCTAACATGACACCAAAACTTATGTGGTTTTACTCATTTTGAGTATGTTTACAATCTAAAGATTCCAATTTTATCCATGTTTCCAATAATTTTTTAGTTTTGAATAATGCAACACCACAACTAAAGTGGTTTTACTCATTTTGAGCATATTTACAATCAAAAGATTCTAACTTTATGTGTGTTTCCTATAATTTTTTAGTTTTAAATAATGCAACACCAAAACTTAACTGGTTTTACTCATTTCAAGCATATGTATAATAAAATGACCCCGTATTGATGTGTGTTTCTTATAATTTTTGAGTTTTGAATAATGAAACACCAAAACTTAAGTAGTTTTACTCATTTTGAGCATGTTTACAAACTCTAGATTGAAACTTTATGCATGTTTCCTATAATTTTTTAGTTTTGAATAATGCAACACAAAAATTTAAATGGTTTTACTCATTTTGAGCATGCTTAGAATCAAAATATTCAAACTCTATGTGTGTTTAATATATATTTTTATTTTTTAATATTGCAACACAAAAACTTATGTGGTTTTACTCATTTCAAGCATGTTTAGGTTCAAATTTTATGCATGTTTCCTATAATTTCTGAGTTTTGAATAACGCAACATCAAAAATCAAGTGGGTTTACTTGTTTTGAGCATGTTTATAATCAAAAGATTCTAAATATATGCATCTTTCCTATAATTTATGAGTTTTGAATAATTTAACACCAAAACTTAAGCAATTTTACTCATTTAGAGCATATTTACAATTAAAATATTCAAACTATTTACATGTTTCTTATAATTTTTAAGTTTTGAATAATGGAACACCAAAAAATAAGTGGTTTTACTCATTTTGAACATGCTTAGAATCAAAACATTCAAACTTTATGCTCATTTCCTATAATTTTTGAGTTGTGAACAATGCAACAGCAAAGCTTAAGTGGTTTTACTTGTTTTGAATCAAAATATTCAAACTTTATGCAAGTTTATTTTAATTTTTGAGTTTTGAATAATGAAACACCATAACATAGGTGGTTTTACTCATTTCAAGCAATTTTACAATCAAAATATTCAAACTTTATGCATGTTTCCTATAATTTTTGAGTTTTGACTAATATAACACTAAAACTTAAGTGGGTTTAATCATTTGATGCATGTCTATAATCAAAGTATTCGAAATTTATGCACATTTCCTATAATTTTTTATTTTTGAATAACGTGACACCAAAATTTAAGCATTTTTTTATTGGTTATGAGAATGTTTAGAATCAAAAGATTCAAACTTTATGCTCATTTCCTATAAGTTTTGAGTTTTGAATAATGTAACACCAAAACATAGGTGGTTTTACTTATTTGGATCATGTTTACAATTAAAAGATTCTAGCTTTATTCATGTTTCCTATAATTTTTGAGTTTTGAATAATGCAACACCAAAACTTAGGTGGTTTTACTCATTTTGAGCATGTTTATAATCAAAATATTCCAACTTTAAGCATGTTTCCTAGAATTTTAGAGTTTTAAATAATGCAACACCAAAAATTAGGTGGTTTTACTTATTTTGAAAAATTTTACAATCAAAAGATTTAAACTTTAAGCATGTTTCCTATTATTTTTGAATTTTGAACAATGAAACACCAAAACTTATGCAATTTTTCTCATTTAGAGCATGTTCATAATCCAAAGATTCTAATATTATGCATGTTTTATATAATTTTTGTGTTTTTAATAATGGAACACTAAAACTTAGGTGGTTTTATTCATTTGAAGCATGTTTACAATCAAAATATTCCATCTTTATACACTTTTCCTTTGATTTTTGAGTTTTGAATAATACAACACCAAAACTTAGGTAGTTTTACTCATTTTGAGAATGTTTACAATCAAAATATTCTTATTTTATGTGCATTTCCTATAATTTTTGAATTTTGAATAATACAACACCAAAACTTAGGTAGTTTTGCTCATTTTGAGCTTATTTACAATCAAAATATTCAACCATTATCTATAATTCCTATAATATTTGTGTTTTGAATAATGAACATTAAAACTTAGGTGGTTTTACTCATTTCGAGCTTCTTTATAATCATAAGATTCCAAATTTATGTGTGTTTCCTATGATTTTTAAGTTTTGAATAATGCAACACCAAAACTTTGGCAATTTTACGTAATCATTTTGAGCTTGTTTACAATTAAAAGATTTCAACTTTATGTGCATTTCCTATAATTTTTGAGTTTTGAATTGTTCAACAATAAAACATAGGTGGTTTTACTTGTTTTAAGGTTGATAATATCAAAACATTCAAACTTTATCGATGTTTCCTTTAGTTTATGAGTTTTGAATAATGCAACACCAAAACTTGGGTAGTTTTACTCTTTCTGGACATGCTTAAAATCAAAATATTCAAACTTAATGTGCATTTATTATATTTTTTTAGTTTTAAATAATATAACACCAAAACATAGGTAGTTTTAATCTTTTAGTACATATATAATATCAAAAGATTCAAAATTTATTTTCGTTTCCTATATTTTTTGAGTTTTGAATAATGCAATACCAAAACTTAGGTGCTCTTATTCTTTTCAAGCATGTTTACAATCAAAAGAATCAAAATTTATGCATGTTTCATATAATTTTTGTGTTTTGAATAATGCAACACTAAAACTTAGGTGGTTTACTTGTTTTGATCATGTTTCAAAGCAAAAGATTCAAAGTTTATATTTTTTTCCTACAATTTTTTAGTTTTGAATAATGTAACACTAAAACTCAGGTAGTTTTACTCACGTTGAGTATGTTTGCAATCAAAATATTCAAACTTTATGTGCATTTCCTATAATTTTTTTAAGTTTTGAATATTGCAACACCAAATATTAAGAAGTTTTACTCCTTTCGATCATGTTTACATTTAAAATATTCAAAGTTTACCTTTTTTCCTATAATTTTTTAGTTTTGAAAAATGAAACATTAAATTTTAAGTAGTTTTACTCATTTTGAGAATGTTTATAATCAAAAGATTCAAAATTTATGCATATTTCTTATAATTTTTGAGTTTTGAATAATACATCACTAAAACCTAGGTGCTTTTACTCATTTGGAGCATGTTTAGAATCAAAAGATAAAAACTTTATGCACATTTTCTATAATTTTTTAGTTTTGAATAATGCAACATCAAAACTTAAGTAGTTTTACTCGTTTTGAATATGCTTACAGTCAAAAGGTTTAATCTTTACGAACGTTTCCTATAATTTTTTATTTTTGAATAATGCAACACTAAAATTTTGATGGTTTTACTTATTTTGAGCATGTTTAAAATCAAAATATTCAAACCTTATGCATGTTTCCTAAAAATATTGCATTTTGAATAATGATTCAACGCCAAAAATTATGTAGTTTGGAACATGTTTACAATCAAAAAATTCAAAATTTATTTGTGTTTACTATAAATTTTTTATTTTTAATAATGCAACACACAAACTTTTGGGTTTTACTCATTTCGAGTATGGTTATAATAAAAAGATTCAAACCTTATGAGTGTTTCCTATAATTTTTGAGTTCTGAATAATGAAACACCAAAACTTATGGGGTTTTACTCATTTTGAGCATGTTTACAATCAAAAGATTCAAACTTTATACATGTTTCATATAATTTTTTAGTTTTGAATAATGCAACAACACCAAAATTTAGGTGGTTTTACTTATTTCGAGCATGTTTGTAATCAGAATATTCCAAATTTATGTGTATTTCCTATAATTTTGTGTTTTGAATAATGCAAGACCAAAGCATAAGCGGTTTTACTCATTTCAATCACGTTTACAATCAAAAGATTCAAACTTATGCACGTTTCTTGATTTTTTTTAGTTTTATATAATACAACACCAAAACATAGATGCTTTTACTCATTTTGAGCATGTTTACAATCAAAAAATTCATACTTTATGTGCGTTTCCTAAAAAAAATTAGTTTTGAATAATAAAACACTAAAACTTAAGTGGTTTTACTCATTTTGAGCATGTTTAGAATCAAAAGATTCAAACTTTATGCATGTTTCCTATGCTTTTGAGTTTTAAATAATGAAACACCAAAGTTAAGTGGTTTTACACGTTTTGAGCATGTTTGAAATATAAAGATTCTAACATGACACCAAAACTTATGTGGTTTTACTCATTTTGAGTATGTTTACAATCTAAAGATTCCAATTTTATCCATGTTTCCAATAATTTTTTAGTTTTGAATAATGCAACACCACAACTAAAGTGGTTTTACTCATTTTGAGCATATTTACAATCAAAAGATTCTAACTTTATGTGTGTTTCCTATAATTTTTTAGTTTTAAATAATGCAACACCAAAACTTAACTGGTTTTACTCATTTCAAGCATATGTATAATAAAATGACCCCGTATTGATGTGTGTTTCTTATAATTTTTGAGTTTTGAATAATGAAACACCAAAACTTAAGTAGTTTTACTCATTTTGAGCATGTTTACAAACTCTAGATTGAAACTTTATGCATGTTTCCTATAATTTTTTAGTTTTGAATAATGCAACACAAAAATTTAAATGGTTTTACTCATTTTGAGCATGCTTAGAATCAAAATATTCAAACTCTATGTGTGTTTAGTATATATTTTTATTTTTTAATATTGCAACACAAAAACTTATGTGGTTTTACTCATTTCAAGCATGTTTAGGTTCAAATTTTATGCATGTTTCCTATAATTTCTGAGTTTTGAATAACGCAACATCAAAAATCAAGTGGGTTTACTTGTTTTGAGCATGTTTATAATCAAAAGATTCTAAATATATGCATCTTTCCTATAATTTATGAGTTTTGAATAATTTAACACCAAAACTTAAGCAATTTTACTCATTTAGAGCATATTTACAATTAAAATATTCAAACTATTTACATGTTTCTTATAATTTTTAAGTTTTGAATAATGGAACACCAAAAAATAAGTGGTTTTACTCATTTTGAACATGCTTAGAATCAAAACATTCAAACTTTATGCTCATTTCCTATAATTTTTGAGTTGTGAACAATGCAACAGCAAAGCTTAAGTGGTTTTACTTGTTTTGAATCAAAATATTCAAACTTTATGCAAGTTTATTTTAATTTTTGAGTTTTGAATAATGAAACACCATAACATAGGTGGTTTTACTCATTTCAAGCAATTTTACAATCAAAATATTCAAACTTTATGCATGTTTCCTATAATTTTTGAGTTTTGACTAATATAACACTAAAACTTAAGTGGGTTTAATCATTTGATGCATGTCTATAATCAAAGTATTCGAAATTTATGCACATTTCCTATAATTTTTTATTTTTGAATAACGTGACACCAAAATTTAAGCATTTTTTTATTGGTTATGAGAATGTTTAGAATCAAAAGATTCAAACTTTATGCTCATTTCCTATAAGTTTTGAGTTTTGAATAATGTAACACCAAAACATAGGTGGTTTTACTTATTTGGATCATGTTTACAATTAAAAGATTCTAGCTTTATTCATGTTTCCTATAATTTTTGAGTTTTGAATAATGCAACACCAAAACTTAGGTGGTTTTACTCATTTTGAGCATGTTTATAATCAAAATATTCCAACTTTAAGCATGTTTCCTAGAATTTTAGAGTTTTAAATAATGCAACACCAAAAATTAGGTGGTTTTACTTATTTTGAAAAATTTTACAATCAAAAGATTTAAAATTTAAGCATGTTTCCTATTATTTTTGAATTTTGAACAATGAAACACCAAAACTTATGCAATTTTTCTCATTTAGAGCATGTTCATAATCCAAAGATTCTAATATTATGCATGTTTTATATAATTTTTGTGTTTTTAATAATGGAACACTAAAACTTAGGTGGTTTTATTCATTTGAAGCATGTTTACAATCAAAATATTCCATCTTTATACACTTTTCCTTTGATTTTTGAGTTTTGAATAATACAACACCAAAACTTAGGTAGTTTTACTCATTTTGAGAATGTTTACAATCAAAATATTCTTATTTTATGTGCATTTCCTATAATTTTTGAATTTTGAATAATACAACACCAAAACTTAGGTAGTTTTGCTCATTTTGAGCTTATTTACAATCAAAATATTCAACCATTATCTATAATTCCTATAATATTTGTGTTTTGAATAATGAACATTAAAACTTAGGTGGTTTTACTCATTTCGAGCTTCTTTATAATCATAAGATTCCAAATTTATGTGTGTTTCCTATGATTTTTAAGTTTTGAATAATGCAACACCAAAACTTTGGCAATTTTACGTAATCATTTTGAGCTTGTTTACAATTAAAAGATTTCAACTTTATGTGCATTTCCTATAATTTTTGAGTTTTGAATTGTTCAACAATAAAACATAGGTGGTTTTACTTGTTTTAAGGTTGATAATATCAAAACATTCAAACTTTATCGATGTTTCCTTTAGTTTATGAGTTTTGAATAATGCAACACCAAAACTTGGGTAGTTTTACTCTTTCTGGACATGCTTAAAATCAAAATATTCAAACTTAATGTGCATTTATTATATTTTTTTAGTTTTAAATAATATAACACCAAAACATAGGTAGTTTTAATCTTTTAGTACATATATAATATCAAAAGATTCAAAATTTATTTTCGTTTCCTATATTTTTTGAGTTTTGAATAATGCAATACCAAAACTTAGGTGCTCTTATTCTTTTCAAGCATGTTTACAATCAAAAGAATCAAAATTTATGCATGTTTCATATAATTTTTGTGTTTTGAATAATGCAACACTAAAACTTAGGTGGTTTACTTGTTTTGATCATGTTTCAAAGCAAAAGATTCAAAGTTTATATTTTTTTCCTACAATTTTTTAGTTTTGAATAATGTAACACTAAAACTCAGGTAGTTTTACTCACGTTGAGTATGTTTGCAATCAAAATATTCAAACTTTATGTGCATTTCCTATAATTTTTTTAAGTTTTGAATATTGCAACACCAAATATTAAGAAGTTTTACTCCTTTCGATCATGTTTACATTTAAAATATTCAAAGTTTACCTTTTTTCCTATAATTTTTTAGTTTTGAAAAATGAAACATTAAATTTTAAGTAGTTTTACTCATTTTGAGAATGTTTATAATCAAAAGATTCAAAATTTATGCATATTTCTTATAATTTTTGAGTTTTGAATAATACATCACTAAAACCTAGGTGCTTTTACTCATTTGGAGCATGTTTAGAATCAAAAGATAAAAACTTTATGCACATTTTCTATAATTTTTTAGTTTTGAATAATGCAACATCAAAACTTAAGTAGTTTTACTCGTTTTGAATATGCTTACAGTCAAAAGGTTTAATCTTTACGAACGTTTCCTATAATTTTTTATTTTTGAATAATGCAACACTAAAATTTTGATGGTTTTACTTATTTTGAGCATGTTTAAAATCAAAATATTCAAACCTTATGCATGTTTCCTAAAAATATTGCATTTTGAATAATGATTCAACGCCAAAAATTATGTAGTTTGGAACATGTTTACAATCAAAAAATTCAAAATTTATTTGTGTTTACTATAAATTTTTTATTTTTAATAATGCAACACACAAACTTTTGGGTTTTACTCATTTCGAGTATGGTTATAATAAAAAGATTCAAACCTTATGAGTGTTTCCTATAATTTTTGAGTTCTGAATAATGAAACACCAAAACTTATGGGGTTTTACTCATTTTGAGCATGTTTACAATCAAAAGATTCAAACTTTATACATGTTTCATATAATTTTTTAGTTTTGAATAATGCAACAACACCAAAATTTAGGTGGTTTTACTTATTTCGAGCATGTTTGTAATCAGAATATTCCAAATTTATGTGTATTTCCTATAATTTTGTGTTTTGAATAATGCAAGACCAAAGCATAAGCGGTTTTACTCATTTCAATCACGTTTACAATCAAAAGATTCAAACTTATGCACGTTTCTTGATTTTTTTTAGTTTTATATAATACAACACCAAAACATAGATGCTTTTACTCATTTTGAGCATGTTTACAATCAAAAAATTCATACTTTATGTGCGTTTCCTAAAAAAAATTAGTTTTGAATAATAAAACACTAAAACTTAAGTGGTTTTACTCATTTTGAGCATGTTTAGAATCAAAAGATTCAAACTTTATGCATGTTTCCTATGCTTTTGAGTTTTAAATAATGAAACACCAAAGTTAAGTGGTTTTACACGTTTTGAGCATGTTTGAAATATAAAGATTCTAACATGACACCAAAACTTATGTGGTTTTACTCATTTTGAGTATGTTTACAATCTAAAGATTCCAATTTTATCCATGTTTCCAATAATTTTTTAGTTTTGAATAATGCAACACCACAACTAAAGTGGTTTTACTCATTTTGAGCATATTTACAATCAAAAGATTCTAACTTTATGTGTGTTTCCTATAATTTTTTAGTTTTAAATAATGCAACACCAAAACTTAACTGGTTTTACTCATTTCAAGCATATGTATAATAAAATGACCCCGTATTGATGTGTGTTTCTTATAATTTTTGAGTTTTGAATAATGAAACACCAAAACTTAAGTAGTTTTACTCATTTTGAGCATGTTTACAAACTCTAGATTGAAACTTTATGCATGTTTCCTATAATTTTTTAGTTTTGAATAATGCAACACAAAAATTTAAATGGTTTTACTCATTTTGAGCATGCTTAGAATCAAAATATTCAAACTCTATGTGTGTTTAGTATATATTTTTATTTTTTAATATTGCAACACAAAAACTTATGTGGTTTTACTCATTTCAAGCATGTTTAGGTTCAAATTTTATGCATGTTTCCTATAATTTCTGAGTTTTGAATAACGCAACATCAAAAATCAAGTGGGTTTACTTGTTTTGAGCATGTTTATAATCAAAAGATTCTAAATATATGCATCTTTCCTATAATTTATGAGTTTTGAATAATTTAACACCAAAACTTAAGCAATTTTACTCATTTAGAGCATATTTACAATTAAAATATTCAAACTATTTACATGTTTCTTATAATTTTTAAGTTTTGAATAATGGAACACCAAAAAATAAGTGGTTTTACTCATTTTGAACATGCTTAGAATCAAAACATTCAAACTTTATGCTCATTTCCTATAATTTTTGAGTTGTGAACAATGCAACAGCAAAGCTTAAGTGGTTTTACTTGTTTTGAATCAAAATATTCAAACTTTATGCAAGTTTATTTTAATTTTTGAGTTTTGAATAATGAAACACCATAACATAGGTGGTTTTACTCATTTCAAGCAATTTTACAATCAAAATATTCAAACTTTATGCATGTTTCCTATAATTTTTGAGTTTTGACTAATATAACACTAAAACTTAAGTGGGTTTAATCATTTGATGCATGTCTATAATCAAAGTATTCGAAATTTATGCACATTTCCTATAATTTTTTATTTTTGAATAACGTGACACCAAAATTTAAGCATTTTTTTATTGGTTATGAGAATGTTTAGAATCAAAAGATTCAAACTTTATGCTCATTTCCTATAAGTTTTGAGTTTTGAATAATGTAACACCAAAACATAGGTGGTTTTACTTATTTGGATCATGTTTACAATTAAAAGATTCTAGCTTTATTCATGTTTCCTATAATTTTTGAGTTTTGAATAATGCAACACCAAAACTTAGGTGGTTTTACTCATTTTGAGCATGTTTATAATCAAAATATTCCAACTTTAAGCATGTTTCCTAGAATTTTAGAGTTTTAAATAATGCAACACCAAAAATTAGGTGGTTTTACTTATTTTGAAAAATTTTACAATCAAAAGATTTAAAATTTAAGCATGTTTCCTATTATTTTTGAATTTTGAACAATGAAACACCAAAACTTATGCAATTTTTCTCATTTAGAGCATGTTCATAATCCAAAGATTCTAATATTATGCATGTTTTATATAATTTTTGTGTTTTTAATAATGGAACACTAAAACTTAGGTGGTTTTATTCATTTGAAGCATGTTTACAATCAAAATATTCCATCTTTATACACTTTTCCTTTGATTTTTGAGTTTTGAATAATACAACACCAAAACTTAGGTAGTTTTACTCATTTTGAGAATGTTTACAATCAAAATATTCTTATTTTATGTGCATTTCCTATAATTTTTGAATTTTGAATAATACAACACCAAAACTTAGGTAGTTTTGCTCATTTTGAGCTTATTTACAATCAAAATATTCAACCATTATCTATAATTCCTATAATATTTGTGTTTTGAATAATGAACATTAAAACTTAGGTGGTTTTACTCATTTCGAGCTTCTTTATAATCATAAGATTCCAAATTTATGTGTGTTTCCTATGATTTTTAAGTTTTGAATAATGCAACACCAAAACTTTGGCAATTTTACGTAATCATTTTGAGCTTGTTTACAATTAAAAGATTTCAACTTTATGTGCATTTCCTATAATTTTTGAGTTTTGAATTGTTCAACAATAAAACATAGGTGGTTTTACTTGTTTTAAGGTTGATAATATCAAAACATTCAAACTTTATCGATGTTTCCTTTAGTTTATGAGTTTTGAATAATGCAACACCAAAACTTGGGTAGTTTTACTCTTTCTGGACATGCTTAAAATCAAAATATTCAAACTTAATGTGCATTTATTATATTTTTTTAGTTTTAAATAATATAACACCAAAACATAGGTAGTTTTAATCTTTTAGTACATATATAATATCAAAAGATTCAAAATTTATTTTCGTTTCCTATATTTTTTGAGTTTTGAATAATGCAATACCAAAACTTAGGTGCTCTTATTCTTTTCAAGCATGTTTACAATCAAAAGAATCAAAATTTATGCATGTTTCATATAATTTTTGTGTTTTGAATAATGCAACACTAAAACTTAGGTGGTTTACTTGTTTTGATCATGTTTCAAAGCAAAAGATTCAAAGTTTATATTTTTTTCCTACAATTTTTTAGTTTTGAATAATGTAACACTAAAACTCAGGTAGTTTTACTCACGTTGAGTATGTTTGCAATCAAAATATTCAAACTTTATGTGCATTTCCTATAATTTTTTTAAGTTTTGAATATTGCAACACCAAATATTAAGAAGTTTTACTCCTTTCGATCATGTTTACATTTAAAATATTCAAAGTTTACCTTTTTTCCTATAATTTTTTAGTTTTGAAAAATGAAACATTAAATTTTAAGTAGTTTTACTCATTTTGAGAATGTTTATAATCAAAAGATTCAAAATTTATGCATATTTCTTATAATTTTTGAGTTTTGAATAATACATCACTAAAACCTAGGTGCTTTTACTCATTTGGAGCATGTTTAGAATCAAAAGATAAAAACTTTATGCACATTTTCTATAATTTTTTAGTTTTGAATAATGCAACATCAAAACTTAAGTAGTTTTACTCGTTTTGAATATGCTTACAGTCAAAAGGTTTAATCTTTACGAACGTTTCCTATAATTTTTTATTTTTGAATAATGCAACACTAAAATTTTGATGGTTTTACTTATTTTGAGCATGTTTAAAATCAAAATATTCAAACCTTATGCATGTTTCCTAAAAATATTGCATTTTGAATAATGATTCAACGCCAAAAATTATGTAGTTTGGAACATGTTTACAATCAAAAAATTCAAAATTTATTTGTGTTTACTATAAATTTTTTATTTTTAATAATGCAACACACAAACTTTTGGGTTTTACTCATTTCGAGTATGGTTATAATAAAAAGATTCAAACCTTATGAGTGTTTCCTATAATTTTTGAGTTCTGAATAATGAAACACCAAAACTTATGGGGTTTTACTCATTTTGAGCATGTTTACAATCAAAAGATTCAAACTTTATACATGTTTCATATAATTTTTTAGTTTTGAATAATGCAACAACACCAAAATTTAGGTGGTTTTACTTATTTCGAGCATGTTTGTAATCAGAATATTCCAAATTTATGTGTATTTCCTATAATTTTGTGTTTTGAATAATGCAAGACCAAAGCATAAGCGGTTTTACTCATTTCAATCACGTTTACAATCAAAAGATTCAAACTTATGCACGTTTCTTGATTTTTTTTAGTTTTATATAATACAACACCAAAACATAGATGCTTTTACTCATTTTGAGCATGTTTACAATCAAAAAATTCATACTTTATGTGCGTTTCCTAAAAAAAATTAGTTTTGAATAATAAAACACTAAAACTTAAGTGGTTTTACTCATTTTGAGCATGTTTAGAATCAAAAGATTCAAACTTTATGCATGTTTCCTATGCTTTTGAGTTTTAAATAATGAAACACCAAAGTTAAGTGGTTTTACACGTTTTGAGCATGTTTGAAATATAAAGATTCTAACATGACACCAAAACTTATGTGGTTTTACTCATTTTGAGTATGTTTACAATCTAAAGATTCCAATTTTATCCATGTTTCCAATAATTTTTTAGTTTTGAATAATGCAACACCACAACTAAAGTGGTTTTACTCATTTTGAGCATATTTACAATCAAAAGATTCTAACTTTATGTGTGTTTCCTATAATTTTTTAGTTTTAAATAATGCAACACCAAAACTTAACTGGTTTTACTCATTTCAAGCATATGTATAATAAAATGACCCCGTATTGATGTGTGTTTCTTATAATTTTTGAGTTTTGAATAATGAAACACCAAAACTTAAGTAGTTTTACTCATTTTGAGCATGTTTACAAACTCTAGATTGAAACTTTATGCATGTTTCCTATAATTTTTTAGTTTTGAATAATGCAACACAAAAATTTAAATGGTTTTACTCATTTTGAGCATGCTTAGAATCAAAATATTCAAACTCTATGTGTGTTTAGTATATATTTTTATTTTTTAATATTGCAACACAAAAACTTATGTGGTTTTACTCATTTCAAGCATGTTTAGGTTCAAATTTTATGCATGTTTCCTATAATTTCTGAGTTTTGAATAACGCAACATCAAAAATCAAGTGGGTTTACTTGTTTTGAGCATGTTTATAATCAAAAGATTCTAAATATATGCATCTTTCCTATAATTTATGAGTTTTGAATAATTTAACACCAAAACTTAAGCAATTTTACTCATTTAGAGCATATTTACAATTAAAATATTCAAACTATTTACATGTTTCTTATAATTTTTAAGTTTTGAATAATGGAACACCAAAAAATAAGTGGTTTTACTCATTTTGAACATGCTTAGAATCAAAACATTCAAACTTTATGCTCATTTCCTATAATTTTTGAGTTGTGAACAATGCAACAGCAAAGCTTAAGTGGTTTTACTTGTTTTGAATCAAAATATTCAAACTTTATGCAAGTTTATTTTAATTTTTGAGTTTTGAATAATGAAACACCATAACATAGGTGGTTTTACTCATTTCAAGCAATTTTACAATCAAAATATTCAAACTTTATGCATGTTTCCTATAATTTTTGAGTTTTGACTAATATAACACTAAAACTTAAGTGGGTTTAATCATTTGATGCATGTCTATAATCAAAGTATTCGAAATTTATGCACATTTCCTATAATTTTTTATTTTTGAATAACGTGACACCAAAATTTAAGCATTTTTTTATTGGTTATGAGAATGTTTAGAATCAAAAGATTCAAACTTTATGCTCATTTCCTATAAGTTTTGAGTTTTGAATAATGTAACACCAAAACATAGGTGGTTTTACTTATTTGGATCATGTTTACAATTAAAAGATTCTAGCTTTATTCATGTTTCCTATAATTTTTGAGTTTTGAATAATGCAACACCAAAACTTAGGTGGTTTTACTCATTTTGAGCATGTTTATAATCAAAATATTCCAACTTTAAGCATGTTTCCTAGAATTTTAGAGTTTTAAATAATGCAACACCAAAAATTAGGTGGTTTTACTTATTTTGAAAAATTTTACAATCAAAAGATTTAAACTTTAAGCATGTTTCCTATTATTTTTGAATTTTGAACAATGAAACACCAAAACTTATGCAATTTTTCTCATTTAGAGCATGTTCATAATCCAAAGATTCTAATATTATGCATGTTTTATATAATTTTTGTGTTTTTAATAATGGAACACTAAAACTTAGGTGGTTTTATTCATTTGAAGCATGTTTACAATCAAAATATTCCATCTTTATACACTTTTCCTTTGATTTTTGAGTTTTGAATAATACAACACCAAAACTTAGGTAGTTTTACTCATTTTGAGAATGTTTACAATCAAAATATTCTTATTTTATGTGCATTTCCTATAATTTTTGAATTTTGAATAATACAACACCAAAACTTAGGTAGTTTTGCTCATTTTGAGCTTATTTACAATCAAAATATTCAACCATTATCTATAATTCCTATAATATTTGTGTTTTGAATAATGAACATTAAAACTTAGGTGGTTTTACTCATTTCGAGCTTCTTTATAATCATAAGATTCCAAATTTATGTGTGTTTCCTATGATTTTTAAGTTTTGAATAATGCAACACCAAAACTTTGGCAATTTTACGTAATCATTTTGAGCTTGTTTACAATTAAAAGATTTCAACTTTATGTGCATTTCCTATAATTTTTGAGTTTTGAATTGTTCAACAATAAAACATAGGTGGTTTTACTTGTTTTAAGGTTGATAATATCAAAACATTCAAACTTTATCGATGTTTCCTTTAGTTTATGAGTTTTGAATAATGCAACACCAAAACTTGGGTAGTTTTACTCTTTCTGGACATGCTTAAAATCAAAATATTCAAACTTAATGTGCATTTATTATATTTTTTTAGTTTTAAATAATATAACACCAAAACATAGGTAGTTTTAATCTTTTAGTACATATATAATATCAAAAGATTCAAAATTTATTTTCGTTTCCTATATTTTTTGAGTTTTGAATAATGCAATACCAAAACTTAGGTGCTCTTATTCTTTTCAAGCATGTTTACAATCAAAAGAATCAAAATTTATGCATGTTTCATATAATTTTTGTGTTTTGAATAATGCAACACTAAAACTTAGGTGGTTTACTTGTTTTGATCATGTTTCAAAGCAAAAGATTCAAAGTTTATATTTTTTTCCTACAATTTTTTAGTTTTGAATAATGTAACACTAAAACTCAGGTAGTTTTACTCACGTTGAGTATGTTTGCAATCAAAATATTCAAACTTTATGTGCATTTCCTATAATTTTTTTAAGTTTTGAATATTGCAACACCAAATATTAAGAAGTTTTACTCCTTTCGATCATGTTTACATTTAAAATATTCAAAGTTTACCTTTTTTCCTATAATTTTTTAGTTTTGAAAAATGAAACATTAAATTTTAAGTAGTTTTACTCATTTTGAGAATGTTTATAATCAAAAGATTCAAAATTTATGCATATTTCTTATAATTTTTGAGTTTTGAATAATACATCACTAAAACCTAGGTGCTTTTACTCATTTGGAGCATGTTTAGAATCAAAAGATAAAAACTTTATGCACATTTTCTATAATTTTTTAGTTTTGAATAATGCAACATCAAAACTTAAGTAGTTTTACTCGTTTTGAATATGCTTACAGTCAAAAGGTTTAATCTTTACGAACGTTTCCTATAATTTTTTATTTTTGAATAATGCAACACTAAAATTTTGATGGTTTTACTTATTTTGAGCATGTTTAAAATCAAAATATTCAAACCTTATGCATGTTTCCTAAAAATATTGCATTTTGAATAATGATTCAACGCCAAAAATTATGTAGTTTGGAACATGTTTACAATCAAAAAATTCAAAATTTATTTGTGTTTACTATAAATTTTTTATTTTTAATAATGCAACACACAAACTTTTGGGTTTTACTCATTTCGAGTATGGTTATAATAAAAAGATTCAAACCTTATGAGTGTTTCCTATAATTTTTGAGTTCTGAATAATGAAACACCAAAACTTATGGGGTTTTACTCATTTTGAGCATGTTTACAATCAAAAGATTCAAACTTTATACATGTTTCATATAATTTTTTAGTTTTGAATAATGCAACAACACCAAAATTTAGGTGGTTTTACTTATTTCGAGCATGTTTGTAATCAGAATATTCCAAATTTATGTGTATTTCCTATAATTTTGTGTTTTGAATAATGCAAGACCAAAGCATAAGCGGTTTTACTCATTTCAATCACGTTTACAATCAAAAGATTCAAACTTATGCACGTTTCTTGATTTTTTTTAGTTTTATATAATACAACACCAAAACATAGATGCTTTTACTCATTTTGAGCATGTTTACAATCAAAAAATTCATACTTTATGTGCGTTTCCTAAAAAAAATTAGTTTTGAATAATAAAACACTAAAACTTAAGTGGTTTTACTCATTTTGAGCATGTTTAGAATCAAAAGATTCAAACTTTATGCATGTTTCCTATGCTTTTGAGTTTTAAATAATGAAACACCAAAGTTAAGTGGTTTTACACGTTTTGAGCATGTTTGAAATATAAAGATTCTAACATGACACCAAAACTTATGTGGTTTTACTCATTTTGAGTATGTTTACAATCTAAAGATTCCAATTTTATCCATGTTTCCAATAATTTTTTAGTTTTGAATAATGCAACACCACAACTAAAGTGGTTTTACTCATTTTGAGCATATTTACAATCAAAAGATTCTAACTTTATGTGTGTTTCCTATAATTTTTTAGTTTTAAATAATGCAACACCAAAACTTAACTGGTTTTACTCATTTCAAGCATATGTATAATAAAATGACCCCGTATTGATGTGTGTTTCTTATAATTTTTGAGTTTTGAATAATGAAACACCAAAACTTAAGTAGTTTTACTCATTTTGAGCATGTTTACAAACTCTAGATTGAAACTTTATGCATGTTTCCTATAATTTTTTAGTTTTGAATAATGCAACACAAAAATTTAAATGGTTTTACTCATTTTGAGCATGCTTAGAATCAAAATATTCAAACTCTATGTGTGTTTAGTATATATTTTTATTTTTTAATATTGCAACACAAAAACTTATGTGGTTTTACTCATTTCAAGCATGTTTAGGTTCAAATTTTATGCATGTTTCCTATAATTTCTGAGTTTTGAATAACGCAACATCAAAAATCAAGTGGGTTTACTTGTTTTGAGCATGTTTATAATCAAAAGATTCTAAATATATGCATCTTTCCTATAATTTATGAGTTTTGAATAATTTAACACCAAAACTTAAGCAATTTTACTCATTTAGAGCATATTTACAATTAAAATATTCAAACTATTTACATGTTTCTTATAATTTTTAAGTTTTGAATAATGGAACACCAAAAAATAAGTGGTTTTACTCATTTTGAACATGCTTAGAATCAAAACATTCAAACTTTATGCTCATTTCCTATAATTTTTGAGTTGTGAACAATGCAACAGCAAAGCTTAAGTGGTTTTACTTGTTTTGAATCAAAATATTCAAACTTTATGCAAGTTTATTTTAATTTTTGAGTTTTGAATAATGAAACACCATAACATAGGTGGTTTTACTCATTTCAAGCAATTTTACAATCAAAATATTCAAACTTTATGCATGTTTCCTATAATTTTTGAGTTTTGACTAATATAACACTAAAACTTAAGTGGGTTTAATCATTTGATGCATGTCTATAATCAAAGTATTCGAAATTTATGCACATTTCCTATAATTTTTTATTTTTGAATAACGTGACACCAAAATTTAAGCATTTTTTTATTGGTTATGAGAATGTTTAGAATCAAAAGATTCAAACTTTATGCTCATTTCCTATAAGTTTTGAGTTTTGAATAATGTAACACCAAAACATAGGTGGTTTTACTTATTTGGATCATGTTTACAATTAAAAGATTCTAGCTTTATTCATGTTTCCTATAATTTTTGAGTTTTGAATAATGCAACACCAAAACTTAGGTGGTTTTACTCATTTTGAGCATGTTTATAATCAAAATATTCCAACTTTAAGCATGTTTCCTAGAATTTTAGAGTTTTAAATAATGCAACACCAAAAATTAGGTGGTTTTACTTATTTTGAAAAATTTTACAATCAAAAGATTTAAAATTTAAGCATGTTTCCTATTATTTTTGAATTTTGAACAATGAAACACCAAAACTTATGCAATTTTTCTCATTTAGAGCATGTTCATAATCCAAAGATTCTAATATTATGCATGTTTTATATAATTTTTGTGTTTTTAATAATGGAACACTAAAACTTAGGTGGTTTTATTCATTTGAAGCATGTTTACAATCAAAATATTCCATCTTTATACACTTTTCCTTTGATTTTTGAGTTTTGAATAATACAACACCAAAACTTAGGTAGTTTTACTCATTTTGAGAATGTTTACAATCAAAATATTCTTATTTTATGTGCATTTCCTATAATTTTTGAATTTTGAATAATACAACACCAAAACTTAGGTAGTTTTGCTCATTTTGAGCTTATTTACAATCAAAATATTCAACCATTATCTATAATTCCTATAATATTTGTGTTTTGAATAATGAACATTAAAACTTAGGTGGTTTTACTCATTTCGAGCTTCTTTATAATCATAAGATTCCAAATTTATGTGTGTTTCCTATGATTTTTAAGTTTTGAATAATGCAACACCAAAACTTTGGCAATTTTACGTAATCATTTTGAGCTTGTTTACAATTAAAAGATTTCAACTTTATGTGCATTTCCTATAATTTTTGAGTTTTGAATTGTTCAACAATAAAACATAGGTGGTTTTACTTGTTTTAAGGTTGATAATATCAAAACATTCAAACTTTATCGATGTTTCCTTTAGTTTATGAGTTTTGAATAATGCAACACCAAAACTTGGGTAGTTTTACTCTTTCTGGACATGCTTAAAATCAAAATATTCAAACTTAATGTGCATTTATTATATTTTTTTAGTTTTAAATAATATAACACCAAAACATAGGTAGTTTTAATCTTTTAGTACATATATAATATCAAAAGATTCAAAATTTATTTTCGTTTCCTATATTTTTTGAGTTTTGAATAATGCAATACCAAAACTTAGGTGCTCTTATTCTTTTCAAGCATGTTTACAATCAAAAGAATCAAAATTTATGCATGTTTCATATAATTTTTGTGTTTTGAATAATGCAACACTAAAACTTAGGTGGTTTACTTGTTTTGATCATGTTTCAAAGCAAAAGATTCAAAGTTTATATTTTTTTCCTACAATTTTTTAGTTTTGAATAATGTAACACTAAAACTCAGGTAGTTTTACTCACGTTGAGTATGTTTGCAATCAAAATATTCAAACTTTATGTGCATTTCCTATAATTTTTTTAAGTTTTGAATATTGCAACACCAAATATTAAGAAGTTTTACTCCTTTCGATCATGTTTACATTTAAAATATTCAAAGTTTACCTTTTTTCCTATAATTTTTTAGTTTTGAAAAATGAAACATTAAATTTTAAGTAGTTTTACTCATTTTGAGAATGTTTATAATCAAAAGATTCAAAATTTATGCATATTTCTTATAATTTTTGAGTTTTGAATAATACATCACTAAAACCTAGGTGCTTTTACTCATTTGGAGCATGTTTAGAATCAAAAGATAAAAACTTTATGCACATTTTCTATAATTTTTTAGTTTTGAATAATGCAACATCAAAACTTAAGTAGTTTTACTCGTTTTGAATATGCTTACAGTCAAAAGGTTTAATCTTTACGAACGTTTCCTATAATTTTTTATTTTTGAATAATGCAACACTAAAATTTTGATGGTTTTACTTATTTTGAGCATGTTTAAAATCAAAATATTCAAACCTTATGCATGTTTCCTAAAAATATTGCATTTTGAATAATGATTCAACGCCAAAAATTATGTAGTTTGGAACATGTTTACAATCAAAAAATTCAAAATTTATTTGTGTTTACTATAAATTTTTTATTTTTAATAATGCAACACACAAACTTTTGGGTTTTACTCATTTCGAGTATGGTTATAATAAAAAGATTCAAACCTTATGAGTGTTTCCTATAATTTTTGAGTTCTGAATAATGAAACACCAAAACTTATGGGGTTTTACTCATTTTGAGCATGTTTACAATCAAAAGATTCAAACTTTATACATGTTTCATATAATTTTTTAGTTTTGAATAATGCAACAACACCAAAATTTAGGTGGTTTTACTTATTTCGAGCATGTTTGTAATCAGAATATTCCAAATTTATGTGTATTTCCTATAATTTTGTGTTTTGAATAATGCAAGACCAAAGCATAAGCGGTTTTACTCATTTCAATCACGTTTACAATCAAAAGATTCAAACTTATGCACGTTTCTTGATTTTTTTTAGTTTTATATAATACAACACCAAAACATAGATGCTTTTACTCATTTTGAGCATGTTTACAATCAAAAAATTCATACTTTATGTGCGTTTCCTAAAAAAAATTAGTTTTGAATAATAAAACACTAAAACTTAAGTGGTTTTACTCATTTTGAGCATGTTTAGAATCAAAAGATTCAAACTTTATGCATGTTTCCTATGCTTTTGAGTTTTAAATAATGAAACACCAAAGTTAAGTGGTTTTACACGTTTTGAGCATGTTTGAAATATAAAGATTCTAACATGACACCAAAACTTATGTGGTTTTACTCATTTTGAGTATGTTTACAATCTAAAGATTCCAATTTTATCCATGTTTCCAATAATTTTTTAGTTTTGAATAATGCAACACCACAACTAAAGTGGTTTTACTCATTTTGAGCATATTTACAATCAAAAGATTCTAACTTTATGTGTGTTTCCTATAATTTTTTAGTTTTAAATAATGCAACACCAAAACTTAACTGGTTTTACTCATTTCAAGCATATGTATAATAAAATGACCCCGTATTGATGTGTGTTTCTTATAATTTTTGAGTTTTGAATAATGAAACACCAAAACTTAAGTAGTTTTACTCATTTTGAGCATGTTTACAAACTCTAGATTGAAACTTTATGCATGTTTCCTATAATTTTTTAGTTTTGAATAATGCAACACAAAAATTTAAATGGTTTTACTCATTTTGAGCATGCTTAGAATCAAAATATTCAAACTCTATGTGTGTTTAATATATATTTTTATTTTTTAATATTGCAACACAAAAACTTATGTGGTTTTACTCATTTCAAGCATGTTTAGGTTCAAATTTTATGCATGTTTCCTATAATTTCTGAGTTTTGAATAACGCAACATCAAAAATCAAGTGGGTTTACTTGTTTTGAGCATGTTTATAATCAAAAGATTCTAAATATATGCATCTTTCCTATAATTTATGAGTTTTGAATAATTTAACACCAAAACTTAAGCAATTTTACTCATTTAGAGCATATTTACAATTAAAATATTCAAACTATTTACATGTTTCTTATAATTTTTAAGTTTTGAATAATGGAACACCAAAAAATAAGTGGTTTTACTCATTTTGAACATGCTTAGAATCAAAACATTCAAACTTTATGCTCATTTCCTATAATTTTTGAGTTGTGAACAATGCAACAGCAAAGCTTAAGTGGTTTTACTTGTTTTGAATCAAAATATTCAAACTTTATGCAAGTTTATTTTAATTTTTGAGTTTTGAATAATGAAACACCATAACATAGGTGGTTTTACTCATTTCAAGCAATTTTACAATCAAAATATTCAAACTTTATGCATGTTTCCTATAATTTTTGAGTTTTGACTAATATAACACTAAAACTTAAGTGGGTTTAATCATTTGATGCATGTCTATAATCAAAGTATTCGAAATTTATGCACATTTCCTATAATTTTTTATTTTTGAATAACGTGACACCAAAATTTAAGCATTTTTTTATTGGTTATGAGAATGTTTAGAATCAAAAGATTCAAACTTTATGCTCATTTCCTATAAGTTTTGAGTTTTGAATAATGTAACACCAAAACATAGGTGGTTTTACTTATTTGGATCATGTTTACAATTAAAAGATTCTAGCTTTATTCATGTTTCCTATAATTTTTGAGTTTTGAATAATGCAACACCAAAACTTAGGTGGTTTTACTCATTTTGAGCATGTTTATAATCAAAATATTCCAACTTTAAGCATGTTTCCTAGAATTTTAGAGTTTTAAATAATGCAACACCAAAAATTAGGTGGTTTTACTTATTTTGAAAAATTTTACAATCAAAAGATTTAAAATTTAAGCATGTTTCCTATTATTTTTGAATTTTGAACAATGAAACACCAAAACTTATGCAATTTTTCTCATTTAGAGCATGTTCATAATCCAAAGATTCTAATATTATGCATGTTTTATATAATTTTTGTGTTTTTAATAATGGAACACTAAAACTTAGGTGGTTTTATTCATTTGAAGCATGTTTACAATCAAAATATTCCATCTTTATACACTTTTCCTTTGATTTTTGAGTTTTGAATAATAAAACACCAAAACTTAGGTAGTTTTACTCATTTTGAGAATGTTTACAATCAAAATATTCTTATTTTATGTGCATTTCCTATAATTTTTGAATTTTGAATAATACAACACCAAAACTTAGGTAGTTTTGCTCATTTTGAGCTTATTTACAATCAAAATATTCAACCATTATCTATAATTCCTATAATATTTGTGTTTTGAATAATGAACATTAAAACTTAGGTGGTTTTACTCATTTCGAGCTTCTTTATAATCATAAGATTCCAAATTTATGTGTGTTTCCTATGATTTTTAAGTTTTGAATAATGCAACACCAAAACTTTGGCAATTTTACGTAATCATTTTGAGCTTGTTTACAATTAAAAGATTTCAACTTTATGTGCATTTCCTATAATTTTTGAGTTTTGAATTGTTCAACAATAAAACATAGGTGGTTTTACTTGTTTTAAGGTTGATAATATCAAAACATTCAAACTTTATCGATGTTTCCTTTAGTTTATGAGTTTTGAATAATGCAACACCAAAACTTGGGTAGTTTTACTCTTTCTGGACATGCTTAAAATCAAAATATTCAAACTTAATGTGCATTTATTATATTTTTTTAGTTTTAAATAATATAACACCAAAACATAGGTAGTTTTAATCTTTTAGTACATATATAATATCAAAAGATTCAAAATTTATTTTCGTTTCCTATATTTTTTGAGTTTTGAATAATGCAATACCAAAACTTAGGTGCTCTTATTCTTTTCAAGCATGTTTACAATCAAAAGAATCAAAATTTATGCATGTTTCATATAATTTTTGTGTTTTGAATAATGCAACACTAAAACTTAGGTGGTTTACTTGTTTTGATCATGTTTCAAAGCAAAAGATTCAAAGTTTATATTTTTTTCCTACAATTTTTTAGTTTTGAATAATGTAACACTAAAACTCAGGTAGTTTTACTCACGTTGAGTATGTTTGCAATCAAAATATTCAAACTTTATGTGCATTTCCTATAATTTTTTTAAGTTTTGAATATTGCAACACCAAATATTAAGAAGTTTTACTCCTTTCGATCATGTTTACATTTAAAATATTCAAAGTTTACCTTTTTTCCTATAATTTTTTAGTTTTGAAAAATGAAACATTAAATTTTAAGTAGTTTTACTCATTTTGAGAATGTTTATAATCAAAAGATTCAAAATTTATGCATATTTCTTATAATTTTTGAGTTTTGAATAATACATCACTAAAACCTAGGTGCTTTTACTCATTTGGAGCATGTTTAGAATCAAAAGATAAAAACTTTATGCACATTTTCTATAATTTTTTAGTTTTGAATAATGCAACATCAAAACTTAAGTAGTTTTACTCGTTTTGAATATGCTTACAGTCAAAAGGTTTAATCTTTACGAACGTTTCCTATAATTTTTTATTTTTGAATAATGCAACACTAAAATTTTGATGGTTTTACTTATTTTGAGCATGTTTAAAATCAAAATATTCAAACCTTATGCATGTTTCCTAAAAATATTGCATTTTGAATAATGATTCAACGCCAAAAATTATGTAGTTTGGAACATGTTTACAATCAAAAAATTCAAAATTTATTTGTGTTTACTATAAATTTTTTATTTTTAATAATGCAACACACAAACTTTTGGGTTTTACTCATTTCGAGTATGGTTATAATAAAAAGATTCAAACCTTATGAGTGTTTCCTATAATTTTTGAGTTCTGAATAATGAAACACCAAAACTTATGGGGTTTTACTCATTTTGAGCATGTTTACAATCAAAAGATTCAAACTTTATACATGTTTCATATAATTTTTTAGTTTTGAATAATGCAACAACACCAAAATTTAGGTGGTTTTACTTATTTCGAGCATGTTTGTAATCAGAATATTCCAAATTTATGTGTATTTCCTATAATTTTGTGTTTTGAATAATGCAAGACCAAAGCATAAGCGGTTTTACTCATTTCAATCACGTTTACAATCAAAAGATTCAAACTTATGCACGTTTCTTGATTTTTTTTAGTTTTATATAATACAACACCAAAACATAGATGCTTTTACTCATTTTGAGCATGTTTACAATCAAAAAATTCATACTTTATGTGCGTTTCCTAAAAAAAATTAGTTTTGAATAATAAAACACTAAAACTTAAGTGGTTTTACTCATTTTGAGCATGTTTAGAATCAAAAGATTCAAACTTTATGCATGTTTCCTATGCTTTTGAGTTTTAAATAATGAAACACCAAAGTTAAGTGGTTTTACACGTTTTGAGCATGTTTGAAATATAAAGATTCTAACATGACACCAAAACTTATGTGGTTTTACTCATTTTGAGTATGTTTACAATCTAAAGATTCCAATTTTATCCATGTTTCCAATAATTTTTTAGTTTTGAATAATGCAACACCACAACTAAAGTGGTTTTACTCATTTTGAGCATATTTACAATCAAAAGATTCTAACTTTATGTGTGTTTCCTATAATTTTTTAGTTTTAAATAATGCAACACCAAAACTTAACTGGTTTTACTCATTTCAAGCATATGTATAATAAAATGACCCCGTATTGATGTGTGTTTCTTATAATTTTTGAGTTTTGAATAATGAAACACCAAAACTTAAGTAGTTTTACTCATTTTGAGCATGTTTACAAACTCTAGATTGAAACTTTATGCATGTTTCCTATAATTTTTTAGTTTTGAATAATGCAACACAAAAATTTAAATGGTTTTACTCATTTTGAGCATGCTTAGAATCAAAATATTCAAACTCTATGTGTGTTTAATATATATTTTTATTTTTTAATATTGCAACACAAAAACTTATGTGGTTTTACTCATTTCAAGCATGTTTAGGTTCAAATTTTATGCATGTTTCCTATAATTTCTGAGTTTTGAATAACGCAACATCAAAAATCAAGTGGGTTTACTTGTTTTGAGCATGTTTATAATCAAAAGATTCTAAATATATGCATCTTTCCTATAATTTATGAGTTTTGAATAATTTAACACCAAAACTTAAGCAATTTTACTCATTTAGAGCATATTTACAATTAAAATATTCAAACTATTTACATGTTTCTTATAATTTTTAAGTTTTGAATAATGGAACACCAAAAAATAAGTGGTTTTACTCATTTTGAACATGCTTAGAATCAAAACATTCAAACTTTATGCTCATTTCCTATAATTTTTTATTTTTGCTCAAAAGGTTTAATCTTTATGAACGTTTCCTATAATTTTTTATTTTTGAATAATGCAACACTAAAATTTTGATGGTTTTACTTATTTTGAGCATGTTTAAAATCAAAATATTCAAACCTTATGCATGTTTCCTAAAAATTTGGAACATGTTTACAATAAAAATATTCAATCTTTATGCACATTTCCTATAATTTCAGAGTTTTGAATAATCTAACACCAAAACATAGGCAAATTTACTTTTTTCAAGCATGTTTACAATCAAATGTTTTAAACTTTATGTATATTTCCTATAATTTTTCAATTTTGAATAATACAACACTAAAACTTATGTAGTTTTGCTCATTTTACTTGTTTTGATCATGTTTACAATCAAAAGATTCCAAAATTTATACATGTTTCCTATTATTTTTGAGCTTTAAATAATGTGACACAAAAACTTAGGGTGTTTTAGTCATTTCCAGCATGTTTACAATCAAAAGATTCAAATTTTATGCCTGTTTCATATAATTTTCAAGTTTTGAATAATGCAACACCTAAATTTAGGTGGATTTACTCATTGCAGGCATGTTTACTATTAAAAAATTCAAACTTTATGAATGTTTCCTATAATTTTTGAGTTTTGAATAATGCAACACCAAAAATTAAGTAGTTCTATTCATTTTGAGCCTATTTAGAATCAAAAGATTCAAGATTTATGTGTGTTTCCTATAATGTTTGAGTATTGAATAATGCAACATGAAAACATAAGCATTTTACTTATTTTGAGCATGTTTAGAATATAGATATTCTAACTTTGTGTGTATTTCCTAACATTTTTAAGTTTTGAATAATGAAACACCAAAACATAAGTGTTTTTGCACATTTTGAGCATGTTTACACTCCAACACTTCTAAGTTTTTGCATGTTTCCTATAATTTTTGCATTTTGAATAATACAAAGACAAACTTTAAGTAGTTTTACTCATTTTGAGCATATTTACAATCAAAATATTCCAAATTTATTCATTTTTCCTATAATTTTTGAGTTTTAAATAATGCAACACCAAAACATAATCAGTTTTACTCATTTTGAGAATTTTCACAATCAAAATTTTGCAAGTTTATGTGTGTTTCCAATATTTTTGAGTTTTGAATAATACAACACCAAGACTTAAGCAATTTTACTAATTTTGAGCATGTTTACAATCAAAATATTGAAACTTTATGCATGTTTCCTATAATTTTTGAGTTTTGAATAATGCAACACCAAAACATAAGCAGTTTTACAAATTTTAAGCATGTTTAAAATCAAAAGATTCAAACTTTATCCATGTTTCCTATAATTTTTGAGGTTTGAATAATGCAACACTAAAACTTAAGCAATTTTACTCATTTCCAACATGTTTAGAATAAGAAGATTCAAACTTTATGCATGTTTCCTATAATTTTTGAGTTCTGAATAATCCAACATAAAAATTTAAGAGGTTTTACTCATTTCAAGCATGTTTACAATCAAAGGATTCAAAGTTTACTTGAATTTTCTATAGTTTTCAAGTTTTGAATAATGCAACTCCAAAACATAAGTGGTTTTACTTGTTTTGAGCGTGTTTACAATTAACAAATTCAAACTTTATGTGTATTTCTTATAATTTTTGAGTTTTGAATAATGCAACACCAAAAAATAGATGGTTTCACTCATTTTGATCATGTTTACATTCAAAAAAATCATATTTTATGTGTGTTTCATATAATTTTTTAGTTTTCAATAATGCAACACCAAAACTTAAGTCATTTTACTCATTTTGAGTGTGTTTACAATACATTTATTCCAACTTTATATGTGTTTCTTACAATTTTTGAGTTTACCAAAACTTAAATAATTTTACTCATTTCGAGCATGTTTACAATCAAAAGATTGAAAATTTATGCATGTTTCCCATAAGTTTTGAGTTTTGAATAATGCAACACCAAAATTTAAATGGTTTTACTCATTTTGAGCATGTTTAGAATAAAAATATTAAAACTATATGTGCATTTCATATAATTTTTGATATTTTTGAATATAACAACACCAAAACTTAAGTGGTTTTACTTATTTCAAGCATGTTTAGAATCAAAATATTCAAACTTTATGTGTGTTTCCTATATTTTTTGAGTTTTGAATAATGCAACACCAAAAATTAAGCAAATTTAATTATTTCAAGCATGTTTACAATCAAAAGATTCTTATTTTATGCACATTTCCTATAATGTTTGAGTTTTGAATAATATAACACCAAAACTTAAGTAGTTTTACTCATTTTGAGCATATTTACAATTAAAATACTTCCAACATTATGCATGTTTACTATAATTTTTGAGTTTTGAATAATGGAACACCAAAAATTAAGTTGTTCTACTCATTTTGAGCATGTTTATAATTAAAACATTCAAAATTTATGCATGTTTTTATATAATTTTTGAGTTTTGAACAATGCAACACCAAAGCTTAAGTGGTTTTACTTGTTTTTAGCATGTTTGCAATCAAAATATTCAAACTTTATGTAGGTTTATTATAATTTTTGAGTTTTGAATAATGAAAACACCAAAACTTAGGTGGTTGTACTCATTTTGAGCATGTTTACCATTAAAAGATGCAATCATTATGCATATTTCCTATAATTTTTGAGTTTTGACTAATGTAACACTAAAACTTAAGTGGTTATACTCATTTGGAGCATGTTTATAATAAAAATATTCAATTTTTTCACATTTCCTATAATTTTTTATTTTTGAATAATGTAACACCAAAATTTAAGTGGTTTTAGTCATTATGAGAATGTTTAAAATCAAAAGATTCAAACTTTATGCTCATTTCCTATAATTTTTGAGTTTTGAATAATGTAACACTTTACTCCTTTCGATCATGTTTAAAATCAAAATATTCCAACTTTATGCACAATTCCTATAATTTTTGAGTTTGAATAATGCAACACCAAGACTTAGGTGGTTTTACTCATTTTAGCATGTTTATAATCAAACTATTCCAACATTATGCACATTTCCTATAATTTTTGAGTTTAAAATAATGCAAAAATAAAACTTATGTGGTTTTAATCATTTTGACCATGTTTATATTCAAAAGATTCAAACTTTATCCATGCTTCCTATAATTTTTTCATTTTGAATAATGAAACACCAAAACTTAAGTAATTTTTCTCATTTAGAGAATGTTTACAATCAAAGATTACAACTTTATGCATATTTTCTATGATTTTTGAGTTTTAAATAATGCAACACTAAAACTTAGGTGGTTTTACTCATTTGAAGCATGTTTACAATCAAAAGATTCCATATTTATGTGGATTTCCTATATTTTTTAAGTTTTAAATAATGTAACACCAAAACTTAGATAGTTTTACTCATGTTGAGCATGTTTACAATCAAAATATTACAAGTTTATGTTGGGAATAAGACACTTTTTAACCAAATTTACTATTACCATAAACTAGATCTAAAGATATGCAATAACATTTCTCATGAAAACATTCCTTAATTCACTATTATTATGAAAACATAAATGAGAGAACAAGATAATAACACAAATAACATAGATCTAATGTGGTTCACCCAATGTGGTCTACATCCACCACCAATGAAAGTTCTCAAATAAATTAGTAATCTAAATACCAAGGCTATAATGAACTCTCATAGAGATATAAAAATCTTCTATAGAAAATGATGCACAAATAGCTGCATTTTCACCTGCACTTACACAATGTTATATCTCACAAGTTGCTAAACCACACCCTGTAATGAACACCTGCACTTTGCAAAACACCTATACTTTAACTCTGATCCTCAAAGCCATACCCTGCAAATAAAACATTAACCTCTAAAGGCCACACCACACCATATATTTATAGAATATGAAAGAAAATCCATGAAAGGAGGAACAAATGCATCATGCTTATCTAAGATAATCATCATCCACTCAAAACAACTCACTTCCACCTCATCAACCTCATCCAAAAGCTCTCTCATAAAGGAAAATGCCATACTAAGGGTCTCCACCTTTCAAGGGCACATTTTCCAACAACATGTGATCACAACCATCTCCTTGTAACAAGGAAGACATTGCATTTTCTAAGAAATAACTAGCTCCCTCAAAACAAGGAAGTAACATGGAAAATAGATAACTAATAACCAACTCCATATAACATGGAAACATAAAAATTAGAAATATACTAGGAATATTCCCCTCACATGTGGAGCAAGGTTCCACAAAAGTTGGAAAAGGGAAAACTATGCTCCCCACATTTTTGGAGCTCTCTATACCCCAAAAACAATTCTCTATGGTCATGCAATAGCCCCAAAGGGATCCACACTCAACACTTTATGTGTGTTTCTTATAATTTTAGAGTTTTGAATAATACAACACTAAAACATAGGTGTTTTTACTCTTTTTGAGCTTGTTTACATTCTAAGATTCAAACTTTATGCATGTTTCCTATAATTTTTGAGCTTGTAATAATACAACACTAAAACTTAAGCAGTTTTACTCATTTTGAGCTTGTTTACAATCATAAGATTCTAAAATTATGTGTGTTTCCTATAAGTTTTGAGTTTTGAATAATGCAACACCAAAAACTAGGCAGTTTTACTTGATTTGAACTTGTTTACAATCAAAAGATTCCAAATTTATGTGCATTTCCTATAATTTTTTAGTTTTGAATAATGCATCACCAAAACATAGGTGGTTTTACATGTTTTGAGTTTGTTACAATCAAAAGATTCAACTTTATCTATGTTTTCTATAATTTTTGAGTTATGAATCATGCAACACCAAAACTTATGTGATTTTACTCTTTTTCAACATGTTTAAAATGAAAAGATTCAAACTTAATGTGCATTTTCTATAATTTTTATGTTTTAAATAATGCAACACCAAACTTAGGTAGTTTTACTCTTTTATAACATTTTTATAATCAAAATATTCCAACTTTATCTGTGTTTCCTATCATTTTTGAGTTTTGAATAATGCAATACTAAATTTTAGGTGGCTTTACTCTTTTCAATTATGTTTACAATCAAAAGATTCAAACTTTATGCATATTTCCAATAATTTTTGAGTTTTGAATAATAAAACACCAAAACTTAGGTAATACATGTTTTGAGTATTTTTAAAATCAAAAGATTCAAACTTTATGCACGTTTCTTAAAAATTTTAAGTTTTGAATAATGCAACACCAAAATTTAGGTGATTTTACTCACTTCAAGCATGTTTAGAATCAAAAGATTTAAACTTTATGCATGTTTCCTATAATTTTTGAGTTTTTAATAATGCAACACCAAAACATAGGTGGTTTTACTCATTTCAAGTATGTTTACAATCAAAAGATTCTAACTTTATGCATATTTCTTATAATTTTTGAGTTTTAAATAATGCAACACTAAAACTTAAGTGATTTTATTTGTTTGGAGCATGTTTACACTCAAAAAATTCAAAATTTATGCATGTTTCCTATAATTTTTGCGTTTTGAATAATGCAACACCAAAACTTAGGTGCTTTACTTGTTTTAAGCATGTTTACAATCAATAGATTTTAACTCTATCATGTTTCTTATAATTTTTGTGTTTTGAATAATGCAACACTAAAACATAGGTAGTTTTACTTGTTTGGAGCATGTTTACAATAAAAAGATTCAAATTTTATGTGCATTTCCTATAATTATTGAGTTTTGAATAATACAACACCAAAACTTAGGAAATTTTACTTGTTTTAAGCATGTTTACTATCAAAAAATTTAAACTTTATGTACATTTACCAAAAATTTTGAGTTTTGAATAATGTAACACTAAAACTAAGGTAATTTAACTCATTTTGAGCATATTTATAATTGAAAGATTCAAAATTTATATGTGTTTCCTATAATTTTTTAGTTTTGAACAATGCAACACCAAAACATAGTTGGTTTTACTCATTTTTAGCATGTTTACAATCAAAAAATTCAAAAATTATGCATGTTTGCTATAATTTTTGAGTTTTAAATAATGTAAGACCAAAACTCAGGTGGTTTTACTCATTTTGAGCATGTTTACAATTAAAAAAATTCCAACATAATGTGCATTTCTTATAATTTTTGAGTTTTGAATAATGCAACACCAAAACATAGGTAGTTTTACCCATTTTAAGCATGTTTACCGTCAAAAGATTCTAATTTTATGCACATTTACTACAATTTTTGAGTTTTGAATAATGCAACACCAAAACATAGGTAGTTTTACCCATTTTAAGCATGTTTACTGTCAAAAGATTCTAATTTTATGCACATTTACTACAATTTTTGAGTTTTGAACAATGCAACACTAAAACTTATGTGGTTTTACTCATTTTAAACATGTTTAGAATTAAAAAATTAAATATTTATGCATGTTTTCTATAATTCTTGAGTTTTGAAAATTGAAATGACAAAACTTATATGGTTTTACTAGTTTCAAGCATGTTTAAAATAAAAAAATTCAAAATTTATGCATGTTTCCTATAATTTTTGAGTTTTGAATAATTCAATTCCAAAACATAGCTAGTTTTACTCTTTTAGAGCATGTTTACATTTAAAAGATTTAAATTTTATTGGCATTTCTTATAATTTTTGAGTTTTGAATAATACAACTCCAAAACTTAGGTGATTTTACTCATTTCAAGCATGCTTACAATCAAAATATTCTAAATTTATGTGCATTTCTTATAATTTTTGAGTTTTAAGTAATGCAACACTAAAACATAGGTATATTTACTCATTTTGAGCATGTTTACAATCAAAAGATTCTAGCTTTATGAGTGTTTCCTATAATTTTTGAGTTTTGAATAATGCAACACCAAAACTTAGGTGATTTTACTCATTTTTCACATGTTTAGAATCAAATGATTTAAACTTTATATGTGTTTCCTTTAATTTTTGAGTTGTGAATAATGATACACCAAATCTTCGATGGCTTTACTCCTTTCAGGCATTTGTACAATCAAAATATTCAAACTTTATGCATCTTACCTATAATTTTTGAGTTTTGAATAATGTAACACCAAAACATAGGCAATTTTACTCTTTTCGAGCATGTTTACAATTAAAACATTCAAACTTTAGACAAATTTCCTATAATTTTTGAGTTTTGAATAATGCAACACCAAAATTTAGGTAGTTTTACTTGTTTCAAACATGTCTATAATCAAAAGAATAATGCAACACTAAAACTTAAGTGGTTTTTATTTATGTTGAGCATTTTTACAATAAGCAGATTCAAACTTTTTATGTGTTTCCTATAATTTTTATGTTTTGAATAATGCAACACCAAAACTTAAGCATTCTTCTTCATTTCAAGCATGTTTACGAAATAAAGATTCAAAATTTATGCATATTTCTAATAATTTTAGAGTTTTGAATAATGCAACACCAAAACATAGGTAGTTTTACTCATTTTGAGCATGTTTACAATTAAAAATTTCAAAATATATGTCTATTTCTTATAATTTTTGAGTTTTTGATAATGCAACACCAAAATTTCAGTAGTTTTTCACTTTTTGAGCATGTTGACAATCAAAAGATTCATACTTTATGCACGTTTCCTATAATTTTTGAATTTTGAATAATGCAATACCAAAAACTAGGCAATTTTACTAATTTCAAGCATGTTTACAATCAAAATATTCAAACTTTATACATGTTTACTATAATTTGAGTTTTAAATAATGCAACACTAAAACTTAGGGAGTTTTACTCATTTTGAGCATTTTTACAATCAAAATATTCAAACTTTATGTGTGTTTCCTATAATTTTTGAGTTTTGAATAATGTACCATCAAAACATAGGTTTTTTTACTCATTTTGAGCATGTTTAAAATCAAATGTTTCAAATTTTAGATGCATTTACTATAATTTTTTAGTTTTGATTAATGTAACACAAAAACGTAAGAGGATTTACTCATTTTGATCATGTTTAGAATCAAAATATTCAAAATTCATACGTGTTTACTATAATTCTTGAGTTTTGAATAATGCAACACCAGAATACTAGCTCACATAATCTCAAAATCTATCTAATTACATAAGTATTTCATATACTAGGTTAAGGAAGCAATGAATGAAGCTAAGAGGAATTCTAAGACTCACCCTGAGCTTACATTAATTGTAGAAATAACACAAATTAAAAACTTAAATGAACTAGAAAACACCTCAAAATAGTCAAGAAAGAAGGATAATGGGCATGGAAGATTCTCCTTGACAATGCCATCATGCACAAGCTTACTAAACATAGTTCAGAGGGGGAGATAGGCAAATAAAGTCTTTATTTATTCAAGAGGTATTTCATAAATTTTTTTATAGGGTATAGCCTTATAAAATGATAGTATTTTCTCTTCAGAATCAAATAGCCTTCGTGGGAATACAAAATATAGAGAGATCTTACAAATGATAAAGAATGAGGTGATATAGGAGAAAGGGAAAGAGATAAGAGGGAACACATTAACCAAGAAAAATCAATGATATTCTCCCTTTTATGAATGATCCACCATATTTTTATCCAATCTATATTAACCATTCATCAACAATATATCCTTAATTTTCTCTAAGAGTCTTCAAGCTCTTCTTATTGGCTAAGAGATCCACTAGAAGACAAGAACCTATTTTGAAAATGATGAGTCACGATTTTTCTATTAGAGAAAATCTCTAAAGGATATAAAATATAAGTGTATACTCTAACTACTTTTTCCATCTAAAAATACCCTTTCTTTGATCTTCTATACAACCTTCCACTTGCTTTCATTATTCATGATAAGATAATCTTCGTATATCGAATCTCGATAGAGCCATGACTAAGTTTACTTTGAATAGTCGTAAGTAACTTCTTGTCAAGGATCTATCTATATAAAAAATGATAAAAATTTTCATTACCATTAATATATTCCCCTACTTCAAACCTAATCATATGTTTTAATATAGATGGAAACCTATCCCATTTATTGGCTTTCATATAGACATAATTTCAATGGAGATACGTAGGTTTCTTGATCTCATTTCAATAGCTAGCTGTCTATCTTTGATCTCTATTAGGCCTAGAAATACCTATTTTTTCTTTGAACCCAAAAAAGTTTGAGAAATTATGTATATATAGATATTATTTAAATATCAATAATCATAGTAATAAAATAATTTTGTAACCCCAAAAAAATCTCTACAAGTTCTAAATCTTTGAACCAGAGGTCAAGATTTTGCTTTAAATGGTAATAAGACTTCATCATAACCATCCTAACAATGAATACATCTATTTATCATTATTCAACCCAAATCTAATAGTGATATACACCCTTTGAAACCTTTCTTCCATTTATACCTAACTCACATGTTTGACCTCTACTCAAATTCTCATGTCTTTGACTTTTAATATTAACTATTGATATTGATCTAGGCTTTTCATATTATGCCAACTATTAGCTCCTCATTCATTACTTAGGATCCTGCTAACTCTTTGACCTCTTGCTCATCATCGATCTTTCTCTATATGAATGAATACAAGCCATAAATCTTCTACCATATTAACATGGTTGAGACACTTGGCATTTTCTCATTAGCTCTTAAGATCTAATGACCTTTTGACTAAATGTTCACTATTAGATATACTTTGTATAAATTTCACATGCACCATTTATTTTTATGGACCTACTAACCTTTTAATCACCACACACCTTTATATCTCTATTTAGGTACCCAATATCTTGACACTTATCATCAAAGCATTCATTATGACTTTTTGACTTGATGCTCACCATTGATATTTGATGCATGATCAAACACGTGCCAAGACTACTTTTTCAATTGAGTTATTTCATATACAATTTAATTACATTTAGTTTTAATAATTTACCTATGGTTTTCTCTATAGATATATATAGTCACTACATTTAAATATTTTATCCATGACTTTTTGGAGGTCTATCTAGATGACTGGGTAATATTTTCTTTGTTTATATATCATTTATCTATATTTAGATTGATAATAGAGAGATGTAGAGTGTTATGAATAGTGCTAGATTTAAATAAATGACTATTTTTTATACCCTTTAGGGTTTTATTAGGTCATGTAGTTTGTAATAAGGGTATCTTGGTAGATCAAACCAAGATCATAGTAATCATGGGAATGCCACAACATACAAGTTTGACAGAGGTGCAATATTTTTTGTGGCATAGAAGATACTAAAACAAGTTAATAAAGGGGTATGATGCTATATTTTCCCCTTTAGATAATTTCTATAGTAAGGAAAAAAAATAATGTGAATATAAGAATTCCAAGTGTAATTTAGTGATTTAAAATAAAGGTTAGTGATTGTTCCAATTCTAAGGTTTCTAAATTGGAATAAATGGATTCATGTACATGTAGATGCATTAAAAAAATCATAGTTAGAGTAGTATTAGTGAAACTATGAGATGAGGGTTTGACTACCCTATTCATTTCACATGTATTAAATTATTTATTCAAAATAAAAATTACACAATAGTCAAATTACAGGCATTAGTAATGGTACTTACATTTTATAAATTATGGCACTACTTATTGGTCATGCCATTTGAACTATTCATTGATCAAAAAATGCTATGATAACTGGTTAATAATCCCCTATCAAGAGGACATATTTCATGTTGGTTTATGTTATTCCAATAATTCCAATTCTAAATCACTTTTAAGATAGGATGGGATAATGTCGATCTAGATTAATTTACTAGGTTGAATAATGGTGATTATCCAAAAGAGATCCTAGATGAATCTTCTAACTCATATCTATTTTGTTTGTTTATGATTCTAGATAAATTATATGAAATTACATATTTCTTAAAATAGGGGACATTCAAAAAGAACTATATATAAAAGGATAAGAATCAACTCATTACCAAGATCCTTCTATTTATTATTATTGATGGATTCCTTTACTATATAGTCAAGGATGAGGTGTTACTCAAAGTTGCACTAGAGCATGAGCAACATCAAATACTGAAAGAAGTGTGATCATATAAGTCTAAGGAGGGATGTTAGTATAGTGTTAGTTTAAGCAATAAAAACTCAAATAAACACACTAACACTTACACTCCTAGCCTAGATACTAGGGAAGGCTTAGTAATAAACACTAAATGAAAGCACAACTAAAACATAAAAGATAATAACTCTTTTAGCTTCCTTGGTAAATCCAAATGCTTTGTTGAGTGGCTTGCTTAGTTCATGCATCAAGAAGTATCTATAAAATGAAGTTTTTTGGTTCTTTCTCTCATTTTCACCATGGATTTAATGTTTCTTGGGTTATGATTTTGGCATTATAACACTATTGGTATGAGTCTCAAGGATAAAATCCTATATAATAACTCTATAATATCCAAGCTTAGAAATGAAGGGGTACAAGCTTGTATTTATATCCTTAAGAATTAACTCTCACCCAAGGTGAGTTATGGTTGAGTTAAGGCTTGGAATGGGTTAAAATTAAACCTAGGTGAGTCAAATCTAACTCTAGTTGAGTTAATAGTTATCAAGTAATTATGATTTTTAATAACTAGGCATGGATCTCAAATTTGGTATTTTAAGATATTTTTAAAAAGCTTGACAACTCATAAAGGCAATGATGAAAGGCTAGGATTTTTTGAATTTTTGAATTTCCTTTTTAAGACATTCATTAATTTCATGTAGATAATTCAAATAGGAATTTAATATTGTTTATTTTGTAAATTGATTTAGATTAACCTTTTAGCTATTTAAATTTTCTATTTATGTATGCTCCACTTAATAGATCCATAGGCCAAATTGATAGTTTTTATGCCACAAGGTGATTAGGGATGAATTCATGAGAAGTTATTATTGTACATGATATAATATTATAATTAGAGATGTCTTAACATGATTATTAGCTTTAATGAATGATGCACAATCAAATTTGGGATGTTTAGTGATTCTTAGGATTAATCTGCATTGGTTTGTAAGAATTGTTCTAAAGTCAAGTTAGAAGCCAATTGTGGCCAATTTTAGGTGTCTACAAGAAGCACATCAAGGGATAATTAGAGGTCACTTCATAGGAAACGATACTAAGAAAAGTGTTTTAGAGTGGTTTTTAGTGACCCTAATTATTTTAGGATGCCCATCAAGTTGCACACCTATGTGATGAGTGCTAGTGAATGAGTAAGCCAAATCAAAGAAAAAAAATGCCTCTACAACCTATGCTCACATAAAATCCTTTAAAATAGTTGCAAGGTATATAATCACTATGACAGACTATTTTACTAAATGTATAGAAGCTATTATGGCAATCAGTTATAATACAAAGGACACAATGAAATTAATGTATGAGAATTTAATTAATAGATTTGGTTTCCCTATAAAATTGGTAAGTGATAAAGGTACACAAATTTTGAATAAAATGAAAAATAATCTCATAGATTAATTATTAATATTACACCATAAAATTACAACTTATCATCACCAGATAAATGGCCAAGTTTAGACTATAGATAAGGTACTTATCAAGATGCTCACTAAGGTTTGTGATTTTAAATGTGATAAATGGGAAGATTTACTTCTTTTATTTATATGTGAATTTTTCACACACTAGAAATGTGTGATAGGGTTCACCTTATTCTATTTGGTCTATAGGTTAGAAGTAGTCAAACCCATGTAGTATGTAGTACCTACTTTGTGAATTATAATTATTATGTGTATGGGTGATCAAGAATCCTAAAAAAGAAGGATAATACAGATAAATAACATGGATGAGGATTTATGTAGGGTATATTGGACATAGTAAGTTCATAAACACATCCAAAAAACTTGGCATGATAAGAACCTATGCATGTAAAAGTTTCATGTGGATCAGTCAGTTTTGCTTTATGATAGTTAGTTTAAATCCTTCTTAAGTAAGATCCATATTAGATGGAAAGGACCGTATATAATCCATAAGTTAACATATCTAAGAAATAGGGTATTAAATTATTTGTATGGAACCATTTTACCTATAAGGGTGAATGGAAGTAGGATCAAACCCCACCACTAGTAAGCTTTGTGTGCAAACATCGATATGTGCTAAAAGCACACAATTTTAGACTAAAATTATCATTCAATTATGATATGTGGATCTAGGATATTTTAATTATGTTTTGTGCATAGATCATAAGTTTTCTTGGTAGTTTTGAAAATTGGAATAAGAGACCATCTAGAAGAGAGTGCCATTATTAGGGAAGTGTAGCGACCAAGTGAAACATCATGCCAAAGTTGACTATGTGTGTTAGAATTTAAGTTTGGGAAAGACATGAGTAGTGAGATCCTAATAAAATAATGGATAGTAGATATCTAGGGTCTATTAATTATATAATAAAGAGGAGGGGTTAGTTTTAGGGAAAGAATAATCACATACAGTAGGTGAATAAAAAGGTAGCCAGTCACATCACTTATTCAAAAGTCATAAAAGGGGTAAAAACTCAAAAAAACATGCTAAATAAAAAAAATGTGATATTGTTAATTAAATGATATTAATAATGAGATCATAGGAAATTTTAATAATTAAGATATGAAAGGGTATATGGAGATCTATAAGTACATTATTCAGATAACCAAGTTGCCATTTTTTTAATCTTTAAACCTTAAGCCTTTGAAGAATTAAACCTTTGATCTTGAGCTTGAAATAATTAAGTACTTGGGTTTAAGCCTTCAATAATTAATATTTATAGTAATAATATCTTTATAGTAAAATCTTCATATATGCACATATGCAATGGCTACATACAAACATTCTCATTTGTGGAGAAGACTCACCATAACATAGTAGGAAAATATAGTTATTTAGAGATAATTTGCATCAAACAATATTTATGTACCCATATGCATATCATTCCATAAATCTCATAGGATAATTCATATTTAACCTTGAAGGAGATTAAGGAGCATACCCATTAATGATTTCCTAAGTACACAGACTTCATAACATGGGTGTCGAATGGTTGATTTGATTTCCCACATTTAATTAACTAAGAGATATCATGGAGATACTAATATGATTATGTAATCAAGGAAATATTTATATTTCCTTATATGTCATAATTTATGTCACTAAAGCTACCATGGAACAATCAACTAGACTATCCACATGAAGAAAGATTTTGGGTCCCTACAAGTTCAAAGTCCCACCTATTTTTTCCAAAATCTAAGATGATTATACCATATGGCATCAAGGGATCACATTGGAATATATTCAAGAACAACTAGTTCACATGCCCATAGAATGCATCATTAACAAGTTCTATCAAATGACCAAAGCCACCAAAGGGGTAACATTTAACATCATTAGTATCTCCCATCACATGATCAATAGAAATGGATAATTTAATTGGATAGAGTTCTTAGTTTCTAAACTCATCAATAGAATTTAAAAATTCATGACATATATTAATTAGATATTTTAGTACCAATTCATGGTTTTTTTTTGGTATTAATGAAGTGGAAGTTTCTAGAGGGCTTAGTATATCTTGATGTTGATTATTATCCTAATGTAGTGTTAAATAACCTCATATAGACATATGAGAGCACATAATTTTCACATCAGTGACTATTTAATTCTTGGTTGGATGAATTAGTATAACCTATTGTTAGTAACCCACACATCCCTCCAAATGTGGTGAATTATTTAGGCTAGCATGCGATGGGTACCAAACTCCCTCAAGGAACAATAATCAAAATTAGTGAACTACCTAAGGCACCATGCACACCTTTACCATTCTTAATTGACATGTACATCATGTAGATAGATGTCAACCATTATAATAAGCTAGCCACACAAAGAGTGACTCCTTTACAAATAGTATCACCAAGTGTTCCACTCACTACTACCATAAAAATAACAACTACAAAACCACAAGACCATGGGAATCATAAGGCTCCCACATAATGTAGTTCTCCTTTTCCACCAAGGTGTAAGACAAATATCCATAAGAACTATTTGTATGACCCTAATGTTCCCTAAAATTTATCTTAATGTTAGTGTTCTAATAGCTAGATGTAAAAATAAGAGGTGTACCACATGATGATGGCTGACATGGTCAGAGATTTATATGAGAAGGAAAAAAAGAGGAGTTTTTCCTCTATAAATTAGTGCACATGGTACATACATAGAATAGGGTTCCATATCATCTATGGGTGTAATTACCCCTTATCCTCCTTTGATGATGGTGGATATATTTGGAGAAGAGGCCAAACTCAAAAAAAATCAAGAGGTGCTTTTTGTATAAGGAGGATTTGAAAGATCCTTGAAACTATAACCCTTTAATCCTCTTCCTAAAAGTCCTTTAGGATCCCTTACATGAAATAAGTAGAAATTATGATGCTACAAACCAAACACTAAAGAATAATAAAAGGTGAGTAATCTTAAAACATATAGACAAGAATAATAAGTACCAGTACCAACCTCATAGGGCACTCTACCCATGCATTTAGAAATGTTGCAAAGGTCAGAATGGATACTACTTCCCTCTAGTCATAAGAAAGAATATGTTAATAATACCACCATGTAGGCATCAATGATTTATTATTCTTCATCACATTTAGATAATCACATCACTAACACTAAAGAGGTGGATTTAGATGTAAAGATGCAGGAGGAAAAACAAGCTACATGTGAAGAAGTGATAAGGGCAGATCTAAGATAGACTCTCTAAGAAGAAAAACATAATTCCAAGGTAGAATCTAATTTAAAATATAAAGGGGGACAATAATATTAGTTCTTATAGTAAGAATAAGTGGAAGAAGAAGATGCATAAAAAAATCCAAAGTAGTTAAAGTGAAAACTGTTCACAAGTAAAACCAAGTGGAAGAATAAGCTAGAGATGAGGCTCAATGCAAGGAGGAGGCCATAGAAAAATAAGTATAAAAATAGAAGGAAACTCATTAAAAGCTAAATAAAGAATAATAATCTTATGAGGTAGCCAATAATCTTAAAAGGTTTAAGGAAACATAAGTTAAAACCACAAAATAGGTTAAGGTTATGTAAGACACAATGAAAGATGAGACCAAGCAAGTAGAGAATCACAAGCAGAGGTCACCAAGAAAAAATACATGATTTTTAGTTCAGAATAGATAAGTTTATGGATGCAAAAGACAAACCACCATAGTAACACCACAATACATGAAAGTTATGGAGACCCCATGGGACCAAGGGGAGACTATGGGCACTCAACTAGAGGATGCACTAATGGGACTTATGAGTCTTGCAACACTGGATTTCCCCATGATGTCAACTAGGTATACAATTTTATCTTTACCTCTTGATCCACTACAATGCATCTTGGTGAGCATCTCAATGGCTACATAGGCTATGGATCCACCTATAACCATAGAATATTTAGATGTTTCACAACTCACTTTAGCCAAACAGGTTAAAGGAGCTTCTATGTTTCAAGAGGATTTTAAATAGAAAACAATATATTTCAAGAAGAGGTCTCACAACTATGATAAGAAAATGCTAACCTTTAACACCAAATAAATAATGTCAATGCTCTCATTGAGGATTCATGCATGTTTCTCTATAATCAAGTTGTTGGCACCAACCTCCTCTTTGCTCCTCAAAAACTTCTATTGTTGGTTTTGCATCTCACCAAGGAATGATTGGCCCTCCAACATTTTTCCAATATCATGTTTTAGGTTAAATACATTAAATCCTTAACCAATGTTCTTTTTTAACTTTTTATAGCATACTAGGTTGATACTATAATTGTGTTCACTGAAGCCACACAGTTGGCTTAGAAAATGCTAGACTAGAATCATCTATTAGACATAATCTAGAGTGGTGCATAATTTGAATTAATTACTACTACAACTAAAATGGAAAAATTGTTTGACCAATATTAATTTTTTTTAAGTATAGATGTAGCATTATAGGACTCCTTTCAAGCTCAAGATTCTATCATATAGTAGTTATAAACATGGCATAACTAAATGTTGTAAAATAATTTTACAGGGGTTCAAGCATAATGCCACACTAACAAACTTACACATCTCCATGTGGATATCACTACCAATATGGCTACTACTTGAGTTACTTTTTTGACTATAGAGGATAACAACATTCAATAACTTTTGTATTCTCAATCTCCTCTACATGAATTGATACACAATACACAAGACTTATTGATTGCATGGTAGTCTTATAAGTATAATTTAGCTAAATGGATAGTTATCTCAGAACCTTGGTTGATTTACCCCAATTTAATCTTGGGACTTCAACCTATTTATTTTCCATATATGACATTTATGATGTTATCTTAGGATCAGATAATAATTTAAGTCTCATAAACTATTAACATGTGAATGCAAAAACTAAACCACTTTGTTGAATGTATTTATCATGTGGATAGAATAATGGTTTCTTTATATTTCATAGTTATTATGTATTGTTACATGGTTAGTCTATTTTGTTATTTATGGCATTAAAAATAAATAGACTATGAATTGGCACATTTAAGCACTAAAGATGAATTTAGAGGTTAGAATAATAACAACTTTTAGGCTATATATTTATTTGGAATGTAATAAAATGTGTTCAACTTTTTCATAATTTTTTTAGTGTATTGACTAGTCCTTTAATCATGTTAAAAAAGATTGTAATAGAGAAATACATTTATACTATATTCATATATATGATTAGTGTTCCAATCATTATGAAGAATTATGATGGAGAGTCAACATAATATCTAATATGATTTCCTTGTGTTTATCTTGAATTCTATGGAATTTTTCATAAAAGAGTGTATTTCATGTGCAATTTTTTTGTTAAGAGTTTTTTTACTATTTACTAGATGTGATTACAATGCAAGTGTATTTTTCTTAGTAAAATATTTAGGATCTCAAACTAGATGTTGAAAACCTATATTTATCTATAAATTCTAGTAAAGTATGCCTTAGATTATACGGCTATCCTTGTAATTAGCATGTTCTTGTGAAACCCATGAACTATTTTTAACATGGACTTATAAATTGGTTGATCCTCCATATGGATACAAAAATATTGGCTTCAAGTGATTATACTATAACAAATACAAGGTTGATGGCTCAATTGACAATCACAAAGAAAGGATTGTCATAAATGGATATGCTAAAAATAAGAACTTGAATACAATGAAACTCTTATACCTACAACAAAATGGAATACCATTAGATCCATTTTGGCTCTAAAAATTCACAATAGATGAAAATTTCACCAAATGGATGTCAAATTTTCATTCCTAAATGGTGACCTCAAGGAAACTATGTACATGACATAACTTGAAGGTTTTATAGTAAACAAACAAGACCACAAAGTCTAAAAACTAGAAAAAATCACTGTATGGTTTGAAATAAGCCCTTCGAGCATGGTATGACAAACTAGCTAATCACCTCATGAACATGAACTTCAAATGTTTTGAGTTTTAATATGTAACTCTTTTCATAACAATAGTTGAAAAAAAATTGTGTTTATGGTGGTGTATGTTGATGAAATTCTCATCACAGGGAACAATGAATGATACACTATAAATTTTGATTAAGATTTGATGAAAAGTTTTTAAATGACTAATTTGGGTTACCTTCATTACTACTTAGGTATTAAAGTAATTCAAAAATAAAAGTAT
>JARHVA010007308.1:572500-637500 GCA_037957365.1 Torreya grandis | reverse complement strand
CTCTTAATGCATTAAATTCCAACCATGCTTCCACATATTCTTTACTTCTATAAGAAATGTACCTTGCCACTGAATTGGTACATAATTTTAAATCAAACATAAGATAAACAATCCTCTCAATCCTAAGTAAGTTAGATGCTTATACTAGTATAAATATGTAAAAAAATAAGATAAAAATATGTCTTAGTCTAATTTAGGTTATATTTAATAAACAACTAGATGAAAAAACATGATACAATCAAATAATGGAATACACAAGTAATAAACTAATTAATACATTCATGTTTCTGCAAGCATAATGCAGTGAAAAACATCATTTAGAAATAATAACTTAACATGCATTTTTATTTATGAAATCAAAGCAACCAAATTTTAGATAATTAAATGCAAGAATCATAGATTTCATTCCATGTAGATTATAGTGGTGTGTGTATAGTTTAATTTTAGTCATCTCTCTCAATCGCCATTGTATCTATCTACTCCCCCTCTTCGATGATACTCTCCCTTTGTACTAACATTAAGGGTAAAAATATTCTGCATCTAACTCATCAAATAAATTGATAGATATCTTGTATAATGATAATAATAAGCATATAACCATAACAATTTTTGAATGTAAGAAGCATCTAAAAATAATGATCATAAGAATAACACATCAAATATCAAAATTAACATATCTATCAACTAAATATTATATACACATATAGCTCAAAATAAACATCATAACTATCAATAATCAATACATAATCCACTAAATAATGTCTTAGATATCCATAAAGGAAAATTGATTATGGCATCCTTCCCCTTAAAACTAGTCATCATCTCAATGACACTTATTTCAAACAATTTTTTTGAAATATAACAAATTTTAGCATAGTTAAATAATGTTTTAGTAGAAAACAAAGGATATATAATAGAAAATCAAGTAAAAAAATGAGGAAATAAACTCATAAAATCTTAATATTCATCTTGTGTATCACTATCCTCTGAATATTGGTCCCACTAGAGTTTTCATTATGATACATCTCTATTAGGAAAGTTAATCTTACATGTATCAATTATTCTCATTAGTTCTACTGTCACCACTGTTGGATCCTGAACCTGTAATGCATTACAATCTAAAACATGTGTAGGAATAACAATATACTTTTTAATATATGAATCATGAAAAAAAATTATGCATTGGTGCTATAGTTGGTGGTAATGAAGCCTATATATGATATGATTGTTTAATTCCAGGATCTCAAAATGCCCCATATATTTAGGTGACAAATTTTCATATTTGGTAAACTTTGTTACACTCTTTTTGGGTTTAACTCATAGAAAAACTTTATCCCCAAATAATAATTTCTTTGTTATTATTTTTAAATTAGTGTATATTTTCTACCTATCATTGGCTTAAACCAATCTCTATCTTACTAGCTTCACTTGCTCTTCCATTTCAGCAACCATGTCTAGTTCAAAAATTGATAGGTGTTCTACATATCCTATGAGAAAGTGATTCAAAAGGATCCATATTAATATAGGATTAGTATGAGTTGTTTGAAAATAAAATAAACCAATGGTAGGTACTCTTCCTACTTATATTGATGGTCCATGCAATGCATTCTCAACTAATCCTCTAAATCTAATTTATCCTCTCTATTTGCCCATTCATTTTTTTATGGTTAGCCATACTAAAATCTAGTTGAGTTCCAAATACTAAATTTAAAGTGTACCAAAATCTAGAATTCATATTAGGGTCCTTATTTTAAATAATCTTTTCAAGAAACCCATGCAATCTATAAATTTATTTCACAAACCTCTTAGAAATCATAGGTGCACCATCATTTATATTACTAGGAATAAAATGAACTATTTTGTTTAATTTATTCGTGACCATCAATATCATATCATATCATGATGATTACTAGACATAAGTGAACCTTGGAATAAAACCATATTGATTACTTACCATTTATATTTAAGTATAGAATGTGGGTATAACAACCCACCTAGATGAATGTGTTTAGGATTGACTCATTGACACTCTAAGCATATAGAGATGAAATCAACTACATTTTTTTAATTCCTTTCTATAAATATAAAGGTTTTAATTATATTACTAGCATAGTTACTCCATGCCCTAAATAAGGAGCATTATGCAAATATTATAACACAATATTACTCAAATTATCATTATTAGGAACATAAATCCTACCATTATAACTTAAAATCCCATCATTATCAAACTAAAAACCTTTATACCTACTATTCAACAATTTTTCAGCCAAAGGTTTCTTAACTTACTCATATAAATCATTTCTTAGAGGTGAAAATTTTACTACCTATTCTCAGATGGTACTCCTAATTATAGCTAAAGATATAATGTATATTCTATACTAAGAACATCTACTACTATATTTTCCTTTACTTTAATGTAGTTGATATCAAAATCATAATTTTATAGAAACTCTAACCACCACCTTTGGTGAATATTGAGTTTGGGTAGGGTGAAAATATACCTAAAACCTAAATTATCAATCTTAAGCTCAAAGGGTTTACCCAACAAGTAAGGCCTCCAAAACTACAAGGCATGAAATAAAGCATCTAGTTACAGATCATGAGAATCATAATTTACCTAGTAAGGCTTTAGTTTCCAAGATTCATAGGCCACAACTAAACCATATTTCATGATCACTCCTCCTAAACTATAACCTAAAGCATTAATTATCAATTAGAAATGTCCATTTAGAGTTAAGATTTGTAATAATGTTATAGAAGTAATCCTTTATTTTAGGTCCTAAAAGGTTTCTTCACATTTATCTAACCAAATAAAATGTTATTCTTTATATTGAAGAGAATTAATGGGGATAGCTAGCTTGTATAAATTTGGTACAAATTTCCTATAGTACCCTTCTAATCCCATGAAGCTACACACCTCTTTCACATTTTTCTGAGTTATCTAATCCATCATGGACATAATATTAGTCAGATCCATTGAAATTCCCTCTATAGATATTTATTTCCCAAGAACTGTACTCTCTTCTAAAAGATAACACACTTGGAAAACTACCATGTAAATCTTGTGTTTTCACAACCATTGTAAACCTAATGAAAAGTGCTCAATATGATATTACTCATTCTTGGAATAGATAAGGATGTCATCCAAAAATACTAAAATAAATTGATCAAAATATTCTTTGAACACACTATTCATGAGATTCACAAATGTTGTTGGTGCATTCATTAGTCCAAAAGGTTACTTGTGAACTTGTAATGCCCATAAGGAGTTCTAAAATATGTCTTATAAATAGCCTCCGCCTAATATTTAACTGATGGTATCCTATATGAATATCAATATTTAGAAATACTATAGCACCATGTATTTGATCAAAATTATCATCACTGCAAGGTAATGGATTCATTATTCAATGCACAAGTGAAGGGTTTCATCCTTATTCTTGATGAAAACTATACATGCATCTTAGGGTGAAACACTTGGCTAAATCAAACCCTTAGCCAATATATCCTGAATTTGACCCTTGAACTAAATTATCTCAATTTTTTTCATCCTACAAGGTGTCTTATATTATGTTTCTAACCTTGGATTGATATCAATATAAAAATAAAATTCCCTTTTTGGAGGAAACCCTAGTAATTCACTTAGAAAATAATCCCAAAATTCTTGTAGAAAGGGATAATACTCTACGGTGGGTTCCTTGAATTCATCAACTTCATCCATCTTGAAAAGGAATGCTTGACATCCCTTATACTGAGCCCTCTTTAACTGAATGACACAAATTTTCTTGAGCTTCAACTCCATTTAACTTTCTTGGATTTGGATTTGATTTCCCAAATCATCATAACATTTAATATTTTTAAGGAATCAATCAACTTTGGCTTTATACCCCAAAAACCAATTCAATCCTAGGATCACATCATATGAACCTAGTAGTACTACATAAAGATTCACAACTGTGGTGAATTATGGAGATTAGATTTTATCCTTTATGAGACATCTATAAACCTTTACTTTATACTCATTCCCATACTGCATTAACAATGCATTTGCCACATAACTAGCTTTCCTAGATAATTTAATCAATACTCTAAGAGAGATAAAGAATTCAATATCTCTAGTATCAATCAAAATAGTAATTGGATGACCAAACATATTACCTAATAATTTGATGGGGGAGGCTTGGAATTTATCCTATCAATTATCCAACACTACATGGATACATTATTATAAGGTTCCTTATTGTTAATAATGAGTTATTTTCTTTTTCTTGCAATCCATCTTCCACCGAGCATAATATTTTCCATAATGATCTCCTCCATAGCTAAATCAAAATCTTCGATGTCCCTTCCTTTCATTCTAGTTTACACCCTTAAATCCTTCCCTAAAATTACCTCTCACTTTCATTTTTTGAGAATTACCAAACCTTGTCTTCTAAGTGTTGAACTAGTTCTTGGAATTTCCATTTCATTTCTAGTTCTTCTTCATTAATGGAGTCTTAGAACTACCATAAATTTTATTATACTTCTATCTAACCTCTGCTAGTGATTTCGACTTTTATTCCTACTATTAAATATTTTTCAAACACATGATCCATAGTCGATGGTTAATTCACATCAACTTAACATATAATTTGGGGTTTCATGTCCATAATGAACTTCATAATATGGAAACACTCATCCTTATTGTAATGTGAAACATATTTCAAAAGCTTCATAACCTGATCCTAGTACTCATTCACTAACTAGTCTCCTTGCCTTAAGTTTTAAAAATCTATCAAATTCTAGTTGAAGTAAAGCTAAGTTAACTACCATTCTCTAAAAAGAGTCACAAATTGATCTCATGTGGTGGTAGTGGAATCCATATTCATTTTAATATTTTTGTTAGTCCACCAAGTTATTTCTTCACTAACTAATTATTAATCTCCCTACATATCCTTAGTTACCATAGAATAATTATGAATCTCAATGTATTTCTCTATTTCTATTTTTTAAGCTTAATATCAATCACCCAAAATCATACCATAATATTTTGGTGTATTTACCTTCTTCATGTCTCATGCTACCTCTATTATAACTTAAGTTATAGCATCCTAGTGCCACTTCCTTGTGCCTTTGCTCTTGATTAACTTCATTTTCAATAGGGTGTTATTCAAGTACCTATTTTTCATTTTGATCTTATGGCCCATGAACCTATCATTCAATATATTCTATGCAATCTCAAGTATTATTCATAATAACAAGAATATGATCAAGTTTTATAACTTGTTTTTCTACTAGATGAATAGGATCAACCTAAGGATTAATATTAGAAGGACCCTCAGCAAATGATCTACCTTAAACCATTCTCCTTTCTATAAATTAGGAGAATAAAATATATGTTAGTGGACTCATTGGGTCTAAGAGCTAAAATGTAAGCTCTTATACACAATGTTACACCCCATTGGGATAACTAAAAGATACACAATTTTATTATAAATTTTTTATTAAGATTAACTGTAGGTAACCATTTATAAATTGAAAACTATATGTTTCTCAAGCATTAGATTCTATAGTTACATTATCCCACTAGCAAAACAACCCATTTAGTAATCAAGTATTAAACTAGTCTATGAGTTAAAAAACTATCTATCATTTACTAAAATAAGTAAATAAGTACTGCACAGTTATTAAAATCCATAAATCAGGATAAAATGAGTTTATAACCATTATATTTTACATTTTTAGAATATTATAAAAATACACAACCACTGTTATGTTGAATATACATCTAAAATAAATTAAAATAATGTATGATGTCAAATATACATATTAATAATTACAAAACTATGTAATTAACTACATAAATTAGTTTCATGATCCATCATATAGCCTGAGTGTAATTCTAACTGATCAAAGTAGCTGATAGAGAGAGAACATCAACTGGGTGATTTACATCTAACCACAGAACAATAGTCTCCCAAAAACCTCCCTTTTGGGAGTGGTCCTACCCTTCATTGAGGGGTATATAAGAATAGTGTGGATATTGAGAAATAATTAGAACTCATGTGTGTTCTAACACTATTACATGTATAAATCAATTAGAACTTGAAATTTATTCTTTTATCTAAATGTTATAATAAATACATGTAAACTAGAATTATAGTAAAATTACAAAGTCTTATCTATAAAATTACTTTGGCTAATGTTTTCATTATATGATTTATATTTAATAATTAATGTCATTTTCACTCACATGGTACTTTCAACTACTGAATCATGACCAAATTATATCAGGTGGTATGTATAAAGAGTTACCCATTGGCATACTCATATGTGTATCTCATGTTATCCAAACATATTATATAAATAAAATTTCAAAAGTAGAGTAATGAAATAATATACAGAGTGAAAATATATGCAATCATGAATCAAGAACCCAATTTAAATGCATAATAGATATGTTTATTAAGCTAGTACATGAATCAATTAATTATATGTATTTATCAAAACATATCCTTGTACCATAATGCCAATAAGTACATTTGATACTAATCAACATCCAAAATGAAATTTACATATAGTCTAAACAAAAAGGCTCAAGAGTAGACTAGTGTAATATCATGTAGTGATTAAATGATGTACTAATTATAAGTCAAAAGTCCATTATCCATAAATCAACTTAATTCATGATAAATAGAACAAGAATAAATTAATTTATGCTTTGATCTCACCATAACATTATATTATATTGTAAAAGTACAACAAACACAAATATACAATCAAAAACATGAACAACAACTCTTGTCAACACCATTAACATAATTATTATATAATCAAAGTCAATAAATAACCAAATACAACTTTATATTCTTAAGATACTATAATGAACTGAAAAACAAAATAATGTTAGAACTAAGTATAATTTTGGACTTATTTTTCATACAATTACATTATATGTTTACATCTTAAAATGAATCTTCATTCCACAATATAATCTAACATAAAACATAACTCTTATTATTTTGTTTCTTATATACTTATCAACCCACTACATGGAAAATTATTGTTTTTTCTATTATACTAGATATACTCATACAATTTTATATAGACTATCACAAAGAAGTTCACATATATGCTCATTTACATTACCCATTATTCAAGCCTATAGAATGATAAATTTATAGAAATAGTGTCCTTAGTATACTATTAGGCATTTGTAACTCAATCCATAATATACTAACATAGAGGTAGTCTTTCTTAACTACTTAAACCTAGGATATTGAATATTCTTTCTTCTAGAATAGAACTTACATATACACATATATTTTTTATCATAACAAAGGTTTATCAATTTTCCTCATATAATTCCTTCTTATCCTAATATTTTCAATCATTAATCATATAAGAAATATAACCTTCCCATTTAATCTTTAGTTAGTTATAAGTACTTATGCTTAGAAATTCACTTTTAAAAGGATCATGACTACAAAACACACCAATATCATTACAAACTAGTTTGTCTATAAATCTATTTATTTTTTTAATTTTTAATCCTCATTATAAAAAAAGCTAAAATCCAATATAATCTATAAGTTTTTTTTTAAGGTTTGGTTTCCTTAGCACCACTCATAGTTATACAAATTATTTTTAAGTTTGTTGGTCACTTCATGAAAAATTGAATTAAGGAAAGTATAAAAGTTCATTATGCATGTATGAAAGTGTAAGTAAAATATTTATAAGCTAGTGTAAGAGGAGAAATTTATATGAACTTCCCACAATTCTAAACAAAGATCAATCTTAGATCTACTCTCCAAATTTCCTTTTGTATTTCACTAAATCATATTAAAGGGTAAAATAAGAAATATGTTAATATGACTAAAGTCATTTTAATAATGTTTAGTAAAAATATATACCTTTACACACACACACACACACACACACACACACACACACACACACACACACACACACACACACAAAAACATACATATACGCATGCGCACACACACACACATAAACATAAAATCTTACAGGTCTACCCATACAAATTTTATTAATGTAAAAACCCTTGATGGAGGTCAATCTTTATATAAATTTCATACACTATTAATTCCATATTAAATAGTGAGATATGGGTTCAATACATTGATTTTAGATCTAGGAATGGAATGAAATTCCATCCCCATGTTTATAATTGGGATATTATTTTACATTTTCCTTTAAAAATACCAACTACCCATATGTTTAAATGACCATGAAGAAGCTAAACCAGTGTATTTTTTAAAGGAATCCAAAAATTTAATAAAAATTAAATATTTTAAGCTGCATAATATATAATTACTTACCTGATCAAGATGCTCATAGTTGGTACTAAGATTGGGTAAAAATCTTTCTTCTTTAACATTATCTACTCCTTTTCCCTATCATCCATTGTGTGTTCCTTTCCTCCTTTTTTCTTTCTCTTTCCCCCAATTTTTATCTCCTTCATGTTCATGCACTCCTGTCATGATTTTTCCCCAATTTATACAACTTTTCTGAGCTACTAACATATAACTTCCTTCCTTATTGCTCCACTACCACTATGTGAAGTTAATCTCATATTTATTATTCTATTTCTAAGTATGGTGTCCACATAGTTTTCCTTTTTCCATGACGAGGTCAATCCTTGATTCAAAATGATAACCAAATAAGAACCCTAAATGAAATCCCTTTACACATTTTATAAAAAAACATCTAATGATCAAAATAAATCAAAGCTTCCAAACAAATCATAGCTTTACTCAAACCCAAAGTCATATATCAAATACAAGGATTTTTTATTAACAACTAAATAATTTACCTAGGGGGGGTATTTATCCCTAATTACCTCTTAATGAATTAACTTACAACCATGCTTCTATGTATTCTTTACTTATATAAGACCTTGTACCTTGCCACTGAATTTGAACATCATTTGAAATCTAAAATGAAATAATAAATCCTTGAAATCCTAAGTAATTCATAAGTTTATACTAGTATACATTTATAAAAAATAAGATAACCATATGTCTTATCCCGATTTAGTCAAACCACATAATATACAAGAAATAAATATATTAATACAAGAACAACTATATAGATAAGCATGATTTAGTCAAACCATATAGATAAGCATGATTTAGTCAAACCACATAATATACAAGAAATAAATATATTAATACATTCATGTTTCTATAAGCATAATGCAAGGAAAAACATCATATAGAAATAATAAATTACCATATATTTAAAAGTTATGAAATCAAAGCAACCAAGGTTTAAATTATTTAATCCAAGCATCATATATTCAAGTCTAGATAGACTATAATGCTATGTGCATGGGTCGATTCATATCTCTATCCCCACTATAGCTATCTTCTCACCGCCTGCGCTCCCCCCTCCCCCCCCCCCCCCCCCCCCCTCTATGATGATACTGTTCCTCTATATTGATAATGAGGGCATAAATATCCCACATCCAACTCATCAAACAAACTAGTAGTTAGTCTGTATCATGATAACAATCAACATATAACCATAACAATTATTAAATAATCCACATAATATTTTTAACAAAATTTATTTTATCGATGTAGTTAGGAATGGATGGATGATGGATAAAACTACATCGAATAACTCAATATGGGTCCTGATATAATTAGAGGATGCAAGATGGAAGGAGATAGCTTAGAGGATAAAAATATTAGGATTATAAAATGGATGCATGATTAAAAATAGATAAAATATCTTTCATAAAGCACCAACAACCTTCCCACCAATTTCTAAGTATACCCTTTAAAGTTTGCACTTAGGGAGATCAAAAATTAATAGGTTGTTGTAAGAGAGAAAGTGTTAGAAATTAATAAAGATTAATTTTTTTATTTGAATATAGATGCCTTAAAAAATCTCGTTACATGTCACTAGAGAATAATATGGGATGGTGATTTAGGAAAAAATAATGAAACATAATAACTAAGCTAACTTGAAATGTAAAATCATAAAATAAGTGAAAGTAAATCAACTATAAATAAAATAACTAAGCTAACATGAAATACAAAACCATAAAACAAGTGAAATTGAATACATTATAAATATGTAGCTTCACTTTCCTTATTTTTGAAAATAAGTTGAATGTGATAAAGATGATGAGAGGTTCCCATTATGTGGAGAAAGAGCCAAACCTAAAAAATAGGAGAAACTATTTTTTTTTCAAATAATATCATGTTAGTACTAAAACATTCTATAAATTAATAGGATTATAAATCTTATTTGAGTTTGTGAAAATGATTTATAAAAATAAAGATATGAGAAAAATAAAAAATTCCTCAGTAAATAAATAAAGGCTAAAATTTTGAAAAATATACTATAAAAGGGTAAATAAATATTCATTTGCATATTTTCATTTTTTGAAAACTAGAGATCTATATGTCCAAATTTAGAAAATTTAGAGATGATGGAATGTGCATGAGTAGGTGGATGAGTTGGTTATCATTTTTTTTTTGTGGCCAAAATTTTATAGGTAAGGGGTGCATTAATTTATAATTTTTGATTAAAAATAATTAGACTAGGAAAAATAGGTGTCGGGATAAATTAGTGTAGTGGAATTTGCCACAAAAAGTGTAGGTTTAGTGTGAAAAATAATATGGGTAATATGTAGGTGACATAAATTTAAAATTTAGGTCAAGGGAATTTATGATGGCCTAGTGAAATTTCACCACATATTTTAAATGGTATCAAGTAGGTCAATATAGTAAAAAGACAATGATGATTTATTCTAACCAATACCATATAAAGTGGTTGATGAAGTTAAACTTTTTTTGGTCAATTTCATTGAACATGGTCAATGTAGTAGGGAAATTTTAAGGCATTCAATGGTGTATGTCATGGTCAATGGATTTAAAATATAGTATAGATGATATAGTTTAATAAGTGGTCAAGGGCATAGGAAATAATTTGTGGATGGTTGGTGTATAGTTAGGTCGATAGAGTAGAGGTAGAAGGCCAATATTGTAGATCAAGGTTAACCTAATTCAAATTTATAGATTGTCAATGTAGTAATGTACATGGCTGATATATTTTAAAATATGGGATGACCTATAATGTATATAGATGATGGAGTATTTAATTCAAAATAAATCTTAATGTTACTAATTTAGAGGCTAATTTACTTTTATTTTTGGATGGATCCCTGATTTATGCTCTTTTTTGTCATTTTTTAAAAGACTTTAGAGACTATGGATATTATTAGATATGATGTAACTTTTAGATATACTAGAGAGGTTGTATGTAGTAGATCAAGCTTATGTGACTATCCTTGGATTTGGTGGGATCATGGAGATTTTCTAGATTCCCCTTAACATGTAGTGAGTCTCCATGTTACTTGGAGAATGAAAGTGAATTACTAACACCTTCTGATGGGTGGTGGAAGGGGATACTATCAATGTGACAATCACTTGAGAGGATGTTTATGCTCTTTTTTTGATTTCAAATTATGTGAACACCAATGGTATGTAATACCCTGGGTTTGGAAAATGAAAGGAAGGACTTAACTATGTGGGATACATTCTCAAAGAGATTTGAAAAGTGAGGGTTACTCATATGTTTATTTAATCTATATATAAATCATTTTAAATATAAATAAATCCATTATTGATCTCATGAAAACTTGAGTGATATATTACAAGTTGGATGAGAGAGTTACCATGTATATTATAGATATGTTCTAACCTATATTATACCATGGCACATTATATGATTTAGGTTTTACAATTTTAGTATAGTTAGTGCATTAATTTGATGTGATTGTGTTTAGAGGCCAATATAATATGGGGTTTATTATTCTTTTGGGGAGATTTATTTACAATAAATTATCAATTTATAGGATGTTAGAGTTTTTCCATTCTATATATGATGCCATCCCATGAGTGGAGAAGTGGAAAAATTATCATATGGTGTTGTCCAATGCACACATCTTCATATTTTTCGATAGTATGACATGATCATATTATATGGAAACAACATTAGGTCACTATGGATGTTTATCCATCATGGGCATCAATTATGTGGGCATAACATGAGTGAGGATTACAGGGCACTACCCATGGTGGGTAGAGCCTCATCTATATTATCATGTACCACATTAACTTGGGTTACCACATCTAGCATATCTTTTAATGGCACAATCATTTTAGGATCACCATGTGAGGGAGTAGTATGGTGTAGGAGGTAGAGGGGCATCCATTGAGGTACACATTATATGGCCTAATCATCCTATGTAGGTGAGAATGTGGTATAGGTGATAATGAGGAGATCACACTATAGGAGGAGTAGTGGCATTTTATTATTAGTAGCATCAAACACCAATATAGTTACAACTATAGTGCAAATGATAGGTAGAACCTCAATGATAATTATATATATATAATGGGGATATTATAATTTATAAAACACCTATATATATGATAGAGATATGGGTACATCATGAATAATGGTATGATCATGTAATATATCTAGGATAGAGGATTTGTTCCTCCTCATAGCCATGACACCTAGGAAGAGATAGTTAACTAAGTAGATTGTATTACTATCGGTGATTAAAATGTGTTATATTGATTACTTTAAATTTCTTTTATATATATAGAGATATATTCTAGATATTTTTATGATGTCTATATTGTATATAAGATTTTATGTTATTTTGGCATGCATTTTTCATATGTTATAGGAAAGGAAGTGTGATAGAGGACCATATGGAGAATGCACACCATAATATCTTGTATGACATGTTATAACATCATGATACTAAGAAAATGATTGATCCTTTAGTGCATTCAGTCTAAGCTTATGCTGGCTAGTTTTGGTTGGTTAAGGAGGCTACCCAAGAGCTATAGAGATTATTAGATGGATCTCAAGATCCACTACCACTTAGATTTTTCTAGGATATATTTAGGCATGTTAGCTCATGAGAGAGATACACATTTATCTATAGTGGGTCATGTATCAAGATTATAGATATAAGTTTCTAATTTAGAAAGGTATGTCTAGGGGATGGAATCACAAACATAGTCCATATAAATAGGATTAAATAGAAAGGAAAATATAGAAAGGCCTTTATGGGTAGTGTAGCATGTCCTCCACTAGATGGGAAGGGTAGACCTTAGCCATAAATATGATTTTATATTATGTTATATCATTTCATATCATGATCTATAAAATATTGAGAATTGTGTGTGTGTGTGTGTGTGTTTCACCATGTCTAATTGATGTTATCTATGGATGTATTTTCTTTTTAGCATGTGTTTATGATTTCATATTCTATGGTAACATGTATGATGTGTGTTTTATTATTTTCTATCAAATTTGATAAAATGAATGGTAAAAATGAATGACAACAACAATGAAAAAATGAAAAATTTGTAAGTATATATAAAAGTTGAATAAAAATATAATGTAAAAGTTAAATTGCATGTAAAACACAACATAAAATATATGTAAATCATTGTAACCAAATGCAATTAATGAATTTTAAATTTCAAATAAATATGTAAATATTTATTATTTAGATACATGTAAACAAATGGGTTTTAAATTATTACATAACCTATATCAAATAGACCAAAACAAACTAGAAACACCAAATGGGATCATACCAAAACTAGCTTCTAGCCAGGAAGCCTAAAACCCAACAAAAAATAGTTAGCACAAGACAAAACTAGACTAGGTCAACCAACCCTCAAACTAATCTGAGACATATTCCTTTGGTGTTGGGTGAATTTAGGGTACTTGTAGCTTAAAAATTCTTTTATTAACCCTTATTTTTAATGTTTCCTCTAGTTCTCTTACTTGGGCCTTCCATGCTAACAACCTTTATCAATTTTACCTTATTTCTATTTTGAGCCACCTACTTCTATTTTTCATGAATTTAATCATGTTTTTATTGAATTTCACATTCCTATTTGAGATCATCATCAAGCTCAAGGTTTATATTTCTAATTGAATTTTTTCAAGCATCACCATCCTTGCTACCAACACCAACCATAGTTGGGATAACCTCTCTAACATCTTTAGTTTCCTTTCTAATCTCTTTAATATCCTACCCAAGAAGATTTAGTGTCACCTATAATTATTTGAGTTTGCCATTCCAATTATTTTTATACACCTCTTATTTAGTTATTTTCTCTTCTTGATCAGCCTCCTTCCTTTTATATTTCATTTTAGTTATTTGGGTCTCCACAGTTTTGGCTTCACAACTCTCAAAGCCAAAATTTTCCTATAATTCAAGATTTAGTGAATCTAAGGGATTGTTCCCAAGATCCAATAGGGATTATACCTATAAATCATATGTCTATGGATCTTATTTATCATTTTAAACTATTAGTCTTTTCTTTCCCATGTTGGAGCTCTTTAACTTCCTTTTCTACAAAATTTCAGCTAACATATTCTTATAATCCTTGGATTATGCCTTGAAGTCCTCAACAACATAAATAGTAAGGGATTATAATTTTACTTAGGACCCACATAATCCTAAACCTCAATATAATTATCCATCACTCATTTAACTTCCTTAACTAACAAAAAAATAAGGCCCTAGTGGATAATTACATTAGAGATGTCATTTTGATAGGCCTCCATCATATATTCTAAGGATCTCAATTAGAGAATTGGTAGGGTGATAACATACTTATATTTAAAATGGTTAAGCATGAGGAACTCATGTGAATGTACAATCCTCTTATTACCATCTAAAGTAAAATATCTTATAACTTTAAGGCAACTTTACAATCAAGGGTGAGGAAGGCTTTCCCTCAAAAAACCTTTATTCACCTTCTTCGCTAATTCCTCATATTTATAGATAGTTTTAATCTTAGACCTATGATTTTTATCCTTAAAGGCCTTAATAACTTTATAATTCATACCTATTTACATTGTAATTATCTTAGAAATTTTGATCACAAACCCTCTCATCCTAATAACTCTATTCACCAAGCTCTCACAATATCATCAGATAATATACAATCATGGCCAATAATTTATTCCATGTATATTGTGAGGTTAAATTTATGCAACATTATCCAAATGGGGTTATTTTTAAATTTAGCACATAAAATTTATGACACCCTATCCAAATATCTTCTCATCTCTTCAAATTCTATTTGATTATTCATGACACAAAGCTTTACTTCAATGCATCTCTTATGTTAGGATTAAGTGCAAGAATTAGTGTCTTCATCTTCTAGACTGGCCATCATTATATCCATAAATATTAGTGATGTACCAAAATTTGAAATTAATGTGAACCTCATAATAAAATATACTTTCCATTGGATTTTGGATTCAAATGTTGGCTTTCAAGATACTAGTCATATAAAATTTCTTAAAGGTTAAATATGGGATACACTAACTTTGATCACTGAATTATTAATAATTTTTATGAGAGTTACTCCAATAAAACCCATGTTTTTAATGTGTTTATCCCCACACCCAAACTATCCAAGTAGTGTGCACACCCATTTCGTTCCTTGTACTCATGATTGATTTAAACTTCTTGGAAATTATTGAGGAAGGTTTTTGCATCATTGATTTCATTTTGGATAGTCCAATAAGGAGGATATTATCCTAGAATAAATATTATAATGCTAAAATAATTTCATTCTATGAATAGGTTCTAAAACTCAAGTTTAATTGCCAGCTGAATTCCCTATAGAGATGCTCTAGCTTTAGTCACATGATTGGTCTAGGTTTCCATCCCATCAACATGGGTTTTCAAGAGAATACATTTCAAATATATAATCACCCTTCCCCATTTTCAACCTTGGTTTTCCCTTCACCATACCATCTAAATTGAGTTTGATCAATCCTTCAAGAGGTCTGGACCACCTGATTAGATTAATGTCCTTATTTTTATTGGTATAGTCATGAGCCTTAGGATAGTAAATTTTCCATAGAGACAGGATATGTTGGATAGATTCCTCAAACCCAAATTTATTTTTGGGATAAAAATCCAACTATTTTTACTTAATATCCCTCTAAAATATGTGCATAATTAATTTAAGTCCACCACACTTATCCCTAAAAATGTAATAATTTATATCTTTTCAAATTTCCTAGAAGATACGAGGAAGTGTAAGCTTCCATAATAACTCCATGATTAGCTAGTTCTAAGGTGGATTCCACTTAAGAATAAAGTCAACCTGAGTTAGGACTCATCTAGGCCATTTTAAATTTACCTATAAATAAATTATATATTTTGGTCCCAAAGTCAAAGTCTAATAATAAATGATTAACTCCTCATCCCTTTTACACATATAACATATATTATGAATATACATCCCTTTTTTCATGACATTTTTGTAGGTTAAGATCTTATTTTGGCTAGTTAGCCAAAAAAATATGATGACCTTAGGAACCAAGGATTTATCCCAAAGCTTGATCCATTGAGCACCATACAATCTAAACTCCATGTTAAGAATGTAACAACATTTGATAGAGTATTAACCAAATTCTTCTTTATGACATATCATCTCATCCTATTTAGGATGTAATAAAATGTTCATTTCCTTTTTTTTTTGGTTTAAACTAGATAGGATTTGTTTGAAAATCCCATCATCATATTCCCAAGAAAATTCTTTCTAGTTAACACCCTCATAAAAAAAAACTAATAATCATAAGCTTCCTCACCATGGGTGGCTTTAAAATTACCATTGATATCCCTCTAATGAGCCAAAGTGTTTAAAGGTAAATTCAATAGCGATGGATCCTCCCATAAATTAACCTTTCAGCCATTACCTACAATCCATTCACTACCTTTTCAAAGTAAATATCTGTATTTAACTACCACTTTCCAAACTAAATATTCTTGGGTATGAACTTACTACATAGTAAGGTTATCTTATTATCTCCATTCAAGGTATTTCATCTTTATTATTTTAGTCCAAATGGAATTTTCCTTCATAATCTTCTATACTTGCTTAGCAATGAGGGCCCTATTCATGCTTTCAATCATCCTTAATCCCAATCTTCCAAAGATGTTTTCCTACACACTTTATTCCATGCCACCAAAGAAGAACTATTGGTATCTTCATTGCTAGACCATAAGATCATTCTTTGGATATACTCAATTTTGTTTATAATCTTTAAGGTCATGTTAAATATGGACATCTAGTAAACATACATACTTTGGAGAGATGTCCTTACCAATCATTATTTTTTAGATTTGGATATACAATAACCTTTCTAACCTACTAGATTATTTTGGATTCTATCTATTTGTGGATTACATATTTCTACTTCTATCCTATTACCATAGATGGGCATACCCAAATCACACATAGAAAAGTCCTAGTTTTGGTAGCTTATAACTTTAGAGATCTTAATTTGTACCTTTACTTGGGTGTGGATGAAGAAAAGAGATATTTTGTAAATGTTCACACACTAACTAAAGACCAACTCATAATTTTGAAGTACTAAATTGATAGCCTTAACTTATCCCACTAAGGCTTTTCCCAAAACCAAAGTGTCATCTAGAAAATGTTGGTGAGTAATAAGATTTATCTATGGGGCTATTTGAATGCATTTTATCAATCCAACAACTCTATCATTGACTAATTTCTTGCTAAGAGGTTCCACCATATTAATGAAAAGGTATGGTGATAGAGGATCTCATTGATTGAGACCCATCTATATATAAAAATAACATTCATAGATCTATTCACCAACATACATAATTTTGATGTAGAAATACAAGCACAAAAATTATTCTAATATTTTAGCTAAAATTACCTTATCAATAATTATATCTAAGAATTATCAAGATATTCTATCATAAGCCTTAATCAAACAAGATTAAAAAGCATTCTCACTCCGTGTGATTGTTAAATAGACCAAATCACTTCATGAATCATGGTGATACCATATATTATTTTCCTCCCATACACAAAATCCCCTTGTTCTTATGAAATCATTTTGGGTAATAGTGGTTACAGCCTAAGGACAAGAGTTCTGGTTCATATCTTGTATATGATGTTACACAAACTAATCAGCCTAACATCCTTTATTTTTTTAGCCCATAAATTATTAGGTATGGGAACCATAAATTTTTTTTTAGTTCAATGAAAATATTACTAGATCTAAATAATTCCACTACCACTTCCACAACCTTATTTTCCAAAATGTCCCCAAAATGGTAAAAACAATTAACAAGAAAATTGTTTAGGTGTGTACCTTTTTCTCCATCCATAAAAAAGGTATAAACTTTATGTATTTTAGATTTGTATATTTTTATATGTCATAGTTGTCCTTAGGCTTAATCACATTATGAAATAAATTAATAAATGTATTCTCCATACTGGGGATAGGATTAGAATTTTTAAATATAAGCCTCCTAATTAGGATACTACTTCATGTTTTGTCTCTATTTTATACTCACACTTACTTCCACCATATTTTATAAGATCCCTTATCTTGAGATCACTCATATTCTTGTTATAGGAGAAATGAAAAATATTGGTAATTTTGTCTTCTTTAAATATGTCTCGAGTAAGTTTATTCATTATATTCTAGGTCATGGAAACAAATGAGGATCTCCTCTTTTTGAATAATTTAATGATGTATCCCATTAATCTACACTACCTCCTCAATTTCCTATAACTTCTCCATTATTATTTTATTTTGCTAAAAAATGTTTCCAAACACTCCTTATTTCAATACTTTAGTCTTTATTTGACCATCTTGAGCTTTCAAGTTATAATGAACACATACAGACCTTGGAATTCCTCCTTCCACCATTGCTTCATCGATCCCATAAGGTTTATCTATTATAAACTCATATTATTTAAATGTAAAGGTATATTTTTTTCATTGAAAACCTTATCCTCACTATGAACCATGGTATCATGATCAGTTCCAACCCTTAGAAGGGTAGATAACCTATAACGGTTGTTAAAATACCAATATAAGGGAAGAAAAATTATGTTAGGTCTTACCTATATATTATTTTCCCATATCTTCTTTTTATTCCACGTGATTTATCACCACAAAGATATACATTTAACAGGCCATTACTTGAAATAAATTCATTAAAATCTACCATGTTCTCATTGTAATATTAAATTCCTCTTTTCTTCTCGAAATGGGAAAGGAGTGTATACAAATCCCCAACTAGTATATAGTTCCAATTAGCACTATTCAACATTAAAATTTTGAGGTCATCCCAAATGATATTCCTTCTAGATATGGTCTTGGGAGCATATATGTTGGACATAATCCACTAAAATTTGTTAACTTTTTCACAAAATAAAATAGCCATGTGGTTAAATTTTAAAAGTAAATTTCCCTTTACAAGTGTTAGGGATTCACCAAAACATGCCCCATGAATCACAATTATCTCCTACCCCATGGCATTTAGAACCCTTCAAAATCCTATATCTAAAATTTTCCATATTTCTTACAAATAGTTTAGTTTCTTTAAAAATTAAAATGTTTGATTTGTGATTCAATATTAAGTTCATAACTAATTTTTTATTTCTAATAATATTAATCCCTCTTAAATTCCAAGTTATAACTTTCATTTTTTTTTATTTTGGAAAATCTTGCCTACTTATAACGTCTTTTGAGTTCCTCTTAGCACATCCTCAGTCATTTCCATATTTATTACTTTGTGACATGCTGATATCTCTCTTGATTTGAGTCCCTCTCTAACCTCCACCTTCTTTTTTCCTATCCTAAAATTCCTTAATTTAATTTATTAGTCCTCTTCTATGGATTTTATCCCTTCTTAATAGTTATTGGTGGTTAAACATTGCCCAACATATGTCATTAAGGGATGAAATTTAGTGGTACATTTTAAATGATTGGATTCATTTTTTTATTATCCAAGTAATTTAGGGTAATTCCCCCCATCTTGTTTGTTAATATTGGGGTACCTTTAATTGGAATGTCTAATTTATTATTTGGTGCCTTCTTCATATGAGTTAAGACCTCTTTCCCCATTAATAATATTGGAGAGGCCCCCTTTTAAATTAGCTATGGAAAGGTTGGATTATCCAACACCTCCATTTTATTATTCTTTTTATATACCAAATTGTAGCCTAAATTTTGAGATATGTTTTAATCCCTAATGCCTTCCACTCATGATTAGGTAACCTCAATTTCTTATAGGAACTTCTTGACCCACTTTACGATTTGTGGTTTGGAAATTTCCTCTTTACATGGAGTTTTAACCTTATCTTCGTTTGGAAATACTACTTGTTCCCTTAAGAAATTTTTAATTGATTATTATAATTAGAATGATAATTTTGGTTCTTCCCATTTATCGTTAGTAGTTGTGTCTAGAATATTCCTCCAATGGGGAGTAGTAGTTGGTTTGGATACTTTATTACTTAAATAATTCTTAGATACATATCCTAACATATTATATTTATTATACATATCATCTTCCTTTTCATACTCAATGTCTTGTCTCTACTTTTCATACTTCTACTTAAGTACAATCAACCTTAAAATAGGTTTATCAATTTGTATATAAATACTTAATTGAGGAGCAACAATCCTCCTCTTAGATTTATTCACTTGATATAGGGTTATGGATTCACAAATATATGTAGTAATCCCCATTATAACTTACTTATACCATAACTCCATAGGGAGCTATTGTTCGATCCAAGATCTTATTCCAAAATACTCATGAAATTGGGTATATTTGAAGAGAATAGTAGGAACAATGATGGACTTTCATCCTCCAATTTTAGGACTGATGTGAGATTAGCCTAGGGCATGGTTTTAGGCATTTGGATTCATAATGGAGATTGCATGGAATAATCTTTGAGAGATGCAATGCAACCACTGGATGTTCAATATTGATTTTTTGAATAATGAGTTAATTACTTGAGTCTATTGCTAATGTTCATGCATTTTAATTTATCATTTTATAGAATAAAGTGAAGGGTAGTTCAATATACAAAATTAACACAAAATAAAGGGAAGAGTAAGGCAAGAAAGAGTGTTTCCACATTAGGGTGAGATTAATGCTTCAACAATCAAGATAAGTGCATTTGTCATAGTTATACCACTCTGTGTTGAGTTTCACCAAAGGTTTTAACTCCAATACTACATAGTTGGAAGATTATGTGGAATGAGTGAAGAATATTTAATTTATGAACCCTCACCAAATATGAATATTATAAGTCTATATTAAATGATACATAGACTTTTAAGGATAACTTATAAACTAACACACATGTTATCAATATTATAAGGAAAATGAGATGAGTTTACAAAGAGATTATAACAAACAAACACATCATAACCATTAAATTAATTAAATGAGATTTCATATCTATCTTATGTCATAGTTGCATATCTACACCCAAATTTCTTATGCTTGTCAATGGGGTACCCAAAGGCTACTTCTAGACCACCAGAGGGATGAAACAAGGAGATCCATTATCACCATACCTATTAATTATTAATAATAAAATGTTGGGTAGACATATTCAATATTAAAAACATAAGGTCTTATCAGAGGCATCGTAGTGGCCCAAAGTATCAATCTAGTTATGCATGAGCAATTTGATGATGGCACTTTCTTACTTAGGGAAGAATTGGTTGTTGAAACTATAATCTTCAAGGAAATCCTTATATATTATGAGAGAGTATATAATTAGTGAATTAATATCTTTAAAATATAAATATTTTTCATAAACATGCAAGCAGGACTTCAAAAAAAGCTGTCCTCTATACATGGCTACAAGATAAGTACTTTTATTTCCACACACTTGGGGATCCCCCTCTTTATATGGAAACTAAAGGTAGAATACTATAATACAATTATTGATAAAATAAAAAATAAATAATTACGATGGAAATTCCATATTATCTCCCAAATAGGTAATCTACAATGTTTAAAATCTTAATCTAAAGCATCTTGATCTATTTCATGTCCATCTTCAAGTTGCCTAGAAAAATTACTAACAAAATTGAACATATCTAGCACAAATTCCTATGGAAATTATTTGAGGAAAATTTAAAATTAATGCTTAGATAATGGGATAAATTATTCCTCCCTAAATATAATGGTAGATCGGGCCTTAGAAAATTAAAAAATATGAACAAAGCCTTTCTTGCAAAATTTGGATGGAAAATCCTAAAAGAAGATAAATAATGGACCTAGATTATTAAGTTAAATTACTCATGGAAATAATATGGACCATTTTATCTAGGAGGAAGGTCCAATAGATGGAAGATTGGCAATGTGGAAACTACGGATTTATGGGATGATCCCTAGATTATCATAATTCCCTTAGAGTAACAAGATGCATAGAGATATATAAGTCATCTTGGGGTGATAAAGTCAATAACTAATAGTCACTATAAAATGGAATCCCCAAATGGAAACCTTTCCAAATAGATTCAGCTAATGAGGAGGACTCTAAGGCCCTACTAAGGCTAAGCATACAAATTCAACACATTCATATTCTTCATCTCTTGAGGGAGGACACCCTAATCTATATAGCCAAATGAAGAGAGTGTATCTTTATCTATGAACTCATAATATAGGATGGATCTATAACTAGAATATTAATGGTATGTTTGGTACCACCTCTAGTTAATACTCTTAACTCCTATATCAACATATTTTTTGGCTAGCAGCATAGAATATTATATACTCACTACTAAAAACCTAGTCAAGTGGGGAATGATCATCCCCAATCATTGTGACGTATGCCAATATTATAAAGAATTTTTTAATCATATTTTTTGAAACACACATTTAGGTCATCTATCTTGGATCTTTTGCTTCAAAGCTTTCTCCTTTATTGGGTATGGCCCAGTTATCTATAGAAATTGGTAATTCAATGGAAACCACCCTAGGGTCATCCTTCCCTAACCTTATTATGACACCTAAATCTACCCAAAATCCTTTGGGTCATCTAAAAGGAAAGGAATTATCATATTTTATTAAATATAACTTCTTCTATGGGCTCTTTTTTTTGGCATCTATGTTCCTCAATCTACGAAAATTAGCAAGATTTTCATTCCAAAGATAAGGATAGCTATTTCCCTATTGAATATTCCATTTTTAATTATTAGAAGCTATCTTAGTTTATTAAATTTACTAATTCCATGGTTTTGTCATGCTAAATTAAGTGGTCACACCCCCTAAGAGGGTGGATGGAACTCAAATTTGATGGAGCCTTTATAGGTAACCTAGAAAATGCTAAGAGGTAGTGTTATTAGGGACCATGAACAAAAGGTGATAGTTGTTTGTGTAGGACCCTTATGCTACCAAACGAACCATATTGTTGAATTTAAGGTATCCTTATAGGGAATTCAACTGTGTTTCCATTCTCACATCCCTAATTTGATTATTGAAGGTGACTTCCTCAATATCCTAAATGATTTATTGGGGAAAATCATCCCATCCCACACTATCAAATCCATAATTTGTTATTCCCATTGTATTATTTATGCCTTTGATTATACATATATAATCCATGTTTACCATTAAGTTAAAACTATGGGGTTGGAAGTGAAAGGATGGCCACATGGGATGATGCCAACTCAATCCCAACCTAAATTTTAAATATTATTAATAATTATGACATGGAAAAGTATTAAATGCACCATGAATAGATCATATGTGATAACTTCAACTTCAGGCATGTACAACTTCCTCCCCTCACATTTTTATAATTGACATATCAAGGAATATAGATCTTCCACCTATGAAATTAATAACATTCTTCAAGTTTTATTATTTTAGATTAACTATATAATTATCAATTACATTGGTTAGGAAAGGAGAAGTAGTATTCAAACTCAAATGGGGGGTGATCGGTAATGCATTTCATGCATTTCATGCATTGAGATATACGTAAGTAAGAAAGTATGGAATAAATTTAGTAAAGGGGACCAAACTAACTTTATGTTGAGGATCAAAGGACATGATGAGGATCTCTTTAGGGAGTTTATTCTTGCTTAGAATAAATGAACCATTAAGATAAGGGGAGTGAAAGTCATTATGATTGAAGAAAGTATTGGTGAATCTATTGAGATGACCTATTAGGGGGTAAAATCTTACAAAGACAAAAGCTACAAGCTATAGATGATGTAGAGGTTTTTCAAATAGAATTCATGTTGAAAATTGACAAGAGGGGTTTTATGTAGAAGGATTTTCCCTGATGGTGGAAAGATATTTGTTTACAAATCATGAAATACTTAACCCTAGAAGGTAAGTATAGACTAATTTTCTCCCACTTTTTTTAACTTTTAAATCACATATTTGGTAAATAAAATTAGTTTTCCATTATACCTTTTAAAGTCCCTTAAACACAAGACCCTTTCATATCAGGTCATTGATAAAAGTGATATAACCCACCATGTCCTCATCTTACTACTTATTCAACATGGTGAAAGTTTGTGTGGGAAAACCATCTTATTCAACCTTTTAGTGTTTTACTATGTAAATCCTAAGTTAGATTAAGGGGATGCCTATGTTGTTAATCTAGAATAAATATGGAAATTTATTGAAATATAATGTGTAATAAAAAATGAGCTTATCTAGAGATAAAAAGAGTTCTTCATGGATCAAGGTACTAAAAAAAATTGATCAAACATAAAGGAAGCTTTAATATTTTGATTATTTGTTGAGATCTATCCCTAGCTAGTAGTGCCCCTCTTAGTAAAATAGCACCATGTAGAACCAGTGTATAGTTCTAGTGCTAATGACCTTTCTATATAGATTGTCTATAATTTTTAGGGAAGTTTGAGAGATCTTAGAGGTCATGTAGGTGATTCTATGTCACTTGGGGGTTCGTCTATGTCACTATTTTAGCTAAATCTTCTCCAAAAACCTAATGAATACCTGTACACATGAAATAATAAATGAATCAAATGCAAAAATGAAAGGAAAAATTAAGTTGTGGGATGTTAAAATCATGTGGTGTAGAACCCCTATTATCATGGCTATTACCTACATTAAGCCTAATACATGGGGTCTCAAATTTGCATGTAGTTATTATCCCTTAGGGAACATGCACCATCAAATTCCATGGTATGCTAGAATGAATTTTACCTAGGTCCTTATTTGATCAAGCATGCAAATGTCTAGGTGTGAAAGTTGAATAGTATGTAAAGTATTTGAGCTATACTATTGGATAATTTTATGTAAATAAGTGATAAAATAGTAAGTACTAGATGTAAAATGCTTTGTGAGGCTCTTTCTATAAGAGGATATTTATTTTGAATTTAATAAATTGTTAATTTGATAATAAATCATAAAAATATAAGAGAAGGCTCAAAGAGGGGTTAAAACTCAAACATAGATGAAAGGACCTATCAAATACTAGAGACACAAGTGGACACTAGAGCCATGTTACAATACTATCCTGAAAGTGATAATAGTGGCATAAGGTTCATAATATAGTAAAAATCAAGGAGGATAAGCTAGGTTCCCCTGTGACTGGGAAAAGGTGACTTGTGACTACTAGGAGTATCACAAATAGGGAAAATAAGACATAAAAAAGATCCAAAGACTCAAATGACCATGTGAACAAGGACTATAACCATAACTAAGACTCTCATGAAAATATAAAAAAAAGACAAAGTAATTATGGTTTCTTGACAAAATTAGTGTGTTGATGTGTTTACATTCATCCCCATTTTATTATAGTAATACAATGAAATGAAATTACTAGAGTAAAAGAGAATAGGAATTTGAATATGTAAACTAAATGCATAGAGAAATAATACTCACTTTTCACCACTCTAAATTTAAGTATGTAGATTGAATGTGTGGAGAAATAAGGCTCTCTTATCCCCACTCTAAATCTAAGTATGTGAACTGGGTCTAGTGTAATATTATGGATCAACCATTGAAGATGGTCTTATGACCCAAACTAGTGAAAAACCAATGATGATACTAGTGGTGATACTAGGTGTAACTTGATAGATCTAAAAATAGGGACTAAGAATATGCACTTTAAATCATGCCCATAGTCTTGATATTTGAATAATGTAGTTGTGTATTTGAATAAAGGAGTGAACTAGTATACTTGAGTCAAAACTATATATCTACATAGATTGTATATCTAAATACCTATGAAAACTTGCATAAAACTATGTAGACCTTTGTGTCTGTATATCTAAAAAATTATGAAAACTTACGTATACCCATGTATCTATATATCTAAAAATTTATTAATTAGAATTTGTATGTAAACCTGTGTATACCCGTGTGTATTTATATCTAAAAATCTATGAATCTGAATGCCTATGTAAACCTGTGTAAACTTATGTGTCTATATATCTAAAAATATATGAATCTAAATACTTGTATAAACTTATGTAGACCTATGTGTCTATATATCTAAATGTCTATAAATTTTAATGTTTATGTAAACATGTGTAGACCTATGTGTCTTTATATCTGAATGAAACTCTATATGTCTGAAGCAATCTATGTATATTTGCCCCCTCAACGTTTAGTGAGAAATCTAAGATTGTGATGAGGATATATAACCCAAAAGTGGTAAGGATTAGTTATAATGGTTTTAGTTAGTAAGTGTAATGTAATATTGAGTTTAAATAGTGTATTTACTATGTTATATTTGATAATTAAATGTGAAAGTGGATAGATGTTGTATCTATTATAATGTTAAATATAGTGAGATTGTTTTTCTTGTTTTTTATATTTTATAATGATGAGGGGATTTGTTTAACCAATATGAGACATATAATATCATTTTCAAGTCCCATTTACAAGAAATGGTTCACAAATTGGAGCTACAATTCTTGAGATATTGTAATAGAAAGAGATTTGATTAGTTAGAAAAATTGGTGTGTAGGGGTAAACTTAAGAAGGTGACATTTGGTAAGCTATAACTTAAATACATTATTTTGATTCATTTAAAAAATTATTTTAATCATTTAAATTGAAGTCATTTTGTGTCTCAATGAGAGAAATATGTTGATGAGATGAGGAGCTATATTTTTGCATTATGAGGAGGTCAAGGCATGGATTCAGGCTAGGGAGGAGGTTTGTCAACTAAGGAACTCAAACTTTTTATTGTTTGTATCATTTTTTAATCTTGTTTACTATTTTTATTGAAAAGGAACTAGTTTAAATCTATTTTTAATTGATTGGTGCTATTATCTTAATCTTAGCGATACTATCTAGGTCTTGGCACTAGTGTTTAGGGTGTGGTGTTATTATTTAGTGATACTATCCTCTATGTAGTGCTAATGTCCAATAGTCCTAAGATGTGGTCCTTAGTATTATTGACTAGTTTTTTATGTGTGTTGTTATTAATTGAGTTTATTTTTGTTTGGTTGATGTCTGATTTGGTTGTAATTTTTTAGGTTGATCCCCACATGAGAGATTTTTGCATGGGGAAGATGATGGAGACTTTTCAAGGTTTGCCCTTACCTAATGTAAATATGGAGGTGCTTGAGAGAGAAAAACTAAAATATGGTGCTTTTTTGGATCCTAGGTCCTAGGATAATCATATGATTATTGCATGATGTGAGAGATGGGATGTAAACACATGCATGTTTTGGCTACCTACCGGTGATATGATTGCTACATTAGAGGATGTATATCATATTTGATGGTTTCCAATCTTTAGGTAGCAAGCTATATTATAGGAGAATACTAGTCCTCAAGACATACAAAGGGAATTTAGATATTTCTCTTCTATGGTGGTAGGGACTCATTTTATAAGGAGTTAAAGTGATATATTATTGACCTTGATTATGATGGCTAATGTTTCACAATTATATAAGTTCATAACTATGATGTTATCTTCATTTATTTATATATATGATAATGGTGTATCGATTTCCTATAGGATGCATGAGATAGTGCAAAACATTGAGAAGCATGAAATTGTGTACTCTTGGGGTCATATAATGCTAGCTCATCTATATAGAGATCTATAGTGTTTTACATAGGAGATGTGCAATGGGGGTATTAGTGCATCAATGTTATTGGGCATATGAGCACATAATTATGAGTAGGCCAATGACACATGCATGGGATGGATGGGATCTTCTATAGGTGTTTGAATAGAGATGTACTAGGATAGTTCATATGCTAAGGAAGAAGACTACATAATTTTGATAGTCATTAGATAGTTTAATAGTAGGAGATATCATTTGTAGACCCTAAAAGGGATATTAGGGGTGGCTTGAGGATAGCACATAAATGAGGTAAATTTGGGTTAGCTATTGTCTATATGAACATTGAGATAATGTATATGAGAAATTTTAATATGAGAGGGTTACTTTGATATTTCAGTGTTGTGAGGAATGTGCCCCAAGCACCTATGATATGGTTAAGGATTTTTCAATATATTTTAAGGCCATGTAGTATGTTAAGGCCATATATTGCTAAACTATCTCCTATTCCATTGATAAATCCTAACCTTAATATTGAAATATCAAATATAAATAATGTGGTGTGATCAATGCCTACATGGCCTAGTTGAGAGACCACAAATGGGAACATATTTTTTTGAGAGGTGGGATGATTACATAGGAGGTACTATAAGTAAAGCCCATAAGGGTTATTGATGGTAAGTTAAATAACATGTTTGTATATTCTATGTAAATTTGATTATGTGTTTATATGATATGGATTCTTATGAACTATGTGGATACTTGTAGGTTTAGGATATGATGAGTTTTGGGAGGTCACTATAGAGTCATCCCTACATGAGTTGACATGGTGGACTATTGATGTTATGGTCACTATTTGAGTGGTCAATATTGATGTTGACATGATTAGTAGACTACGATGTTATGGAGGATGGATTGGTGGATAAGGCCACCAATGTTACTTGGGTGCATGCCCATTTATTTGATCATGTTTTAATAGTGACTACAAAATATAGGTGAGTAGTAGAGATGAGGTATGTGTTGAGTTGCTTAGGCATAACATGCCTACTTCTAATGCTTTAGGTGGGACTATTATTCAAATAATAGATGGCTACATACAACTTCAGTGTGATCATGTTGATTTTATGGCTAATCTAAGCATGTATCATGAGAGAGAGAGTAGGTAGAACTATAGATCATGCTTAGATAGAGATAGTAGGGCCTCTAGTTCTATTTTTGATGTATTTGAGAGTAAGAATGAGGGAGATAGTCCAAATATTCATTTTCACATCATTTAATGATGCACCATATTTGTATCAAAATGAGATTCTATGTTATATATATATAACATAGAATCTCATTTTGATACAAATATGGTGCATCATTAAATGATGTGAAAATGAATATTTGGACTATCTCCCTCATTCTTACTCTCAAATACATCAAAAATAGAACTAGAGGCACTACTATCTTTAGAGAGAGAGAGAGAGAGAGAGAGAGAGTAAGAATGAGGGAGCTAGTCCTAATATTCATGTTCACATTATTTAATGATGCACCATATTTATATTGAAATTAGATTACACACACACACACACACACACACACACACACACACACACACACACACACACACACACACACACACACACACACACACACACACACACACACACACACATATGGATGGTTTTGATTTAATTTAACATTATGTGTATTGGTAATTGAATCTTCTTATATTATATATATTTTTATATGTTGAATTAGTTTGGTTGTTTTAAATGTTAAGATTTCTAATTTTTTTAGTTGGAGTAAATTTATTGAGTTTGTATCTATTTTATGAGTATTTTAGGCATATGTGTAGTAGATTAAGTTTTTGTATTTTGTCAGTATATTGTTTTTGATTTATATTATATAAGATGTCTATGTGTATAACATGTGATGGTTGTATGCCCTGTCTAAACCTGGATGACATGGAGAACCAATGATCATATTGATCATGTTGTGTCAATGTATGCATAGACTGTGAAACTAGAGTTGCTTGTAATACACTACTAGTATGTGATTATGTAGACTTTAGTGCTAAAAGATTGATTAATTGATGTTCTAAAACTTCACTCTAAGTTATATGACATCTTGAAAATATCTTAATCAATATGCAAACTAAATATGGGTTCTAATCTATATAATTATTTCTATATATCTCTATTGGTGATTGAACTAAAACTATGCCCTTGGGTTTGTAGTTGTCCCAAATATCTTGATTGGTGTATGCATTGGAGGTGTGTTATAAGATCTATAATTATTTCCAAACATCTTTAGTGGTGATTTAATTGAAATTGTGTTCTTGGATTTATAGTTATTAATAAACATATTGATTAGTGTACACACTAGAGTTACATTTTGAGATCTGTGAACTGGTTAAAATCACTACTGAGGCTGTGGTGTATAATACCACTTATAAATGGGTGTCTTATAAGTCATAGGCCTCATATGATGAGTAACCAATGGTTCCTTAAAAATAAAATCTTAGGATAAGTCTATTGTATAGGAGAGTATGGATCATGAGGTCTTGGTGCCCCTTATGTAAACTCTATGATGCCTAGAGTAACATTCTATTTTATGCAAGTTTGGAGTGCATAACAATGATCATCTAGTGAAAATTATAATATGTATTATGTGTTTCTTGATTTAAATGGTTTGATGGATGATGATTATTAGAAATAAGTCTGATCATACACCTATCTAATAGTGTAAGTAGAATGTCATAAGGCCCAACCTTATCTAAAAACTATATAACCCCTCTCTATATATCTTATGTTTACTCATTATATAAGGTGATGTGTACAGTGTTTATTTGTCTTACTGAGTACTTTTATTGGTTTTTTCTATTCCGCTAATTTCTTAATTAGAAGTCGAGTATGCTCTTTTACCATGTTAGATGACTGGGACTCTAAGAAGCCTATATTAAAATCTATCGCTGAATTTGTAACCACTAGTCCCAAATATTTTCTAATCCTAGAATTGTGTAACATATATGTTTGAATGATTTTGATGTCTCATATAGAAATTTATCTGAAATAGGGATAATGAGACCTCTATAAAAAAGGAAATACACCTCTAAATCTATTGGCCGGTAGATAAACTAATGCATATATTTTTTAAATCTTATAATATAGTCACTAACTATTTCTATTCAACCCTGGTGTATTAAGGCAACCTATTATGTATAACCTAAGGTTCATTGTTTTGAATGTAATGCATGATTAAAAAAAAAATTTCTAACTCATCATATGTGTGTAGTGAACCACTAGGGAGTGAATGATGAAACCACTCTATTACCCAACCCTGCAGAGTCCTAGGAAATAGTTTTAAAAGATTCAAACTACTAGTGACATGTTCCATAGATTTAGTATAAGATTAAATATGTAAGTATGGATCTCCATGTCCATCAAAATTTGGTAAATCTGATATCTTTAGTTTTGATGGTATTGTTGCATTGAAAATCTTGCATGGAATGGGATTATTATGGATGGCATTGGAATCCACCCATTATTAGTATGTTTTACTCTCTAAAGTGAGATGATGTACTTATTATTATAAATAACCCACAACATGAATTAAATAAATTAACACGAGTGAAGGTATATTATCATTATCAAGGTGTTCATTTAATGCAATAATTTTATTATTTATTTTGGCCATTGGTACATTGTACTAGAAATATTATTTTGAGAGTTGGTTTGTTATCAATAACCTTTGTAGGGGTGGTAGCTGGGACTTGGTTAGAAGGAAATGATATACTACCCTCATTTAGGTTTGTTTGATAAATAGGTTCTATTTTAGTAAGGGGGTTGAGGGGATTCATTGGTATCTTTTACATAAGTGTGTGTGTGTGTGTGTGTATTTACATGTAACCTAGCGTTTGGTTTAACAAGATAGATATTAAGGTAAGAGGAGAATTAAAAGGTGTAGATTATATTTCAACTTCATCATAATCACAATAATCATCAATATCTGATGGTTCATAAAAATCAAAATCTAATTGATTTATAGAAGTAAGAGTAGAAATATCATCCACATTCTCATTAAGAGAAAGAGAAGAGGAAGATTTTAACTTTTTAATACTATGCAATGTGTCATTTTATGTAGGTGTAATGTAAGACATTTGTTCACTATTTATTTTTGAAATGCAAGCATGACTATCACTTTCAATTTTATAACCAAGGGAAGGAGAAGTAACAACCATGTTTTGGTTTTACATATAGGACAAGATTTAGATAATTTTACACTATCAAATTTGTCACTATTTTTTATGAATATTCTATAAAACACAAATTAAAACACACAAAAATGATATAATAAATGCAAAAAATATATGAAAAATAGGGTCGTGAGATGTTATAATCACATGGAGTAGAACCCTTATTATTGTGGCCACAACCTAAATTAACCCTAATGTTAGGGGTCTTAGATCACATGTATTTCTCTCTTAGGGAATGTTCACCATCAACTTGAATTTTATTCTCAAATGAATTTCACTTAGGCCTTTCTTTGACTAAGCATGTAAATGTCTAGATGTGAAAGATGAATAATATGTAGAGTATTTAAGATGTACTATTAGTTTATTTTATGTAAATAAATGTCAAAATAATAACTACTATATGTAAAATGCATTATGAGGCTCTTTATATAGGAGTATATTTAATTTGAGTATAATACATTGTTCCCTAGCTGACAGGTCATCAAAAATATTTAAAAAAACATAACTGAAGGATCATGGAGGGGTTAGGACTCAAACATAAGTGAAAAGGCCTATTGAACACTCAATTTATAAGTGGACACTAGTAACATGTGGTTCTACTATCTTAAAAGTGGATCTACTATCCTAAGGCTTATAACCAAGCATACATTAGGGAGGATAGGTTAGGGGTCCCTATGACTAGGAAAAGGTGACATGTGACTAATGGGAGTGTCACAAATAAGGAAAATAAGATATAAGAAAGATTGAAAGACTCAAAATGACCATGAAAACAAGGAATATAACCATCACTAAGACCCTCATGTGAAATACCAACAAAAGACACAATAATTTTGATTGCTTAACCAAATTAGGGTGTTTACACCATCCCCTAGATAAAGACTCCATAGCTAAAGACACCCCTCTTGAGGATACCCTAGATGATGACCCTTTTAAGGAATAACATGGATTTATAGAGAATTAAGAAGGGTCCCCTATCCATGACATCCTAAAACACATCTCCCCTTTTGTCAAGCCATCTCCTTTCAAGTGTCATACAAAATTTTCACATGCCTCCACAAGCAAAAAATCCATAACTATGCCCAATCCCTAGAAAGGGGAAGATAGTCTTAGGAGTGTGGATCCCAATGGACTAGTGGATGAAAAAACTAAACATATTAGAAAATTGGACTTTTTATTGGAGAAAATATAAGGTATTGGGGGGGTCATGGCCTCCCTTTTAAAATATTGGAATGACCTTAAAGCAAAAATTGTCAAGATTATATAGTTTGATAAGGAAAAAGATAAGAAAGTTCTCTAGCTAGAGAAAGAAAGTAATTTTGTGTTAGGGAACTCATAGAAGAAACTCATCCTTAATCAAAGTAAAAAATGATAATTAAAATCCCCCAAATGAAGGAAAAATATACCCTTCTAGAATGACCTTCCAAACATACACAGGGAAGAACTAAACAAGATCTATTATTGGTGAAGACCAAAGAAACTAATCAAGTTGCTTCGAAAGAGAAATTAAATTTAGAGGAGGTATAAATTTATTTATTAGGTATTTATTATTATTTTTTAAAAGTATATATTCATGTTGGTAGGTGTATGTTTTCACTAATGGTCTTCTTCTTGGTAGCCTATGGGGATTTGTTCTTTGGCTTTATGTCTTATTTTGTCTAAACATTTTGTTTTTAGAGCCTTGTAAAACTAGCTTTATTTTACCTATCATATAAAAAAAATTAAATGAAATATCATTAAAATAATTATGTGATAACTAACATTCATTCAAAACTAAAATGATGGATACTTTGACAAACAAAATATGTATTTTAGAAAAGGATAAAATTCCATTCATTAAAAACAAAAAGTTTTATTACAAAGGTATCGATCATGGCCATATTTATACAATCCAAAATGGTGAATGAAATATATTTAATAATAAATTGTGCTAAAATGAGGTCTTCTTTCATAAGAATAATTGTCATTGGGAACTTAGGATTTGAAGGAATATTTTATTTATTGAGTTTTATTTCCCCTTCTTTACACTTCCTCCATTGTTATGTGATTAAAAAAAACATAACAGAAACTACCATAAAGGAGGGATTTCAAGAATTTATATATTCAATGGTGACTTATTTGAGATTATGCCTTTTGATGGTAATTTACTAACTATTGCTTATCTATGAAATGCCATGTAGTCTAGTTCACCCATCACCAAATCTAGGTCCTATCATGTTTGGATATTTTTTTCACCCTTATAATTCAATAAGAGATCCAAAATCAATATACCTAGACCTACATTAGTTCCCACTATCTCATCTTCTCAGGCTTCCCCAACTAGACTACACAGGATGGCTTGGTTGGATAGCTCATCCATTAATGTCCTGGGAGTTGTCTATGATTTAGCTATAAACCCTGAGATATATCTTCCCCATTTCACTCCTAATTTAGGAAAGACATATGAAGAACATGTAACATCCTACAAGACCACCAAAAGGATTTTGAATGTGGAACACACATATTTAGTGTGTAGGTTTTTCTCCTTCATTTTGATGGACTCAACCTATGACTAGTTACTCAACCTCCCTAAGGGCCCAATCCCTAATTGGGACCATTTTACTACTACCTTCCTCATCCCAATTTGGTATGTGATCAACCCTAGTGTATTTTACCACTAATTTGACTATATTTAATGAGAACCTAATGAGTTTATCATGAAATTCAACACTAGATTCTAGAATGTGTACAATTGGGCTACCATGTTCTACAAACCTAGCACCAACTAATATTTTAAATGTATAAAAATGCCTTAAACCCTTGGACCTCTATGTTCCTAAGGTGATACTCACTAATAGTGGACTTACCCTAGCTATGTTGAGGCCATCAAGGTAGATAAATACAGGAACCATTAGGGTTAGATGATGGGTCCCATTCCTAATCTATTTATATAGATGCCCATGTTGACATTATTGCCCAATATGAATCAAAACATCCCAATGCTTCATCCACTCATCATAAAAAATCAACTCCCTCTAAGTTATGTTACACCAAACCAAAACATGGGTTTCCTTAACCAAAAAACCATGAAATAACTCCTTGGTTATAACACTATGTGATGTTGGTGGCAGCTAACAATACCTAGACCATACCTCATAATTCCATAAAGCCCAAGTTAAATGTCATTCAAAAAATGGTATAAAATCTTAGTAATGACTTACTTAGGATACAAAGGTAGATTAGAAACTCCAATGCAAAGAGTTATAGCAAGAAATTCACATATCAAAGACCAAATAAAAACTACAATCATCCCCATAATATACTAGAACCATTGCCCCATAGGTAGCTTAAAGTTAATATCTTTGGGATAACCCTACCTAATTGGTGATGAGTGCATAACATAGCCTCCCATGGATAAATTGATAGTATAGAGTTTTATTTTTCCTTTGAGATCTTATATAAATAAATGGAATAATATGAGGTGGTCCCTAATCACATGGAATCAACTAATGTGGGAAAATCCCCTAGCACTGGCATGGTATTGGAAACCATGGAAATACCAAGATAAGAATAAATTGAGCCAAATGAAGTTATTAGTGAAGTGTAAGCATTTAAAAAATTCCAAAGGAGAAACTACACCCTTAGGAACAACCAACCATAATAACCCTTCACTACCTTGACTCCCCCAAATAATGGTACAAGCCTAACTGAATAAAATTCTAGGAATGACCCACCACCTCCAAAACTATAAGAACATAAAAATCCCATGGAATCCCCAATGGTCCAGAACAAGGAAGGTTATAATATAGTAGAGTACATGAAGAATATCAAATCCAACATCATGCTCCATAAACTTTCTTAATCACTGAGCAACATGATCTTCTACTAAAGTCCTTACTTGAGAATCCAACTCATTTAACCCATTAAAAACCAAAAGTAATCCATACCAATGTGATCATTCTTAAAAATAATATGGAAATGCCTCCCTTCCTTTTAACCATTAGATTGTTTGTAAAAAACCACCATAATTTCCTAGTGAATTCAGGAGCCTCAACCAATGTAATGCTAGTAGGCATTTGTGATAAGTTAGTGTTGATCCATGTCAAATTGGATAAGGTAGTGATTCAACTAGACAAATCTGAGTCCAAAGTGGTAGACAAGATTATGAATGTCCACATATAGTATGAATCCAAGACTAGGATTAAAAACTTCATATACATAGATTCCTGAGGCCTATGGCATGTTCCTTATTATAGATTGGTATAAATCCATAAATGGGTACATGGGCATAGACTTATATCATATGTGGCTACCGTGGAGAGGGGTAGCCAATCAGATCAGAGTGGGTTGAGCCCATGACATGAAACACATTATAGCTGAGTATAATGTCATCAATGATAAAGTAAAATTGGCGTCCTTATACTTAGGAATCTATATGTTAAGTATGAAACCAACTAAAGATAAAAGTGATAGTTAGAAAAAATTTCTAGGCCTATGGTCTCTTTATGTAGACCAAACCCATTCCAAACAAGGTAATGGGTTTGATGTTTTGTTCATAGATCCCAAAGGGAGGAAACACTTAACATCATATATGTTGTAATTCCCTTACAAAAAAAATCTAGAAAACTATGAATTGTTTATCCTAGGACTACAATTTGTGTTAAAACATAAGGTAAACACACTCAAAGTATTTAGTAACTCTTAAGCTATTATTCAACCAAATCATGAGTAAATTTGAATGCAAGCTATCATACCTAAAAAAGTATAAGCATAGGGATTGGGACCTAATCAAAAAATTTATCACATTCAACATCATCTCTATCCTTAGGGAAGAGAGCCAAGTTATTGACTCATTAGTATCCATAGAAACAAGCTTAACCCCCCTAGATGACACTAAGTTGCAAGAGTTCTCTATAGAAATTATGCCTTATCCTTATGTACTTGATAACATGAACAAATTTCTAGTCTTTGAGGATGACAAATAAATCATCCAATTTCTTAACATCATGAGGATATTTGAAACCCAAATCATTGATGAGGTAGATAGAGACAACCCTAGGAATCTGATAGATAAAGAGGGGATCCCCAATATTCATGGGAATTAGATCTTGAAGGGGATGATTTCATTGGAAAGATCATTTGATACTTTAGACCCAGCATTCTAAATGAATAAACCGAAGTTTTAGTACCAAAAATGTCATCTAATCAACCTTGTCCTTATGTAAAATATTTAGACTACCGCCATTGGTCCTTACTAGACATACTTTAAAATAGAGTAGTTACAAAAACTACTACCAAAGTATAAAGAAGTAATTCCTTGGGCCTATAGAGACCTAATGGTATTTGAATCAAGACCAATCACTGATATTATCCCTCTCAAACCAAGTCATAAACCATTTAGGCAAAGGTAGAAACCAGTAAATGTAATCATGCAACCCTTAATACATAAATAGGTCCATAGGTTATTCTCTATTAGGATAATTTTATTAGTTCACCACTCTACCTAGGTGGCCAACCTATTGCCTATGTATAATAAAAATGGATAAATATGCCTATGTGTATACTTTTAAAATTCAAACCAAGCCTTAGATAAAGACAACTACATGTTACCTTCTATTAACAAAGTAGTCCACATGGTAAGTGGATCCCAGATGATGTCCTTTCTAGGAGGTATTTTGGGATACAAATATGTCTTGGTTAATTTAGAAGACTTTTTTAAAACTACATTCATCACCAAATGGATCATATTTTCTTAAAATTGAATTCCCCTTGGGTTGATCAATGTTGGGGTAACCTTTCAAAGAATGATAGATTTTGCTTTAGAAGCACTAATTGGTAATATATATAATAATATATATGGATGACTTGACTATGTTTTTACAATATAAGTCAGATCACATATGCCACTTGGATAAAGTATTTGAAAAATGCTATAGGTATGGTATTTTTCTAATCCTAAAGAAGAGTGTGTTTAGTGTCACTGAAGGTAATCATCATGCACGAAGGTATTTCTATCAATATAGAAAGAGATGATGTGATATCTAAGTTAGCTTTACCTAATAGCAAGAAATAATTAAAACCCTTCTTTAGGAAAAATAATTTTGTTTGTAGGTTCATTTCTAGAATTTCCAAGATTTTAATACCCATGAATGTTATGTTGAAATAAAATGTGAAGGTGGAGTGGAATTTAGAATTAAAGAAACATTTTTAGGATATCAAGGATGCCATTATGTAATCCTCAGTGTTTATCAACCTAGAATACATGTAATATTTCTACATTTACCTATTTATTTCCAAATATACCATTTTTACCTACCTCACCCATAGATTAGATAGAGAGGAACATCTTATTGATTTCATGAGTACAAATCTCAAGGATGTATAACTAAGATATTATACTCTAAATAAACATGCCTATGCCTTAGTCAAAGCTATAAAAACATTCAACCACCTCATTATCAATAATAAGGTGCACGTAGTCATCCTAAACCCAACCATAAAGTAAATGTTAGGGCATAATGAATTAGGTGAATATAGAGGCTGATGGATGATGAAGTTAAAGGAGTATGATTTAGAGATGAAACTAGTGAAATTGGTCAAAAGATAGGGTCTTACCAAGATTATAACTAAAATAGACCCAAGAATAACTACATACCAAGTAAACCAAGATCTAGTGTGATAACTAGACTAATATGACATGACCATGTATTTCCTACTTTATGGAAATACACCTCTTAGACTCAACCACATACAAAAGAGAGCCATATAGTTTAAGGATACATAATATATTATAAATAAGGGCATCCTCTTTAGAAGGAGTCATGAAGGAATTTACCTTAGATGCTTATCACTAGACAAATCTAAGTAATTGATAGTAAATTCCACCACACACAAATTTCTTCAAGTGGGATACTATTGGATTACTTTATTTAAATATGTTCATGCCCATGTACACATTTTCCATTATTTATATAACCTTTCCAAGAGTAAAATCCATATGGTAATGCCACTATATCCCATGTTATAATCAACATCATTTGCCTAATGGGGGCTAGATTTTGTCAAAGTGATCAACCCTAGTTCATCATCTTGCAACAAGTTTGTTATCACAGCAACATATTATTACACAAGGTGGTGTGAGGTAGTCATAACAAAGAGAATCACCACTATAAAATCCATCAAGTTCATGGATAACACCATAACCATTCCATTTGGGGTCCTAGTCTCTTTCGTATTTGATAATGGTTTAAACTTCCAATCTTTAGAGTTTATAGAATGGGCCTATGATAGTGGTATCATGTTGAGTTTCTCATCTAATCACTATATAAAATAAAATGGGTTGGTAGAGTCCACTAACAAAAATTTAGTAGATGCCATTAATAAGTTTTTAAGGGAGAAGCCTTGGGAATGACATTCATTACTAAAGTTCACTCTATGGGTTAACCACACTAGGTGTAAATAAACCTTCAAGAGAACTCCTTTAATTTTATTCTATGGATTGTATCCAATCATGCTAGTGATGCTTAGGTTTGCAATGTAAAAATTCATGCAATAATTCATGTAACTAGATGATAAAGTAAATTCCATGCTACTCGATATCATTTAGTTATAATAAGGTTGAGATGAAGCCTTGTTAAGTTTTAATAAACATTAGGGTACTATCAAATGATGGTTTGATAAAAAAAATATAAGATCAATTCCTTTAGGATATTTTATCTGGTATCAATGTGGGATAAGGATCATGAAAAAAAGGGCCAACACTCAAATTTTGATCCTCTCTAGACTAGCCCCTATTAGATAGTTTAAATCCTAGGATAAAATGCCTTTCACCTCAAGGACTTATATGTAAATGACCTATATTTGTTGTTAAATGGATAGTTCTTGAATCATTACTTATTGTCTACCCCATCCAATGTAATTTTAGAATAACATTAGTGGAGGATGGTAATGTATATATTAGGTTAGTTTCCTTTAGTTATGTGTTTATTTTTATTGTTTTGTGATTTTTTATCTCTTCTTTTGTCTTATTTATTTATTTGAGTCCTTGAAGAATTTATTTTCCCAAAATCTTGCTCCTGATTGAAATTAATAAAGTGATCCACATTACTAGGGATACATAGATAATAAAATTTAGTAACCACTCCAAATGATGAACAAAGTATGGAATATCTTACAAGTCAATGATTTTTAAATTAAAAAGTGGATTGGAGGGAATAAAAATGGAATATATCCCACTTTTAGACAACCTTGAACTTGAATCAATTGGCTTCATCTTGAAGAGTGCAGTCATGGAGGAAAGAGTTATGCTGATGCAAATTAAAGTTGAAAGTGCACATATTCATTTCATTAATTTGCATAACTCAGCCATAGATGACAAGGCCAAGAGATCATTGAAATAGGAGGAACCATTATCCTTCCTCCTTAGCAATAAATAAAAAGGATAGGATGCTAACATAACATCCATGGTAATTAATAAGTATCCTACAAATGACTCATCTATCGATTGTGACCAAAAACATTACACTTTTAGGTTAGATATTATAACGATTTTTGTGTGCATCAATACCTATCCCTATCCTTCACTAAAATACAATATGGGATGAGCTATTTTCTAAACCCTATCCCACATTCTTTCTATAATATAGATGAAAACATGATAAAAAAAATTATAGTCTTAGTTTGTTTAAATTCCATGAAGTAAACATTGATAAATATCTATGGGATAGTGTTTTCCAACATAAATGAGAACGTAGTTGAAATTATATCTTTCCTTTTCCATTCTCAAAATCCTAAAGAATTAGGTGTCTAACTAGTTTAATAATTCACTTGATTAAACATTTCCTATGAATATTTCTTTTTCCTTCTCTTTTGCTTTCTATTTTTATTTCCTCATTAGGTTTTTGCCAACTATTTTTTCCATATGGTTTCCTTGTTAATAAAATAAATGGAATGAATGGGTTATTGTAAAGGTAACATAGGTGGTTCTCAAATATATTAATCATAATTTTACTCCAATAAATTTTATGAAACTATTGTTATTGATTCGTTCATTTCCATAATTCTAAAGGTCAATGATTCATAACAAAATAGGTGAATTTTAGAATAGCTATCTTCTTGGTTGGATCATCTAATTAACTTAGGGAAATATCTATAGCAAAAATGAAGCATTACTATAATTATTCTTTATATTGAGCTGTCATAAACTTGTTGATTTACTTTTACCTATGGCTTGGTCCCGAACCCTCTATGAATGAAATTTTAAAATATCATTTCAAAAGAATTGAGATAAAATACAAAATATAGAACCTAAAATTATCCTTGAAAGGGTGATCTTGGTAACCTCCATCACATGATTTTTTATCATAGTTGTCATTGGACCAAGGCCTTTGTAAGGTACCAAAGGTATCTCTGTTGGGGATATAAATGCTTGGTTCGTAGTAGAGCAATGCCCATACCACTCAACCTCAAGATAAATCATAAAATATTTTTCCTTTAATAGTTTTGCCCTTATGTAAATATAAATTAATGTGTTTAAATGTAAATAAAATGAATCAATCACTTGATCTGACACTTAGATGATTTTGTCAAGATTATAGCTTAATATGTCACTTTTTCTTATATAAATTAGTACATTTGAATTTAGGTTTTTTTACATAAATGAGAACGTAGATGAAATTATATATTTCCTTTTCCATTCTCAAAATCCTAAATAATTAGGTGTCTAACTAGTTTAATAATTCACTTGATTAAACATTTCCTATGAATATTTTTTTTCCTTCTCTTTTGCTTCTATTTTTATTTCCTCATTAGGTTTTTGCCAACTATTTTTTCCATTTGGTTTCCTTGTTAATAAAATAAATGGAATGAATGGGTTATTGTAAAGGTAACATAGGTGGTTCTCAAATATCTTAATCATAATTTTACTCCAATAACTTTTATGAAACTATTGTTATTGATTTGTTCATTTCCATAATTCTAAAGGTCAATGATTCATAACAAAATAGGTGAATTTTAGAATAGCTATCTTCCTGTTTGGATCATCTAATTAACTTAAGGAAATATCTATAGTAAAAATGAAGCATTACTATAATTATTCTTTATATTGAGCTGTCATAAACTTGTTGATTTACTTTTACCTATGGCTTGGTCCCCAACCCTCTATGAATAAAATTTTAAAATATCATTTCAAAAGATTTGAGATAAAATACAAAATATAGAACCTAAAATTATCATTGAAAGGTGGATCTCGGTAACCTCCACCACATGATTTTTTATCATAGTTGTCATTAGACCAAGGCCTTTGTAAGGTACCAAAGGTATCTTTGTTGGGGATATAAATGTTTGGTTTGTAGCAGAGCAATGCCCATACCACTCACCCTCAAGATAAATCATAAAATATTTTTCCTTTAATAGTTTTGGCCTTATGAAAATATAAATTAATGTGTTTAAATGTAAATAAAATGAATCAATCACTTGATCTGACACTTAGATGATTTTGTCAAGATTATAGCTTAATATGTCACTTTTTCTTATATAATTTAGTACATTTGAATTTAGGTTTTTTTATAAGTGATTGATTGTAACTAGTACTTTTTATTCATGTGAAATCATAGATTCTAGATTCTCAAAAAATTCAAAATTATTTCACAATAGGATCCACCATTTTTTTTTTACTTTCACAACACATCCCATTTTTAGTCTAAAAATGGGGATCCTCTTTTTACTTTGGAGTTTGATCTTATACATTTTAAGTGTTCATTATGGTTTTTAATTAAAATTAGCCTTCTCTAAAATCTACTAGATGATTAATTATAAGTGATTGAGTGGGTTTACTTTGATGTACTTGCATTTCTTTACTTCAGTCTAATTTTTTTCTAGGAGTGCTTTGATTTTAATAACTAAATTTACATAGATATACTAAGTCTTAGTCTATTTTTTTTCTTGTGTTCTGAAACACATTTTATAGCTTCCTCTTAGACTATTTTACCTAAGGTCTATGTAAATTAACTAACTATTCCAAAGTTTTATAACTCTTTTATTAAACATTTTTTGTTTATTTCTACTTTAATTTCAATTTGAATGACTAAATGTGTACAAGTTTTTACTTTTTAAATTAATTACTTCTCATAAAAATTAAATAAATTAGATTTGGAATCAAGCAAATGACTAAGAAATTGCATAGTTTCTAGTTTATACTTAGTCATTTTTTTACTTTTACCATAGCCATTTGTTTTCAAATAGTTAAAAATTTGTTTTCAAATTATTATATTTTAGTCTTTTTAAAACCAAAGTCACTAACTGTGTCTTTTCATATTGTTCCCATATGTACCGAAACAACTTGGCCTTCACACTTTTTGACAAAAAAGTAGTTAGAAGTTTTATACAAAGGAGAGTCTACAAGAAGCCTGAATACTTCATGAGATTTGGATAAGTCTTTTATTTTATGGATAAAATGTTTTGAATTAGTTAGAACAAAAGTTATGAGAAAAATTTCTAATGACTTCTCATGAATTTTTCAAATATTTAAGTCTTGAGGAAAATTATTTATGACTAGTTAGAACTTTTATGGGGAAAACTTGTTAAGGATTGGACATTCAAAAAAAAGTTTTGAACAAAATTTCCTTAAAAAATCCATGAAGAAGGGAAATAACTCAAATCACTTCACTATAATTGTATTAGTGTCTTGATATTTTGGAAAAAGTGCTACAAAGACTAGTCAGAACTTTTATTACGAATAAAAGTTCCAAAGACCAATGCCTAGACATAAATTGCAAACAAAAATTACATCAATAGTTTTTTTGAACAATTGGGTCTACAAAAACTATTTCATAAAAATAATCCAAAATAAAAGTCATAAATAAAGGAAAAGAGGATCATACTTTCATAATAATTGTGTCATATTTTTTGTACGAAAGATCAAAAAGGAAGTTGTGAAAGAAAAGGCCTGAACATAAATCATGAAAACAAAATTTATTAACACTTGGGTATTTAGAATGAATATGTCAAAACTTTTGTATGGAAGGTCAGAGTTATTGACCATTGGACTATAGTGTAGATAGATAAGGGAGTGATGTGTGCTAGAGCTAAAAACCATGAATTTTAATGAGATACCAAGTGTCAAAATGGGGCCTACAAAGGTATAGATAATAGTGCAATGAGGTAAAATCAAAGGGGAATCAAGAAGAATCCATGAGGTTATTTTTAGCACTCAAGATATCACCCAATAGAGGTCATATTTGTTTAATTCTGACCCATACCTGGACTACTATGGGAATGGTCTAAGGCTATGGGATGTGTATAACTAGACTATACCTCTAGGATTTTTTATGAGGATAGCTCCTTATATTTTATAATTTGGACATTTATTTATGAAACCTAAACCTGGTTGCGGTGAAAAAAGTTAAAATATTACATAAAAATGTTCCAGTGATGCATCAAGTTGATTTCACTTTTTCTTGATGTGAAACTCTTCATGATTTATTTGTTGATGGGTGCATAAGTGGGTAGAATGGTAACTCTCCTATGGTTGGCTTTGGTGATGGCCATTGAGTTATGTGTGTCTTACTCTATAGGTTCCCAATGACATCATTTGATCTCTAAATATCTAATCCTAAACCAAACAAAAACATTCTAAGGCTTGGATTCATCATGCTTTCTTACCTTAGTTAAAATTGACTCTTTGACCTCTGCTTAAGTCACTTGTCTTCCCTTTATTCTGATTGGTCATTGAGAATTGGCTCAGATCCTTGACTCTTTAACCCATACTCACACCATCAAATCTACCTAAGGTGAATGAATTTGATCTATTGATCCCCTACCAAGACTTTCCTACCAAGATCTACCCATTCTATGAAAATTATTCTATTTTATGTTGTGGTAACTTTCATATGGTTGGCTTTGGTGATGGCCATTGAGTTATAGGTCCCCAATGACATCATTTGATCTCTAAATATATAATCCTAGCCCAAAATAAAACATTCTCAAGCTTGGATTCATCATGCTTTCTTACCTTAGTTAAAAATTGACTCTTTGACCTCTGCTTAAGTCACTTGGCTCCCCTTTATTCTAATTGGTCATTGAGAATTGGCTCAGATCCTTGACTCTTTATCCCATACTCACACCATCAAATCTACCTAAGGTGAATGAATTTTATCCATTGATCCCCTACCAAGACTTACATGCCTATGCCACTTATCCATCACACCTTTGATCTTGATATTTAATGACTCTTTGACCTACTTATGTGTCACTGATCTAGAATCCATGATTGAACATGCACCATTGATCTGATGAGACCCACCATTTGAAAGCCAATAGTGCTTTCATGGTATATAATTTGACATCCTTATTCCTTTCAAATGACATTCATGTGACCAAGATTGATGTTCATGTGACCATCAAATTTAAGATCCATAATATTTTTATTATTATATCTTTAAATTTGACATCCCATTGACCATCATTTGTCATCCCATAAAATGAAAATGATGTCCCATGGACCATAAAATTTAAGCATAGATAGTTTTTTTCACAAGCTCTATTTTGAGATTCACATGAATGTCTTTGGATTTTCAAATCCAAATGACTACTTACAAGGGCTTAAACTTGATGTTCGCACAACTATCTAGATCACAAACTCTATGTGCCATCTAATTTGGAATTTCTACTGGATAATTCCTTTTAGTTTTATGTGGAATACTTTCCCTGAAGGAAATCATTTGCCTTATCTACCTTGAGAAATTATTTTGGACAAAATGTCTGAAAGTATTCTACATTGGTTTTTTCCCCTTTGAAAATTACATTTTAAAACTTGTAAAAGTACCCTTTATAAAATAAAAGTTCCTTTTAGAAACCTTGAAGTGGACCATTTTATTGAGAAACATACCCTTCAAAACTTCTATAATAGACAAATTTATTAAGAAAAGGACCCTTCAAGAAAATTGCTTGGGATGCTTACTCGAAAAAGTGCCCTTCGAGACTTTTACACAAGACCAACCTCTCAAAACAATACCCTCCAAAACTTTACCTTGGCCAATTTCCCAAAATAAAAGATCCTTTAGAATAATTTCACTCAACCTTTTGGTGAAGAAAATCACCCTTCATAAAAAGTGTAATATACCACTTTCCTGTAGAAGTGCCCTTCATGACTTTGAAGTGGACCATTTCCCCAAGAAAAATACCCTTTAGGGAAATTGCTTGGGGCACTTTATTGAAAAAAATAGATCCCTAAATAAAAGTGTTAAAGACACTTAGCTTCAAAATTACCCTTTGAAAATTATAAAAAGGACCCTCTTTTAATAAATGACCCTTCAAGGAAATTGTTTTGGATAAAATGTCTAAAATAAATCTGGACACTTGAACAAAAAATCCAAAACACAACTCCTAAAAGAATTCTAACACTTAGCCAAATAAACTAGGAAAAAAAATCTAGAAATAATTAAGCCTTGTACATTTGTTATAGACTTTATGTGGATCACTTCCTCTAACGAAAATTTGGGTGTTGTACTTAGCCAAAAGTTTGAAAAGTGAAAACTTAGGCCTTTTCTAGATCTATTCCTGCAACTACTTGGTACCAAGAAAACCTACCTATATCCATTCACTTGCAATATTGAGCCTACTCATTTATTAAAACTAGGAAAAAGCTTGGTATGTGGGCTAAAAGGGCCAAAAAATTTGGTGACTTGATAGGATTAATTGGCCTATTGGTCATGGAACCCAACCATCGATCAAGCTTGCTCAAATGAAAGAATACTTAAAAGTAGACTTTGCTTAACTTATAAAAACAATTCATGGAGTAATGGGATAGAAAAAAATGATAAAGAAAAAAATACAAAGAAACAACTAAAACTATGAATAAAATGACTAATAATGGCAATGTGTAAAAGCATTTGGAGGAAAAGAACATATCTACTTATGTACAAGAAATGAGATATGGGACTAGTATAATAACTTGAGATACCTCCCATTGACAAGGATGGGGAGATTCTCTCCATTTAATTTTATAAGCTTAAAATCATTGCTCTCTTTATAACTTGTGATGACATAGGGTCCACTCCAAAGGCTATCAAACTTGGAGTGTTTTCCTAGTTTTACATGATCCTCATCCCATTTGAGGACCATATCACCTTGATGGAATGTCTTTGATTAATCTCTTTTATCAAAGGTCATCTTGACATATTATTGGTTAGACCACATCGTATGCATGGTGTTATCCCTTATTTCCTCTAGTTATCTTAGTTCATTCATCCTAACCTCCATTACATCACTTTCTATAAACTCTAGTTGGTGTTCAAGTTCCAAATTTAGAAGCTCCAATGAATTGGGTAGCCTTGATTCTCTTCCATAGACTAAAAGATAAGGGGAGTTACTAATGGCTTTCATGGGGGTGATCCTATCATCCCATAAGGTATTCCTTAGTTTTATGTACCATGATATTTGATTATCTTCCATCATTCTCTTAGTGATCTGAATCAAGTTTTTATTAGTATACTCAGTGAATCCATTAACCTATAAATAATAATTAGGTGAAGATGTTAGATAAATAACCTACTCAAGACATCACTCACATACCTTTACATTGATAAATGCTAAATAATTATATGATATTGTGGTGGATTGTGAATTAAAATGGATAAATAAGCCTTCATAAAACTCAAAACTAGTTCTCATTTGCTTCCTTCAAGGGAACTACTTCCATCCATCTGGTGAAGTAGTCTATGGCTATCAAGAACTGCATATGGCCAAAATTAGATGGAGGATTAATCATGCTAGTGAAGTCTAAACCCCATTTCATGAAATTCTACTCAACTTGAATAGACTTTAGTGGCATAGTGGCTATCTTATTTTTCTTTGTAAACATGACACATTTTTAACACTTCCTCACCCATGAATTTACATCTATGAATAAATTGGTCCAAAAGTAACCAACTCTAATGATTTTTATTATTATGGTCTGGGCTATAAAATGGCCTCTTTGAGGACCATCATGGAATTGCTAGAGAAGATTATCAAATTGGTTAGTTTTGACACATCTTAAGAGCATACCTACAATGTCCCTTTTGAATAACACTCCATCAATCAAAATGTGTGACACTAATTGAAACCTAAAGTGTCTTATTTTTGATACATTGAAACTCTTTAGAAACTCTTCCATTTGGAAAAATCTTGTAATATTCCATGTCGAGCTAGATGGAAGAGTGTCATCATCTTCTTATTAGGTGTCTTGGATTACCAGGATTGTCTCTTTTTTTTTTCTCTCACATATTTAGCAATATGTTCACATAATCCCTTTCCTCGGACTAGCTTCATGAACCTAACTTCAATGTCATATTCCATACACTCATTGACCCATCCCACTCTCTTTTTATTCAAATATTTATTAAGGATAAAACCATTCATACTTGGGGTGAGCCACCATTAGTATGATATTAATATTTGAAACTAGATGCCTCAATTTCATCAAACTTATAACAACAAGCACATGATTTTCAACAAAGCCATATATTTTGTCATAAACCTCTAAGGCTTGGTTGAATAAATTAATGGGTTGCTCAAGACCTTGATGATTTTGAACATGAGCATGTCAAAAAATACATCTAATGTAGAAAAGGCATATAGATTGAAGTCCTTGTCGAAATTGGGATTTAACAAAGTAGGGGAAAGAGATATGACCTCCTTGATGGCCTCAATGCTCTTCTTTATTTCTCGTGTCTATGTGAACTCTTTGCATTTTCTTAGCGTACGAGTGAGTGGCTTGACCATCTTTGCAAAGCCTAAAATGAACCTCCTGATGAAGTTGATCTTTCCCAAGAATCTTTACAACCTTTTCTTGTGTTTAGGTAGTGATAGAGCAAGGATTGCCTCTATCCTTTTTGGATCAATGGAAAGACCAATTTTAGACACCACATGTCTTTAAAGTCTTCCATCATGCATAAAAAAAATGCATTTCATTAGATTCAAAGAAACCTCAAACTATCTACATCTATCAAAAACAACTCTCAAGCATGTTAGATCATCATTAGGATTCTTTGAGAAAAATATTATATCATTAAGGTAAAATAAAACCATATCATTCAAAAGACCATGAAAAGAAACATGCATTGCTCTTTAGAAGATGACTCCAATATTGGAGAGTCCCAAATGAATTTTATAATATGCATAAGTAACCCATTTTGTAATGAAGGTAGTCTTATGCCTATCTTCTACTTTCACCATGATCTGATTATAGCTATAATATCCATCAAGCAAAGATAACCTTTTAGAACCTATCACCTTTTTTAGAATTTGATCCATGGAGGGTAGTGGGTAATGGTCCTTTAAGGACACCTTATTGAGGTCCTTGAAGTCAATACATAACTGAATCTCTCCATTTTTTTGTCTCACTAGCACAAGGTTTTCCACCCAAGAGAAATGTTTAATTGAAATATTATCCTAGATTTAATCAATTTATAGAGTTCTCTTCTCATGAGATCCTCCACTATTGGGTTGATAGGCCTCTATTTCTACCTGACTGGCTTGGCATTATATTCTAATTCAATGGTGTGCTATGCAAGGTTGGGGTCAAACCATTTGAAGTCTTTGTATTCCCATTCAAATATATCATAAAATTATTTATATAGAGTAAAAAATGCAACTCTTTCCTCTATAATATTGACCCTTCAAGAGCTTGCCCTTTTAGATCTCTATCTTTTCATAGTCTTTATCTTTATCTAAGATGCATGTCTTCCCCTTTCTTACTTGGTCATATTTATTGAATATGCTCTCCAATGTCACAAGTCCCTTAGGAATCTTGATCAATCTTAGTTATACCATTTGATCATCATATTGATTCTAGAATTTTTCTGGGTTCTTACAGTAGAACTCTACCTCTTGCATTATAAAATATATGGCTTGATCATCATTATCAAAGACTTGCCAAATCACTTCATTATTAGGTATATATGGTCTAAATATAATCTTGACCCTATGTTGGTGTTGGTTGCCTTTGACTCCTACTATCTCATATTGGGCACCAATGGAAGAAAACCTATTTACATGCTAGTTTGCTTCTCTTAGTATGGACTAGATATAAAATGCCAAAAAATATTGCATGAGATACCATACCTAGTGATTATAGTATTTTATATGGTGACTCTTGATGGTACTTAGGCCTCTCACCTATTACACTAAACGTTTTTTATCACTTTTGAATTTGAGGAGTTGGATACCTATATTTCTTGCTTCTTGAAAACCATGCAAAAGAGCTTAATATTCAACTATATTTGAGGTTCATCTAAATTTAATTCTTGTGGATAGATGATAGTTTTGACTAGAGTGTGAAACTATCATGGCTCCCACTCCACTTCCATTCTTAGACCTTGTGACATCAAAGAACAAGGTCCACATACCATCTTCTTCTTGAGTAGTTTTAGTTAAAGAAAGTATTGCAGTACCTACCTAATGCATATAGTAAACTCCCAAGTTTTTCTCTTCAATAATGTTGTATGGATCAAATTCATGGTCATCAGCTACCCACTCATCCAATTACAAGTCTAAAATGCCTTCTAGATCACTATGGGGTTCTTATTCAATAACCTCTTCAACCTCCTCAAATATGGCACAATTAGAATTTGTAAGATTGGCCATGTAGGGATCTAGGTGGAACTTGGAAATAATATTAGACCTTATGGTGAGTTTTGTCCCATATATAGTTCTAAAAACCATGTACAACCAATCAAATGATAAATATCCCGCAATCTTAGCAGTAAAGTCCCTAGATAAACATAGGGGAAAATAAGGGGGTAGGTCTATCACCATCACATCCTGAGTAATGACACAATTTGGACATGTATCTAGGGTGATCTAAAGATATGTCAATATACCTACTATCCTAGTATGGGAACCATCCAATTGGATCACACCCTTTTCATTAGGCACATATTTGAGCCCAAGCTTGTTTGCTATGGCTTTAGGCATCACTAAGGTTGAATTGCCTTAGTCAATTATGTAATTGTGCACCAAACAATCTGCTATGATGACTAATAGATAAAATGGGGGAGGATTTAGAACCTTAGGAGGAAGGAAAACATTTTGAGGTTGGCTTGTGCTTAGAACTTGATTGGGAACTTGGCTAAGGGCTTAGTTAGGCTGACTATTATTGATGAAAATAACATTCACTTTATTATCCATTCCTTCCACTTGAGAATGTTTATAGAGATATTTATGGAGCATCTCCTTTTTCCATGGCATAGATAGAGCATCATACATGGACATAGTTACATTAGCCTTATTCAAATGATTCATAATATTAAAAGGAAGACTAGTACCTTTGGACTACCCTTTGGAGGTAGAGGTATCACTCAATATTTGAGTAACATGAGGAGTAAAAGGGGACCTCTAATACTATCCATGGGATTGGGGCACTTGTTTATTTGTAAGATCTTTAATACTTACATCTGAAGAAGTAGGTTGCTAACTAGTCTGAAGAGGTGATGTAGAAGCCTTAGGTTGCCTTAAGTTATCTTCCATCATCCTTTTCTTAGCTCTTATATAAGCTACAATTGATTCATTTATCCTCTAAAATTGTCCCATATTAGCTTATACATGCTCAAACACATATTCCCCTTATTTGAAATTCATGCATGTGGTATAAGTAGGTATTCTACTGATGCTCATTTATTGCTAGCTTTGAGCTTCTGATCGTGACATGGAAGGCATGTTGTCTTGACTCATTTGGGGGGACTGTGGTGAAGGAGGCATCATGTCATGAACCTAAAATGAAGAAGCATGATACTAATTATGGTCTTGATACATATTTCTAGTAGTGGCCATTTCCATCTCATTAGACCATCTCTCTGACTGCCATGAACCTTCTTGGGCATAGTTTTTTTGAGTTGGCACAATAGTTATAGAATTATTTGGAGCATTGGGATTGTATTGCCTTGACTAAGGCTTCTACCCTTATCCTTGATGATTAATTTGATAGGGTGGTCTATTATACTAAAAAAATTTATTATTATTCTGGTATGGCTTGTATGGTGGAGCCCTTTGCCTCTCTATTACAACCAACTTGTTATTATAGGCTTTGAGGAGACTCTCTATCTTCCCCAATCTATTAGTTTACTCACCTTTTGTTTGATAAAACTCTATAATTTCTATAATTAGAGTGATATTTAGAGTGGGAGGAAGTATTTTTAGAAAGAGATGCATTGGTGGCCTTAGAGCCAACTTACCTGCTTATACAAGGAAATTTTTATGCCTAATATCTACTTTAAAAGCTCTAGGTAGGGTATTCCCTCATACAGATTGAATCATTACAGCTACATCCAAGTTGAGACATTTCAAATAGTATATAAAAGCATAGTTGGGCATAGTATTAATTATGGGAGGAATTATATCCCAAGTATTCTAGAATCTATAGTCAAAATCCACCATGAACTCATTAGGGAATCTCTTGGTTGTTGTGAGCTGCTCCACAAGTGAAAGTGATCACTCTTGTCCTCAAAGTGCTTGTACAAGACCTATCCAAACTCATCCCAGCTATTGATTGATGTAGGGGACAAAAATTTATACCATTAGAGTGTTTTCCCTTTGAGAGAGGTTGCTAACAACCTCATTATTATATTTTCTTGGGTTATATGATGCACTGAACAAAGGTTAGCAATATCAACAATATGGTTTATAGGAGTAGCTATATTTTATCCTATATAATAGGTAAGATCCTTTAAATATGAAACTAGAATATCATCTGATTGAGTGAGATTTAGAGGGCTACCACCATTGAATTAGGCAAAGGCTTGCCTCCTCGGAATGACCATCTAAGGTATGGGGTGTATAATAGTATTTAGCTAAATAATAATAGCTTGAGGATTTTAGGAAATAATAGGGGTAAGTGTAGGCTTTGTCTGAGGGGCCTTCTTTTTCTATGTTGATTATAAAGGTAGCTTAGACAAATTTGATCCCTTCCCTTTTTTGGAGGATCTTGTGATAAATCTAGGGGGCATAAAATATTATGCAAGCCTAGAAATGAAACTTTAAAACTTACTACTATACTTAGATATGCAATATTATTGGTCTCAATGAGTGTGCCAAACTATTATCACTCTAAATAACACCCAATAGATGTCATATTTTTTCAATTCTAACCCATACTTGGACTAACATGGGAATGGTTGTGCAATGCCTATAACTAGACCAGACCTCTAATATTTTTTATGAGGCTAGCTCCTTAGATTTTATAATTTATACCTTTATTTCTAAAACCTAAAATTGATTATGGTGAAAAGAGTTAAGAGATTTCATAAAATGAAAACTATTCTAAGTTGTGGTGATGCACCAAGAATTTAAAAATTCCTCTCTTGAGCACACTAACGAAATATGCAATAAAATAATGCAATGTTTATGATGATCCTATGAAATATTATTTCCTATAGATTTTTGTTTGATATACTTAGATGAGGGAGAAATGAAAACAATGTTTGGTTAGAGAAACTTAAGTCCAACTATCCACTATATCTTTGAGATATCAATGTTGAGACACACTATATAACCTACAAAGAAAATTTTGTAGCACTTTGGTTAATTTTGGACATACAAAAGGAAGATAAAATTCATAATTTCATATCAAGAAACATAGAATGGTAAATATATATTAGCAAAATGATTACAAAATGCTCTATTCACTACTCTAAGAGGTGTCAAATACAATTCTAGTAAAGTCTATTTGTACTAACTTGAGGGATCCTTAATAATAGCTTGATGGTGATACTTATAGTAGAAGGGAATCAAGTGAGAGGGGATTTTAGCTCTCAAATAGGGAGTCAAAAAATAATTTGAAGTCATTTGAGAAGTAATTATAACTACCTTTACTAATATGCTATTTCAGACCATTTGAATGATCCATGTCACCCCAGTCCATTGCATTATGATGATATCTTCTCCATGGTAGCTAAAACAATATAAATAAGTTGTTTTCACTTTATCCTAATGTAAAACTATTCATGACTAGTTTCTTGATGCATGCCCAAGGGGGGGAAAGGTCACTTTCCTACGGTTGGCTTTGGTGATGGCCATTAAGTTCTACATGTCTTACTCTATAAGTCTTGAATAGCACTATCTGATCCAAAAATATTTTCTCATGGTCCTAACCAAAACATGATCAAGCTTGGCTCTATTATTCTTGTTTGCCTTATTAAAAAATTGATTCTTTGACCTCTAACTAAGTCATGTGGCCCTCCTTTATTTTGATTGGTCATCAAGAACTAGCTTGGATCCTTGACTCTTGACCCTTGCTTAAACCATTGGATATACTTGAGGTAAATTAATGTGATCTATTTATCCCCTACCCAAACTTACATGCCTATGCCACTTGTCCATCATGCTTTTGATCTTGACATTTAGTGACTCTTTGACCTACTTGAGTACCATTGATCTAGAATCCATGATTGAACATGCACTGTTGATCTAATGAGATGAACTATTTGAAATCCAATGACTAATTCATGGTTTATAAGTTGACATACTTGATCATATCAAATGACATTTACATGAACATCATTTATGGTCACACAATTGTCAATTTTAAGCTCCATAAGATTTGTATTGTACTCTCTTTAAATTTGACTTCCTACCAACCATCATTTGTCATCCTACAAAATGAAAATGATGTCATGTGGACCATCAAATTTAAGCAGATATATATTTTTTCTTGAGATCTATTTTGACATACACACAAATGTCTTTGGATTTTAAAATCCAAGTGACTATTTATAGGGGCTTAAACTTGATGTTTGCACAACCATCTAGATCAAAAACTCTGTGGGCCATTTCTTTCAGAATTTCTACTAGACATTTCCTTTGGGCTTTTTGTGTAATGCTTTTCTTGAAAGAAATCATTGGTCTTATTTACCTTGAGAATCTACCTTTGTCCTTTTCCCCTTTGAAAATTTCCCTTCAAAACTTAGAAAAGTTCCCTTTTCACAAGAAAATAACATTTTAAAAACCTTGAAGTAGACCATTTTATTAAGAAACATACACTTCAAAACTTTTGTACTAGACCAATTTCTGAAGAAAAGGACCTTTTGAGGAAATTACTTGGGATGCTTGCTCAAGAAAGTGCCCTTCAAGACTTTTACACAGGACCAACCTCTCTAAAAGATACCCTCCAAAATTTTGCCTTGGTCAATTTCTTGAAAGAAAATATCCTTCAGAAGAATTACACTAGACCTTTTGGTGAATAAAAACACCCTTCAAAAAAAGTGTAATAGACCACTTTCCTATAGAAGCGCCCTTCAGAAATTTGAAGTGGACCATTTCCCCAAGAAAAGGACCCTTTGGGGAAATTTCTTGGGAAACTTACTTGAAAAAGATAGATCCTTCAAGAAAAGTGTTGAAGACACTTGGAATTAAAATTACCCTTTAAAACTTCTAAAAAGGACCCTCTTCAAAGAAATGACCCTTCTAGGAAATTGTTTCAGATAAAATGTTTGAAACAATTCTTGACACTTGAACAAAAAGTTTGAAACAAAAATCCCAAAAGAATTCCAACACTTAGCCAAATAAAGTGGGATAAAACTCCAAAAATAATTAAGCCTTGTATATTTATTATGGGATTTATGTGGGGAACTTAATCAGAAGGAAATATGGGTGCTATACTTAGCCAAAAGTTGGAGAAGAACAAACTTAGGCCTCTTATGGATCTATTCCTATAATTGATCAATATCATGAAAAACTTGCCTAGATCCACTCACTTGTAATGATGAGTTATCTCATTTATTCAAACCAGGTAGAAGCTTGGTATGTGGGCCAAAATGGCCAACAATTATGGTGACTCATTAGGCTTGACCAATCCACTGGTCATGGAACCCATCCATTAATCAACCTTGATCAAATGAAAGGCTACATACAAATAGACTTTAATTAACTTTTGGAAACACTTCATGGAGTAATAGGGAGAGAAAACAAGGATAAAGCAATAAAAGAGGTTATATTTATTCAAGTATGACCCTTACCTAGACTAATAGTTATAACCCATAAAATCAAAATATATGTTGTATGTGTATCCATCAAGGCATGATCTTAAATTTGATGTCCTATCTGATCATAAAAGCCATCAAGAGGTCTAGAATAGATTGTACATTTAATTTGATTCATAATATAAAATCTTAGTTCAACTAAATCATGAATAAAGTGGGACCCTATAAATGTTTTGAGGTGATTAAATGGTGTTCTCTCCTTTTCTAAATTATGTAGTTGTAAAAACTAAGAGTGGCCATCATGGCATAGGATGGGAATGTCACTCTACATGGAGGCTAATCCCTCTTGATCTATAAATATGTAACTACATTTTATTATGAACCTTGAAAAAATATTATCTCAAAAAGTTCTCTCATAATCAATTTAGGATTTCACTATGGTTTCCTTCACCCTTTCCAATTTTATAAAGTTGTCCATGATAAATACCTTTGTAATGTAACTTGTTGTTTTTAATGAATGCAATTTTAGCCTTTGTGAAATGCATATTTTATTTACCAAAGTATCCATCATATAAATTTTTAATGAATGTTAGTGCTCATATAATTGTTTTAATTCTCTATCATTTAATGAATGCAATGGTTATGATGTGCTTGTCTATTATAATCTCTTTTTGAGTTCCTTTTGTTTTCCTTAAAATATTGATAACATGTGTGTTAGTCTACAATTTATCTTAGAAGTATATATGTCATTTACTATGGACTTTTAATATTGATATTTAATGAGGGTTTATAAATAAAGTGTTATTCACTACTTCCCTAGACTCTTCCCACTATGTAGTATTGAGTTAAAAACTTTGGTGAAATTCAACACATAATGGGATAACTATTGTATATTCACTTAAATCAATTATTGAAGCATTAATCTAATCCTAATATGGAAACATTTTCTCTTTTGTGTTTATTTTTGAAATTGAACTACCCTCCCCTTTATTTTAGAAAATGGTAAAGTAAAGTGCATGAACATTAATAGAAGACACAAGTAATTCAATCATTATTCAATAAATTAGTACTAAACCTATGATGGTGGCACTACATCTCTCAAATATTATTCCATGAAGACTCCATTATGAAGCCAAATACATGAAACCATGTATATGTAATAAAAAATGCATTATGTATATAAATCAATCCTAACTAGGAGAAGATAGATTAGATAATCGAGAATATGACCAACATAGGGATCCAATAAACCTAATTAAGGGATCTATTGTCATAATACACAATGGTAGGGAGGGTTACAAATCCTCTAGTCTAGAACAATCATGAAATAACCCTAATTAAGCCCTATGTTTTCATATCTCACTAAACTAGTAACAAGTAAAGCAAATAAATCTAATATAGTGCTCACCAAATTTTATGGTAAAAAGTGGGGGTTAGAAATAATAAAATTAAATGCGCATATAAGACATGTACTAATGTAAATATATATGGAATCTTAATGGATGAAATACAAGTAAAAATGCATATCTATCTACTCTTATAAAGGAGAAACAAAGTTAGGAATACTTACCTTTGAAGATGAACCCACCAAGCTTTAATCTCTCCCTTGGCCAAGATTATTTGCAAGAGCTGTTATGGTATATAAGGATGAAAAATAAAAATAATCTCTAGGATATATAACCTATGAGTGCATCCAAAAGACTTCTCCACAAAAAAACATCCGTATGTCCAAAGGAAGTATGAAACCCTAAGCTTGTTCCTCAAGTAGAATGGTGAATAAGTAAATGTGTAATAGCTCTTAATTATTATTTTATTATTTAAATAATGATGAAATTAAATTTTATATATAGATGTATTTAACCATAATACCTTTCAAAAAAATTAGTTGATAGGGTCCACCTAGTCGACCTAGCATAGTTTTAGTCAAGAATTCACTATGTCACAGGCTAGCTCAGCCAAGAGCCAACCTAAACCCTAATTGAATTTTACCCAAAACTATATAGGGTCAACTGAGTATAGTAATTAGTCAAAAGAGGATTAAGTTTATTTAAAAAGGGATAAAATTTAGAAAATGATTGAGTGTGCAATAGAGAAGAACAATCTTAGGGATAACATTTTTAGGAGACAAGTGTGTAGATAATAAGTGGAAAAAGGGATAATAATCATGAAAAACACTAATAGTATATACCCACCCCTTCCCTAGTGCACCCCTTAGGGAATTAACTTAGAGAGATTAAGTCTTGATGGGTTCTTTCAAGATATAAATCATCAGTATTTGGTAAAAGTTTGAAAATATTACGTGTATACACTATGCCTTGGGATGATCTCACATCAGTCCTAATATAGATAATGAAATTCCATCATTGTTCCCACCATTATCTTTGAAAATACCCAATTTCATGATCATTTTTGAACAAGATCCTATACCAAACAATAAAAGCCTTAGGAGGGAGATCCAAAGTGGTACTTTCTTGATATAGTCATCATTAAGATTAAAACCTAGTTTCACCTTTCTAAAGAAGAGGTAAGATTTTCCCATGAACCATGACTCTTCCAATAATGTTCTTACACAATATTTTTAATTATAAAAAGAGACGAGGAATAATATTTTTACATATAAACAACCTCTAAATATCCTAATGAAATATCAATGAATAATAGAAAAGGTAGACAAAGATATGTTAAATAAGAAATATCAAAAAAATGAAAATAGGAAGAATCTCTAAAAGAACGATAACTCAAAATTAGTGCTTGTGATAACATGTAATGTAGGAAATTATACAAATATAATGACATATTAAGGATGTAAATAGGAAAATTTAAAGGTAACATGAGTATTTGTGACTAAATCATAGTCATATCTAAAGTATTACACTACAAAACATAAAAGGAAAACCAAAAGGAGTAAGCTAGAAATGTGATCAACTAAAAGTAGTATCCATCAAGGGGAGTATTGGGGATAATATGAAATAAGTTTAATGAGGTGTCACATGGGTGATTCATATATCCTTATCAATAATGAGACACTAAATAGGTATGTAAGTGCTAAAAATTGTTGAGATCTAAGACTTAAGACACTATGACTAGTAAACACAAAGATTGGGCCTACAAGTGAAGTATGTAGATTTGTATATTAAATATATATGCATGAAAATTAAAATTGTCCTACCTTCCCATAACATGTTACTCATTCCTTAGGACCCATTATAGAGTCATCAATCTACTAAAAGTATTAGTTACTTGTGTGAGAAAGTAGATGGCACAAGATAATATAAGGTATAATGAGACCTTGATTCACACCTTACACCTTCAAAAAGAAATAAATACTTAAATCAAAATAAAATCCATGTTTGAAAATATTGCAATTTTTCAAATTAGACCTGAATAGGTCTAATTCTCGTTTATAACTTTAAAAAACACCTAGATGGAAGAAATCTCTTAAGATACAACTTTGAACAATTACTAGGACATTCCCTTGTCAAGTGCAACAACAATTTCTCCATCAATTTATTTGTATAATTCATATTCAATCCTATGCTCTGGTGTGTTATCGAACACTATTGTTATCATTTATGTTGTATCATTTCAAACTAATCATTAAATTTTTTATTTCTTTATCTATGAAATTTTTTACTCTTATTTAATTGATGATTTATTCATATAATGATTCAAATTTCCACCCACTAGAAACCTATTGTGTCTAAACTTAATATGTTGACACCATTCGACAACCTGAGACTTCCACACACCATGTAAACACTATTATAACTTCAACATGATCTATTGATTCTTTTCTCTCTATATAATCATGAGTTTGATGATGAACACCTTTATGTCCATAGCTTCTATAGATAATTTTTTAAGCTATTTTTAAAGGTGTTACAGATGAAAGCAGAAGATGTGATTCAATTAAGGAAGGTTAATGCATTACAAATTATCTACCATCCAAAATCATCTCATCCAAACCACACAATATTTTATTTCTCCTACCAATAAATTAAAGACTAAAGATATTTTACTGTTGATAATAATTATGGTACTAAAATATCATATTCTTGGTGTTGACAATGACAATTTCTTCAACTATCATGATAAAAATAAGAACAACATCTTTGTAAGGCATTCATCAAGATTATTGTATCAGAAAATGCCTTCTTACTAATTTAAATATCTTAACTTGCACATTTACCAATTTTGGAACATATTTCTACTTAATCAACACAGACCCATAATTTATTCAAGATTAAATCTTCCATAGTTATAAATTAGAACTTCAACACATGTCAATCCTTACTTTTCCTCACCTAGTATTCTATAGAAGCTAATTTGATTTTACATAGACTTTTGTATAGAACCAAAGGCTATGTCTACCACTAAACAATATAAAAGAAAAAAAACATTAAATTTTTAATACCTGACTCCATTCATTATCACATTGTTTGTTCCATACATAAAACTCAAACGTATTATCATTTATTCCTTTATTAGGATATTGATGTCTTCAATTAGCTCAAACCCTTAGAATTACATGAATAATCTTCCATAGACCATACTGTGCTAAAAATTATTAGCCCATGTATTAAATTGACCTCTCTTCAAATATATTTATGGCTCAAACTAGATGGAAAATATGATTCCAATTATTAATTGTCAAATGAATATTTTTGATTATGACAAAGAATCTATACCTTGCCTAAACTTACTATCATAGTTGTCCATGTTATTATCATTCAAGCTTCCACCTATGGATTCTTTATTTTTGAGTAAGCTCACTTGAATTTGATCAATTATTTCATGTTGAATAAATGTAGATCCTTTATTTTGTGTAGTCAGGACTTACCATAATCTGGACTTCAACTATTTCTATAATCAATCTCACACATGTAAAATATACATGCAAATAGTAATTATTTTAATTATCAAAACTATGAATTTATTTTATTCACATTATAGACTTAAAGATATTCAAATCTCCTTTATCCTTTTATTCTCCAAAAATATATATATATATATTCTAACATCATTTGCATCTACAGACCTAAGGGTCTATAACCATTCACAATATCAAATGCCTCAATACTAGTGCATAAATGAAACCATGAAATAGCAGTCAATGGCCTTGAAGGCCTTATTGAATGTTTATATGCCCCATATTATACTTACATTCTACTTAATATAACATAGATTTTATTATCTTCAAGACCAAGATAGGTTGAATGCCTTTATTTTCTCAACTAAAAGCTTCAAGATAGCTTCAATCTCTTAAAACTATTCAACCATTTCTCCTAAAATTCCTCAATAAACTTTATCTTGACTATTCTCCTTTTCTCCAACATAGTTCCTCCACTTTATGAGTGGTGATTAGGCATTATGACTTTGGAAAAGGTCTTTTAATATTGTTTACAACCTTTTTTATGGACTAGGATGTCTTAAATGACTTAATCAAACATAGTGACTATTTTTATGGTCTTACAATTTGAATTTACAATTTAAGAGTGAAAATAATCCAAATACCTAAATGACCCCTAATCTTACTAATGAAAACTCATTTATAAATATGGGGAATGATGATCCTATATCATACTCCCCATGCACAAAAAATTTGAACTCCTAATCAAATGCTTTCTTCCTCTTTTTCCAATTCATTAGCTCCTTCTTTTACTCTTTTCTTCTTTTGCTTGATTCCAAATATTCTTCAACTAATTTCTCATATGAATGAGCATGCAATTCTTCTCCATGCTTTATCCTTTTCTTTTCAACTTGCTCCACCAAGATGAGGATTCTCCTATTATTTTTCTCAATAATTCCTTGTTTAACTATCTCTAAACTAACTCTTTACAAAAACTTGTACATACACAATTCAACAACTTATCAAATAAAAAAACATGATACTCTTAGGCCTCATTACATCCTTCTTGTCTTCTTGATTTATTTGACTTATTCTCAATCTTTCAAAACTTCTCAATTTATATTTTAGAATATAATTCTCCTTCAATGGCTACTTCTTTGTTTATGGCAAGCTCTAAGAGTGCTAAGTCATTCTTCAAATGCTCCTCACTACTGTAGACAAATGATTCATTTGATGGCAAATCTTGTATCCCAAAGCATTCTTCCAAGTCTTTAAGTTTCTTCATGTAGTCTTCATCAAGAGTTAAGGTTTTGTAATGAGCCACCTCTCCATCTTATTCTTCATTTATATGTACATTCATTGACTCAATGTCTTCATTTTCATCTACAACATCAAAACATCAAAAGCAATGTCAAAAACAAAAACTTGAGCAATGAGCTTCCTTATCTCCTCTTTAAATTGATTTCTTAGAAATTTCTTCATCCTCTTTCTCCTTTTTGCTATCACTTTGACTAGCCACTTCATCTTTTTATTTCTCATTACCCATCTATGCCATGGGTTTTCATCTTGCATTAGCTCCATCATGAGATCAATTTTTATTAACTTTTTCTTAATCCCTCTTACTTCTCTCTCATACTCTTCTTCTTTTTGTTTTATCTTCCTCATCTCCCATTCTTTCATTTATTTCTCTCTCATCTTCTAGTTCTTTATTTTAACTTGTATCTCCATTACTCTCTTTACCATTCCTATTTTCTCTAGCAAGTCTATCTCATCCAAGTCTTTTTCACCTTTGCCTTTTGATAGTTTATTCTCTTCCTCTTAGTTTCACCTAAGTCTATTCCACCTTAGTCTTTTGAATTTTATCCAAGATTACCTTCTTACCTTGGATTCACCTTCTCTTTAAGCAACTTCTTATGCTCTACTAGCTGAGCTAACTCTTCCTTACTACCTCCTCCAATCTGCAACACCTCGACAAACCATACCAATAATCAATTAATGCTATAAAATATTAAACAATAAAATTTTACATTAGTGATATGAAATTTTAATAGGAGACCTCCACCACATATGCCACTTTATAGTATATCAAAATTCCCCACTTGAATCGAATGAGTGATACAGACATATGTTCCTATTAAGCATTCAACACTATGCTCCTAATTGCTTCAACATCTGCATCTACTATACCTTATCTAAAATAAACACTACAACTTGATTCTTTGTCAATTCATTTAATTCAAACAATCAATTTCAAAAACAATCTCATGTTGTGCTCAAAATAATGGATCTTGTTACTGTAGCAACCACAACCTGCCAACCAAACCCAATCTTATACCTAACCTAAGATTTTTTCTAACTTTTAAACTTCTTCTTTAAGCCCTCTTCGGATTTTATCCTTTCACAAACCTCAATGTCTTTCGCCTCCTTGAACCACATTTTTTTTAAATTCCTAAAAAACCTTCAAACAATAATATATTTTCACAAGAGATCTCAAGCTCTGATACCAAAAATGATACACAATTTACACCTTCAAAAAGAAATCAATACTTAAATCAAAATAAAATCCATGTTTGACAATCTTTAAATTTTTCAAATTAGACCTGAATAGGTCTAATTATCCTTTACAACTAAAATAAACACCTATATGGAAGTAATCTCTTGAGATACAAGTTTGAACAATTACTAAGACATTCCTTTTTCAAGTGAAACATCAAATTCTCCATCAATTTCTTTGTATAATTCATATTCAATCTTATACTCTAGTGTGTTATTAAACATTTTTTATATCATTTATGTTGTATAATTCCAAACTAATCATTAACCTTTCTATTTCTTTAACTATGAAAATGTTTATTCTTATTTAATTGATGATTTATTCATATAATGATTCAAACTACCACCCACTAAAAACCTGTCATTTCTGAACTAAATATCTTAACACCATTCCACAACCTAACACTTACACACACCATGTAAACAATATTATAACTTCAACATGAACTATTACTTCTTTCCTCTCTAAATAATCATTAGTTTGGTGATGAGCACCTATATGTCCACAACTTCTGTAATTAGTTTTTTTAGCTATCATAAAAGGTACTATAGAGGAAAACATTAAACATGAGTCAATCAAGGAAGGTCAATGCATTAAAAAGTATCTACCTTCCAAAATCATCTCATCTAAACCACACAATATTTGATTTCTCCTAATAAATTAAGGACCAAAGATATTTTACTGTTGATAATAACTATGGTACTAAAATATGGTATTCCTAGCGGTGACAGTGTCAATCTCTTCCACTAGCATGACAAAACTAGGAACAATATCTTAGTAAGGCATTCATAAAGATTATTTTAATAACAAAATACCTTATTACTAATCAAAATATATTAACTTGCACATTTAACAATTTTGAAATATATTTTTTCTTAATTAACACAAACCTATAATCTATTCAAGATCAAAAATTCCATAGTTATCAATTAGAACTTCAACACATGTTGATCCTTAGTTTTCCTCACCTGGGATCCTGCAAAGGCTCATTTGATTTTACATGGATGATTATATGGAACTGTAGGCTATGTCTTCCAATAAACAACATAAAATAAAATAAAAAATGTTCAATGCTTAAGACCTAACTCCATTCATTATCACATTGCTCATTCCATATATAAAAATCAAACATATTATCATTTATTCCTTTATCAGGATATTGATTACTTCAATTAGCGTAAACAATCTTCCATAGACCATACTATTCTAAAAATTATTAGTCCATATATTAAATCAACCTCACTTCAAATATCTTTATAGCTCAAACCAGATGGAAAATATGATTAAATTTTGTAAATTATCAAATAAATATTTTTTATCATGATAAAGAATTAGTACCTTGGCTAAACTTATTGTCATAGTTGTCCATTATATTATAATTCGAGCTTCCACCCATGGATTTTTTATTTTTGAGTAAGCTCACTTGACTTTGGTCAATTATTTCATGTTAAATAAATGCAAATCCCTTATTTTGTGTAGTTAGGACTTACCATAACCTGGACTTTAACTATTTCTATAGATCAATCTCACACATGTAAAATA